>VWYP01003030.1:0-10327 GCA_013400435.1 Pycnonotus jocosus | reverse complement strand
TTTTTTTTTTTTTCCTCAGTATTATTTCAGCTCTTAAATTCAGTGGCAAAAGGAAAGAAGCAAAAGTTTATGAAAAGGACGGAAGAAGTCTGGCCACGGTGTTTTTGCTGTGCTGCCAAAACCCTTCCATCTCTTGCCAGCTGCCCTCTCTGCCTCTCTGTCCTGTCAGCACATCTGCCTGGTGGGGCTCTGCCTCAAATTCTGGGCTTTGCATTTCAAGTCATACCATTTCTCCAGCCTGCCAAAGTCTATTTGAAGAGCAGCACATCCACTGCTACTCCCAAGTGTCAGAGGCCGCCTTGTCCCAGTCACTGATGGAGGCATTGACAGTGTCAGCTCTAGCACTGGCCCTGAGGATGGCACTGGTGGCTGGCCACAGCTGTGCTTACCCCTTCATTCCCACCTAAGCATTTCTGCTTTGTAAAGTTGTGACAGGATGACCCAAGCCCTGTAATAACAAATGTCTTTTCCTTTATTTAAGCTTAGTTGGTCAGTCCTTTTCTTTCTTTCCCTCAACAGCTCCCTGCCCCAACTAAAACTTTTTTTTTTCTGGTCTATTAAACCTTTCTCACCTTTAGATTTAGAGTCTGATGTTCAGCAACTTTGTGTGTCTGATCTGCTACTGGTTTTGTTTGGGCTTAGTTTATTTTTATATTTTTTAAAGCTTTTTATAAGCTTTTTTTACAGAGATCTAAAACTCATAGATCAGCACAGTGATATTTACATAGATTCAGGTTCCTTTTTCTCCTCACCGTTTGTTTTGTTGGGTTTTTTTTTCTTCCCTTCAATTCCCTTACACCATTGTGAGTATTTGCACATGCTTTCCACTAAGGGAATTCTGTAAAGTTTTCAAAGCCACTTCTGAAACATGATTTTTGACTTTAGCATGTATGACTGTGGGTGAAATCTTGGCTTGTGGGAATATGTGCAGAAATGAGGGACTGACATGATTTCCAGATATGCAAATGCACTCATTTCACCTTTTTATTCTGTCTCTGTACCTTAGTGGTTATGTATATTTCATAACTGCTACATGTAGATATTAGACAGTGAAATCCCCTTCAGGAAGAAAAAAGTGTCCTTGAAATACAAACTACTACCTTTGGGCTTTATAAAGTGCTCCTTGGTCATTTGTTAGCCAAGGAAAATTCCCATTAAAATTAAATTTATTTATTGGAGTATGCCAGTTGGATTGAGGTACTTGCATATTTCACCTCTAACCCTATGACAGTCTATTTTTCAGACTGAAAAGACAACCCTAGACTCCAAGAACTTATATTTCACTTGTGTTTCAAGAAAAACTGCTCTGATTTCCATGACATGAACCAAAGTAGTTTGACTCCCACTTAAACAGTCATCAGGTAAATTTTCAAGATGCTCATTCAACGCATTTTTCATCTAGAAGATCTTTTCATACCCAGCTCCAATAGGGAGGGATCCCAAAGGAATGTATAACATCTACCAGCAGAGAAGTGCAGAACACAGGTTTAGTGATCTGAGGTAGACAGGAATTGACACAACTGCAAGTCTGTGATATGCAGAAATGAGAAATAAAAGAGCTCTTGAGTACCCGACCACCGTATTTATCACTCTCCACTCAGAGCACAGCAGGTGGCCACCACAGTGGTGCTTGGCAGAGTTTTCCATCTGCCTTTAAGAAGACTGTGTGACAATGTGACTGCGACATCTTTCCCCCTCCCCTCTTCCTTACAAATCCTTTTTTTCCCTCTTTTTTAACTACAAACCAGTTTCAGAGCAGTCAGTGTGATTTTTACAATAGGGACTGTCATTTTAGTTGTAGGATTTTTAGGTTTCATTTTCTTTGCTGTTAGGCAACTGTTTCCTAGGCTGAAAGAGAACCAGAAATTTGGGATTGCCCATTCTCCAAAATGTCTTTGAGGACATTTCATGGTCCGTGTTTAGAACTTGATTTTAGAATCTGTACAAGATGTGCNTCATTTTAGTTGTAGGATTTTTAGGTTTCATTTTCTTTGCTGTTAGGCAACTGTTTCCTAGGCTGAAAGAGAACCAGAAATTTGGGATTGCCCATTCTCCAAAATGTCTTTGAGGACATTTCATGGTCCGTGTTTAGAACTTGATTTTAGAATCTGTACAAGATGTGCTACAAGGGAAAATGTTGTTTTGGCTATTAATTAACTAGGCAGCCATTCCTAAAATCCCTTCTGTTTCTAATTTCCATTACTTCATTGTGCTTTCTCACAGTATCTTAATTACTTGTTTTACATCCCTCTGTTTCCTCTTCCATTTAGTTCTTAACAGACGCTGTTCTTAACTTTTATTGAGCTGACTACATGTGATGCACATTCAGTGTCTTTCATTATCAGCCCAATAAATCCAAAATGATTCACATCATCTATTTTAACTCTGTTTTGCCTTTTGGGCACCACCTTTGTCAATTGATCTCTTTTAGGAGTACTACATTTCTCTTCCCTGTTATACTGTGTGTTCCTCCAATGATCATATTCAAACACTAATCCACTGATTCTTTTACAGTGGGAGGTGAACATTTTACTGAGGAGTGATAAAATGGAAAGGCAGGAAAGAAATGTGGGTGTAAATTGATCACTCAGGGCAGAGGAGGAAGTGAGGAAGATTAGAAGGCAGAAGGAAGCACATTATTAGCAAGAATGTAGCACTGCACAACAGAGACTTTATTAATTTGAGATCTAAACTCATGATTCAATGGAATGTTGCAGTGATTCATGCAAACAGGCTAGCTTTTTATTATTATTATTATTTTATTTTATTTTCTAGCTGAAAGATCTCTAGACTGCACTTCATTGAGACAGAAGACAATATAGACATGTTTAAGAGAGCACAGCTTGGGTAGGCTCTTAAAACAAAGCCTGAAAAGAGACAGAATTGATTCCTATAAGTAAACTCAAGACAAAAAATAACAGTGGAGGGAAATAATTGTTTAAGCAGAGGAGAAAGTCACTGCAAGAACAAATAGTTACAGATCACCAAAGAATAAAATGAAGGCAGAACCTTTAGATAAGATTAGATACACACTGAACTATTGAGGAAAAATAAAAAAAGGGTTTTTTAAAAAAGAACATCCATCTTTTAACCTTATTTTTGTTTTCTCACTTAAAAACCTGTGTATTTTGGGTCAAGTTTATAATTCTTGATTCAGAAAAGAAATATCTCCTGCCATTTTCCCAGATGGAAATAAAGGAGCCAAAAAATTCTCACTTTCTATGCCCTTCCCCATCTTATGGGTAAACATACTGATATCTCTATGTCTATTTTAATAATTTGGTATATGCAATGGTAATGGATAATGTAATTTGGTTTATGTAATTGGTAATGGATATCGATAAGAAGACCTATGACAAAAATATATATAAGGAAGGATACAAAGGAAGTACACTGAAGTGGTATACTGTAATCTTTAGTTTATAACACAGACAGACTGGGGAGAATTTTACCGTTTTCCAGAGAAACATTTTTACTGGAAAATATAACTTCAAGGCTGCTAAACTATTGACAGATTTAGGTCATAATCAACAAATATTTCAGCAATTCCAGGGGAAGAAGAAAGATGGGTCAACATGTTTCATGATAGCATTTCCAAGTAAAGTTCACTTTTTCAGTCTGTTTTAAAAGGAGTTGTTGGATGTCAGGCTGTGGAAGAAAATTTGGGCCGGATAGTTTTTTTCAAAGGAATAATGTTAGTCTCTCATGTCAAATAGATAAAGACTGCCAGAAAGAAAAAGAAAGAGCAGTAAAGAATGAGTGCTAAAGCTCAGCTTAATTACCTTGGATGATGAAAAATGGGCTCTATTATTTTCAGGAAATAAATAAAGCTGGGAGACTTTTAGAAACAGGAGAATCACTACTTTTCTAATCCATAACTCAAATATTTTCTGCACTGTCTGCTACTTGAGAAGAACTCTAGCCAAATATGTAAATGGATCTTATACACAGGGAAATCTTTTCTATCCTTGAAAGCTGCCCTGTCTCATTTCCTGGTATTGAAATACAAGATCAAATAAAGGAAACTCACCGAAAACAAAAAACAAAAATATACCTCGAACCCCCAAATAAACCCCAACCAAACAGAAACAAGGCAATTCTAAGTCAGACTCTGCACAAACATTGACTTCTCTCACAGCAGTGATTTGTTTCAGCAAGGACAGTAAAGTTTTACAGTCCTTATGAAGTTTAAGGTCTTGTACTGCATAGAGAACAAAAAATACTGTCTCAAACTTTAAAACAGTTTCGGTGGCTCAGTGTTAATAGTATGTGGATCTAACAGCTGGGCCACTCAATCTCTGCTCAGAGACTCCTACACTTGCCCTTTTTCCAGTATAAACAATGCTCGTGTGACAATTCAGCCGCAATATATATCCCATTATATGTGTTATGTTTGGATTTAAGTAGCCTGGGCAATAATTTATCTCCAAGTGGGGGAAGGGAGCAGTGCTGTATCAGAATTTTCTCTCAATTCCATCAGTGCTTGGCTGACTTGGACTTAATTCAGATCCTATTTTAGTTTCACATAACTTCCCAGATTTCTGCTTCTGTCTTATTCTGCAGGGCTCTCTCTATGGCAGGTCATATCTTGGGTCATTACATTTCCCTCTGGGCAGCAGCAGACGCTTTCTTCTATTTGTCTTATTCAACTGCTGTGAAGTTTGCCCATGGGTAGCAAGAGTTTATTGCTTTTTTTCCCCCAGTGGGTGGTTTTTTTTCCTTTTTCAGCTGTACCATGGCAGTGTGCTCCTAAACTATCAGAACTCCTGCTTCATTGGTTTCATTTAGAAGCCTTTTGTACGTTTGTCTTTGCCAGAGCATCCACAGAATTATTCTCAGTCATACACTGACTATAATCCTTTATATTAATGGTACACTAACTGTTCAGCTCTCTGCTGCTTGACCCTTGCCTTGAGCTCTGTTTATTTCTGGTAAATATTTTCCAGCATGTGATCTCGAAGCAAAAATTAGGTTAATGCTTGTATTTTTCATAGTATATATTTCCCACTCCTCCCTGTCTATTTAATGGATTTTCCAATTAAAAGGGACCTTCCTGGCTATTTTATCTGACCCCCTGAATTACAAGGCTAAAGAAAGCTGCACAGCAATTGCATGGTAATGCAGTGACAACAGCCCATCCTTTTTGTCCTTCAGCTCTGAGCACAGCAGTATACATGCCAATGTTTCTATCTATTCTTATTCAGCCACTTTAAAAAAAGGACACTCAGAATTTCAAAGACACTTGGAAATAGATACACAGTAAAAAGTTAATGTTTATGAACAGGATAAGATTATATGGATTATCTTCTGAGCACCCACTGCATGTTTTCATGCTTGGGCAAAGCCTTTACCAGGTGATTATATAAGGAAATAGCTCTTAAAACATTCACACATTCAAAAGGTGCAGCAGCTGAAGAACATGAAGGTTTGCTTTGTGTTTCAGAACCTATCACTATCACTTTGTGTGGTAAGCATGTCTCGAAATGTGTCCTTTCACTGCTCTTTACCTCTCCCTCAGGATAAGGACAGAGCTGGTCAGTTATAGATGTACTCTGAAAGGGAATTCCTACAAGAAGATTCCTAATGCCATCTCATATAGGGTGCACATTCAATCAAAATTGCTAGAATAATAAAAATATAGCAATTTATACTTAAATTCCAGGGCATTAAGAACTTGCAACAAAAGCTGCATGGTTGCAAGGGCTACCACCCCTTTTAAAAATGACCAGCTTTTTGCCAATTGAAAAAGTTATCTGGAATATCTGGTAAATTTGCAAAATTTGTTTCATCCTATCACAGAACTGTAGAATAGTCTGTGTTGGAAAGGACTTCAAGGATTATTGAGTTCCTCCCCCCCTGTCATGGGCAAGGACACACACTAAACATGGGTTGCTCAGTTCTCCATCCAATCTAGCCAATTTGTTCAAAATCCAGACACTTTTTCATTAATTTTTCATTTTGTAATGTTACAGTTTTCATCACTGGGTCCAGAATTATTAATTTTTCTTTAAAGGAAGACTCTTGAATAGTCAGCTATCTCCAAAAGAAACACAGACTCTTCTGGCAGTTGAAAAAGTTAAAATAAAACCTTGGAATAAACCGAAATTGAATTTTTTTAAAAAAATTGTACTTAAAAAATTATTAGTGGTTTTCCATAGAGAATAGATCAGTGGAGGTGATCAACAGTGTTGATTTTGGGAAATTACATGTTGAGGTTCAGAGACTATCAGAAAGATAATCAACCCACAAGAACTTGCTTCTAGTTTGGGGACACATAAGATATCTAAGATGGGGACACATAAAATGTCTAAGATATTCCTATGGAAATGTATGAAATTGTATCATTGGTGCATGTGTCTGGATAATCTACAATTTATCTGAGTATATTATCTTCAGGGATCACACAGAACTTTTTCTCCTTTTTTATATTTTGAAAGTGCTGTTTGTAAAATGTTGTGGAAGACCATGTCTTCATATTGTAGGTATTGATTACTCTGTGTGCAAAATACTTGGCTGTGTAACTAACTTTTGAAGGCTTAGATCCTTTGGTGGGTGTATATAAAAAAAATATACCTTGAGTGCAACAGGTTTTCCTTCTGATAGCATCTGAATTAAGTGAAAATGGTAAAATTAGATGATACTCTGTCTGAGTGGGTGTATGTGTGGGTTTAGTACTGAGTTAATTAACTTTTGATCTGGGAGATGCAGCAGGAAAATGTATATGATTTTTATCAGGCTGGTGGGGTTTCTTCCCATTCATGCTTGCACTGGGGATGAAAAGGATTGCTTATATAATAAATAGGTTGATTTAGGGAAAAGATAGGTATTCAGTGGATTGTCAGCGACAGATGGAGATTTGTCTGTAGAAAAAAGGGATATAAAAATGTGTCTACATGGAGAGGCAACAAGTGAATGGAAAATATCAAAACCTGAAAAAATTTTCAAGAAAAAAGGACATATTAGCCACGACTTTAATTCCTATTGTTTTTAACTTTCTACAGTATGCATCTTAGGAAAATATACATTTGGAGTGGTTTGGGGTTTTTTCTAATTATAATTTTTAAATAATTTTTTAAAATCTGATCACTTCCAAGCAAGATTTTTTCAAGCGTTCTGAATAACATATTTTGCAATTTTCTAACATAGTTATTTCATCATTTTTACTACTGGATGAGACTATCCTTTAAGATTGGTGGGACCATCCTGTGGGATGCAGGATGGTCCCATGCAGCCACTGTGGGATGTACACCTGGAGGATGTAAAAGAGTCTTCTGACTGCTCAACCCATAACTGTGACGTCCATGTTAAAACTAGCAACAATCCCTTACATTTGTAACTAAATCCTGTCATGTAAGATTATATCAGAAGAGAGGGGATTGAATTATTGTAGATGTCTGCTAAAAGTGTACCTTGCCCTTTGGGTTGTGTATTAGGAGGGTAGAATGGAGAAATCATACCCAATATCCTTGCTGGGCCAGAACAATGTAAATTAGGATGTATTTCCTCCAGTGCAGTATTGTCATGATCCTTAAATAGCCACTAGAATAATTAATTGCCAGTCCATTAGAAATCAAGTTGCAGTGAATTAAAGCCTAACTAATAACCACAAAATTCACTGAGGCTGAGACTCTTAGACACTTATTTATTCTTGCTTTTATAAATGTATTTTTGATTTTATGTTGCCTTCATTGCCTGTAAAATGCTTTTCTTGGTTTCCCCTGGGATATCATGATAAACCATCTTCCATGTTAATTTTTGTTTTGGAGATATTTGAAGCACATGGTTGTGAGCAGAAAGTTTCCTCTTTTAAAAAAGGATTTTTTTCTCTTGGCCATAAATTCCAGCAGACTTTTTCTTTTCTATTTTTCAGGCTGACGTGCTCTAACAAGATGCGCCATTCTTTTCTGCCATTAGATTTCTTTGTGGGTAATGGCAAAGTTGAAAAGAGTCTATATTTCTGAGATCTAGATCATAAGAATGTATTGAGAAATCAGAAAAGTTGCAAGGTGGTATGAGATGGATCAAGCAGAGTTCATTCCTGAGGTAACACTCTGCCATTCACTGTTGCTATTTCCTTACATTTTGACACTGTACTATGAAGGACATTTATTTCTATAATAATATAAATATAATTGATTTATTCACCAGAATTCTATACACAGTTTTTCCTTCTTTAGCAGTTTATAACCTAGTGTTTTTTTAAAAAATAAATAGTGGATGGCAATATATTTTATGCATTGAATTGTGTATCTTTAAAGGCTGTAATCTTTCTATAGATGATCTCCTGGGGTGACGGAGCTCTTTTGCTCTGCAGAGGATAGTTAGAAATTGATAAACAGACTGAGCAGAAGCAAAAGAGGAGCAAGAATTGCTTATATATATTTTCTTGGGAGAATTTTTTGAAAAGGAAAAACAAATTATGTGAATGGCTGAAACAGAAATAACTTTACAAAATTTAAAAAGTTGTTTATTAATAACTTTAAATAATACAACAAGTCATATCTTTTCTAGAAAACACATCTCCAGTGAGTATTGCCAGTCAAAGAGCTATTGACATCTTCAGGTGAAACCTGCTTGTATCTAGAAGCTATTAGAAATTATCTTTCTCTCATGCTCCTAGATGTAAGAAATAGAAACTCAAACTGTCACTTTTGCCAAGCATGGAATGATAAACTCTGTTGGACAAGATGGATTTACTGGGGATTTTTTTCATTCCTGCCTAGGATACCAGAATAACATCCAAAATAGGAAAGTTTGGGGTTTGGTCTTTCGATTTTTTTTCTTTTTCAAAAAAAAAAAATCAAGAACAATTTTCTGTGTTGGTCATAAAATGTCATCATGAATAACTTAGGTAGACATTTTCCTTTTGCAGCTGTTGTCTAAAGGCTCACAAGATATTTCTTATCTTTTCAATATTGAACTGAGATTCAAGTGAGCTCAGGTTTCTCCACAGTCCTGCACTGCAATACTTAGACTTTGCCAAGAGAGAAATAGAGTAGTGAGTTGTTAAAAAAATCCCAATTAGGGATTTGTACTCACTCTACAGAGAGAAACTCCATTGTAATCACATTGTGATTGAGTAGGTACTTCAGAGCCTTATGAATCAAGATATTTATCCCTTAAAAAATATCAGTGGACAAATATTGAGTTTTAAATGTTGACACCTCCCTTGGGAAGCAGGAAGGAAGAGATCAGGTGGATATTACAGTGCCAATTAATGAGGTCAACCCTTCAAGTAGAGCATTCATTAGATTAGGTGGTAGTCTCTGCAAGCTGTTCAGAAATGCTGTCCAAAGCATATTTAACTGTAGAGCAATACTTCCCAAAACTTTAAAATAACTGGAAGAAAGGGAAAATTATGGTTCAAGCAGTGCCTTCTCTTCTCTTTGTGGAGTAAAAGAGAGTCTGAAGCCAACACAGTAGCTGTAGGGTCAGGATGAGTTTTGACCTGTGTTGAGTTTCTCACATTATTAGCAGAGCAATAAGAATGGACATAAAAGATATTAATGAAAGGGTGTCCTTTCATTATGTTGTTTCCAGTGTTACAAACTTATGTCTAATAACCAGATTTTGCCCTCTCTTTAGTATATTAAAGCAGAAAAGAAAGTTAAATGATGGTGAGAGAGTGAGAGAGATAGAGACAGAGAGAGAGAGAAATATGTATGAGAAGAGCAATGGAAAGAAATTCATGTACTTGATGTTGTCTTCTGAATTCTACATTTGGGAAAAATATTTCTGTGGGATGAATTCGCAATTTCATTGTCAAAACATGAACTGCAGAAAGGTCTTGCTTCAGAAAGTACACAGTGTTTCAGGTTATGGAAGTATTTCACTATATCTTACAGGGAATCTAAAGCCATAAGGGACAGGACAAGAAATATGTCCCCATACTGAACTCAGTAACCTCAGTTATAAGCTAAGGCACTTAATTCTCTGTAGATATAAATATGGATGCACCATAGGTAAAGATCAAGTGGAATTGAAATAGCAACAATGCTGGAGGCCAGAGCAATGGCAGAGAATCCTCTGGATAAAATATACTAGATGAGATTACAGTGCACATGTACTCTGTTCTACTGTGCCCCCACCAGCCTCACCTAAGGGAAATTCCTTACTGACACTAAATCTGGAAATATTTGAACCTGAGCATAAGAGTGAGTGCCCAAGAATATTAAAAAAAAAAAAAAATCTTAATTTCAGTGCAGAAAAAACCCAACCAGTGTCACATTTCTATCTGCCACGTTTGATGGGATAAGTGAGTTAATGCTTATATAACTACTTATTGGCCATGAGTACATATATAGGAAAAAAAATTTATATATATATA
>VWYP01003029.1:0-23657 GCA_013400435.1 Pycnonotus jocosus | reverse complement strand
AAAAAAAATGATGGCAGAAAAAGATCTATAAAACTATAAGAGTTGTAGAGAGGAGGGACAATTTTCTGACCTTGTTGTTTTATGTTCCAGAAACAGGAAGCAAAGGAGTAATGAAATTGAAAAATATAAGTATTGAAATAATAGATGGAAATATTTTTCCATGCAGTGTGTGGGATTGGCAGTCAGAGAGCAATATTTTCTTGAGAACAAGATACTAAGATTCAGAAAATAATCTTTCCAAGGTAAAGCCCGAGCATACTTTCTAGAGCAAAATTTTTTTTCAGACTTTCAGAATACAAAACTTAGTTCACCTTAGATACTTTGCAGAGGTGTACTTGAGTCTCTTTTTGAAGAGCTTCTCGGCTTTTCTCTGCATGTGTAAAGGCATTTACATGACTTCAGGAGAGTTACAGTATTATATACTTAAAATGCAGATGCATGCAAGGTAGCTTGGATGGCTTACAGTGCCTTATTCTGAAATTTCTGACTTCTTCCTCTGCACAGGCTATTGCTGACTACCATAGAAATAAGATTGTGGATGGGATGGCTAATTGATGAAGCCCTGTGAGTGACTGTTGTCCTGTGGACTGTTGCCATCTAAGGAATTACTCCAAATTTCATTGGGAGACAGCTGTGAATAAATCATGTTTTGTCTTTATTGATGTGTGTCCAAAGCATAATTACAGGTTCAGGAGACTTTATAAGCTTCTACTCCTTGTTGACTGAACACTCATATTTGTTGTCAAAGCCAATATAAGGGAAACCTATAAAAGGAGCCATTGGAAATGCTTCGTCTGATTTGCCCATTTAGTTTGATAAAATAAAATAAAAAAGATATGTGCCTAATATACTAAAATGAGAACTTAAATGCTTAATAAAAGAAAAAATCTTGAAGGATAAATTACAAAGAAAAACAGATTAGCTTTTTTATAATACAAGTCCTTGCAAGATTAGGTCCTTTTTACTGACTTCATTCTTAGCTGAATTAGACCTGTGATCCAGCCTTATGAATTGCAAGCATGGGAAAAGAGAATAATTGGGAATGAGGAGTAAGGAAGCCTTGTCTTTTTGTGCAGTGCTGTTAATTCCTATAGTTAAAGTTACTGTGCAGCTTAAACCTGCACATTTAGATGGTTTCTGGCAAGCTGGAACATCAGAAGCACACACCATATTTCCTGTGTGACATTCCCCAGAAATGACTGAGAAAAAAGAAAAGCAGAAAAATATAGAAAATGTAATCAAAATGGTTTAAAAGCAACAAACTACTTATTATTTATTTAAACATTAACAGAACTTTATTTAAAATTAGGCTAGAAGCTATCTTTGAACTTTAAATTTGTTTGGAATTTAGACACTTTAAAACTTTTGAAAACTTAGCCATTTTTAAGCTTTCCCTATAACTTTTAATTTTTTTTCCTTAATCAAAGCCCATTATGTCTGGTAGCTTTCCTTTGATTCCTCCAAAATACCTCTTTCCTAAATGCACTCAACAGAGTAATTGTGGATCTTTCTCCGTTAGCCTGTGACCTAGCTAATTTTCCTTTTTATTAAGCTAGATTTCTCCTCATGTTGACAGGTTTTATTCCTTTTTTTTGTTTGTTTGTTTAATTCAGATGCTGTGCTTATGAATACCAAAACATCTTAGGAAGTAGCACTGACAGTATAGTCTGTCATCTTGTGTTGTACACAATGCTATTTTGTGGAATATGTAATGGAATAAAAACACAGAACCAAGTAATTTTTTTGTGTGATTAGCTGCTTTTCTTCATGCCAGGAATCTCACTCTGGCTGATAGTAATCTGCAGAATACCAAGCCTGTGAATTATCTTAAAACATTAATAGATCAGTAGTCAGCTGGTCCAGCCTTTCTTAGCAACAAAATAGACAACATGGCCCAGCACCCTCTTCAGAGGAATCTTAAGTGTCCCCCACTTCCCTGGTGAGATTATTCCAATGGCTGATTTTTCTTATTGTGAAAAATTTTCCTCCTGTGCTTAACTGAAATCTCCCCAGAAGTAACTTGTATCCATTACCCCTTGTCTTTTCCAAGTGACTCCTTGTAAAAAAGAAGTGCCCTGGTTTTGGCTAAGGTAGAGCTGATTTCTTCTCAGTAGCTGTTACAGTGCTGTGTTCTGGAATTTGAATGAGGATGGTGTTGATAACACTCTGATGTTTTGGTCTTTTGCTAAGTTGTGTTTATCCTAAGTCATGCTCTGCCAGTGAGGAGGTGCATAAAAGAACTGGGAGGNACACTCTGATGTTTTGGTCTTTTGCTAAGTTGTGTTTATCCTAAGTCATGCTCTGCCAGTGATGAGGTGCATAAAAGAAACTGGGAGGAAGCACAGCCAAGACAGGCGACCAAAAGGGATGCTCCACACCACAGAACATCATGCCTGGAGTATAAAATGGGACAAGTTACCCTGAAGTGGGGGCTGATCTGGGTTTGGGAAGCAGGTTCTGGCATCAGTTACCTGGAGGTAAGCAATTGCACTGTGCACTACTTTTTCCTATTTATTATTATTGCTAGAATTTACCATTACCAGTGTATTTTACTTTATTTTTAATTATCTAGCTATTCTTATTTCAACGTAAAAGTTTTATTTTGGTTCTCCTCCCCATTCCACTAGTGTGAGGGGCAGAGAGGAAGCTTGAGTGAGCAGTTTCATGGTGCCTAATTTCCAGCTGGGCGTAAACCATGACAAGAAGTCTCCATCTTCTTCAACAAGTGTAACACACTTTAAATACTGGAACATAGTAATGTCTCTATTTAAAGTAATGTCATGTAAATGTAATGTCTCCATAGAGGTCTCCATTAAATCTTTTCATCTCAAGGCTGATTTTCAGACTTTTGTCCTATGGCAGATTCCCCACTGATCATTTTTGTGCCCTTCTCTAGCCTGTGCAAATGTTTTTGTATAACAAGAAACAAAATCAAATCCAGTATTTCAGGCATGGCCTGACAAAAACTGAGTAGAGTAGCAAAATTTTCCTCTTCAGCAGAATGAGAAAATAATACATTAAGCTCCTCCGCTCCTTTGCCATTAAAGTTCTAAAAATTCTAAGGTTCCAAATTCCTTCAAAGTTGGTTAATCTCAGAAACCAGCCTCATCTCTTTTTTGGGGGGTGATTGCATTTTCACTGATTGACATACAGAATCCTTCATCTAGGCTATGCCTATCTGTGTGTCATGATAATTACTAAAGATTCACTCTTATGAATACTAACAAGCTGCTTGGAAACTTAGCAAATCTCCCCTGTCTGCTTTTTTCCTTCTTAGTGACTTATCTATACTAAATTAGTTCCCAACCATGCTGTGCTAGCTGTTTTCTTTCTTTCTTCATATTTAGCTTTCAGTTCTTTCCTTGTTCACTAGCACTAAATGCACTCATATTTAATTACTATTTATTCACACACTCGTGTAGGAACAGCAATTCCTGACCAGAATCAGGGGCCAGTTACACTACTTAGATTAACTGTAATAAACAAAATTTCAACAATGAAGCAGACTACTGACAAGTCTAGAGCTAAAATATTTTTCTAAAGTTACATTTTGATTTTTAAATTTTAGTGTAAATTTTAATTTTTTTAAAAAATAAAATGTCTTTACAGTCCCCTGGCTTTATGGGTGTTAAAACAAAAACAACCCTTATTGAGTGTAACAGAATTGATGAGTCCTGCAGCCCTTATATAGTTAAAGTGATACAGGAAAACTGGTCACAGAGTCAGAAGTCCAGGACATGCTGAATTCCCAGAAGTTTCTCAAAATGGATAAAACCTGTTTGGTTTGTACTTTTGCCTTTTGCAGTCTCAACATTGTAATGAAAAAAAAAAAAAAAAAAAAGAAGAAAATCTTTCCCTTGTGTTTGTTTCCAGAACTGTTAGTCTCAAATAAATAGGTGGCAATTTGGGGTACATTATATGGTGTTGTAATTGATCTTGAACAGTTGTGAGACAGACTCATTTTGGAGAACAGCGACCATGTAACTTACTGAGATTTCTCAGTAAACCATTTTCTTGGAGGTCACCAGAACAGGAACTTGACTCTTCACAGCCACTCCTGTTTTATGAGGATTAAAGGCATTTAGGCACTATTTTCTTATAGAGCTAATTGGTCTCATGTTGTATCTTTATGCTCTGTGGACCAGCAATAATGTGAAAAACATCTAAGGAAAGAGTGTCTGCATTAATCATCCATCATGAAAATTCCGTTTGTGGGAAATTGTGGATTAAATATGAAAGGATGGCAAGAGGCCAGAAGAGCCATCTGAGTTTTAGGGAGAAGAAAAGTTTGGAATATGAGTAGAACAGAGGGTAAGAGTCATGGTTCAAACCAGCACGAAGACCTGATTCACAGAATAATTAAGAATAGAAAAGACCTCTAAGGTCATCAAGTCCAATCATCAACCTTACAGTGCCAAGTCCACCACTAAACCATGCCCCTAAACACCATATCTACAAGTTTTTTTAAGATTTCCAGTTTCCAGACAGATGGTCTGTTCCAGCACATGAGTACCCTTTCAAGGAAGATATTTTTCATAATATCCAATCTAAATGTCCCTTGGTATGTCATTGACAAGATGGCCAGGACACTTAGATTACTTCAATAAAACTTCAGAGGGCTTCAAGCATCAGCACCTCGTTATCTAAAAGTCTTTCATACCTTTCTTACATAGCTTTCCGTGGGCAGCTCCACACAGCTCTGCCTCTTTCTCTCCTCCTTCTGCAGTTCCAGTTTGCTCCTTCCTGTCCCTAGCACAGTGGCTCACACCCGATCTGTCTCTTGCCCAGCCTCCTGTCCCTTCCTCCTCACAGCACAGCCAGCAGACTCCAACTGACTCTCTACCAACTCACTCACTCTTTATCACACCCAGAGCTGGGAGGGCAAGGCTGTTCCCACTCTTTGGTGATTAACACAGCTGTAATATATTGGGGGCAAGATTGTCTTTAGCACTATCTCTGTCTTCCCACACTGGGCCATGTGTTTGTGGGAGACTCCAAGTCTGCAAGAGAGAAGTGGGCCATAGGACCTGGCCAGAGGGTCAGTCAAAGCCAAAGACTCTCTATGTCCTTTTGTATGACCTTCTGTCTGGTGTGAACACTAAAATATTCTACCTTTACCACTCAGTGTAGTAAGAAATACAAGAAAATTCTAAAAGAAAATTCTAAAGTCTGTTACCAGTTCATCAGATCAGGTTTATGTAGAGAATCCCAGAATGTAGTTCAGAAAGAACACTTGCTAACCCTGCTGTTCTGGACCTTGCTTTCAACGTCAGCAAAGAAATCTCTAGTGCCAGGAGTTTGTGTGTGCTATTGCAAACTGAATAAAAAGTAGGATTTCCCAGTTCTGTTTTTGAAGAATCTTTGAAGAACTTAATTCAAAATGTAGTTTTCAAGACAGGAGTTAATTTTTAATATCTTTTTAAAAGGCATGCTCAGTTAACACAATTAGACAGAGTGGTACAAGAGAAAAGGAAAAAGAAAGGGCTAAGGAGACTTAGGAAATACAGCACCGTACATGATAGCCTCTTTCCCTTAAATTCATTCAATTCCTTGCAGATATAACTTAAAAATGTAGAGATGTATTTTGTTATCTCCATTCTCCCCAGTTTGATGTCACCTCACTTATGTTGTCTACAATACTCTGACCAGAAATAAGGAACAACAAAACAGACTTTGTTCTTTTGGGTACAATAATTTAAAATGTAGTTATTTAAGTCTCTACACTTTCCTCTCTCATTTTGGATCTGTTTTGTCAAATATGGGTTTAGGATTATTTTTATAAATCTCTCTTGATACACTTTGTGAAATTGCAGCTGTCTCAAACGTCTCTCAGCACCAAATGTCTTAGGCTGTGGTTAATTGTTGGAAAGGGAAATGCAGGTGAAATTCAGGCCGCCAAACTTTAAAAGGCAGTTTTATTCTTAGCTGAAGCAAGGCTGTACTTGTATTGCAGAGGTGGAGATTATATCAGTTAAATTGTTAATGAATCATTACTAACTGGGCATTTCAGGTGCCAGGGCCATGGTTTTTTCAATTTCAGTTGTAATCAATGGAGACACATTGGCTCCAACTATAACTTACCTGTTGAAAGAGCCTGGCTACCCTAAGGATGCAGAGGATTAAAGAGATTATCCTGCCCTACTATAAACTCCTATATTAGGGTGTCATGGTTTGGGACATAGGAGATATATTTATTCATATGCTGTTGATAAACTGCTACTAATCCTAAGGATATGAAATCGATCCAAATAGAAAAGGTTTGGTAAAATTTATCTCACTGGGCAGTTTTGTCTTACATTCACAGATCATGGCACAAGTGAATCACAGAATGCAATGAGATATCTGTGTTTGGGAAATGTGGCATTTTCCCTACAAAAGAACCTATTATAGGGAAATTTATCCATTGTGAAATTTAGTTCTGTTTTTGATTTTTAAAATACAATTGTTCATTAAAGGATGTGCATCCATGGAAACAACTAAACTTTAGGACTTTTGGTGGATTTGGGGGTACTCTTGGTCTTTGTAAGTTTAACCTCTTCTAAGTAGCTAAAAAATGTTAGAATTTGGCCACTAACAATATTATTGCTAAACTTTTATTCCAAAAGGTGCAGTAGCCACAAAATTAGGAATAACTCTTTCGGCAAAAAACTCTGCTTTTGAATTGAACATGGACAGTTAAAAGACACACCAAGGACTTTGCAACAAACTGTACAAAGTAATTTAATGTCAAAATTTGCTATATAATTTCTCCCATCAGGAAGTCCTCCTTGTGAGATGAAAAAATAATTCCAATGTCTATCTTGCTCCTGTAAAAAGGAAATGTGGGAGCTAAACCAAAGTGATAGTTGTTTAAAACGAAAGATTAAATAATTACACTGATTTATGCACAGAAAGAGCAGTGGGGATAATGTGTTCAGTCTGCATCAGCCAATGACACACATCACCGCATATAGTGCCCTGTCACATTGTAGCATTGTATATAAATGTCAGCCCTGCTATTTATTTTCAATTTAAAATGCATTAATATTAGCTCTATCATGCTGACAAATCTTATAATGAAGACAGTTGATTATCCTTTTTTCCTGAAGGACATGGTAAGACAAAGACTCATTTCAATGCAATAATGAGCAACTCTTATTATTTTATTGGGAAACTGATTCATTCATCCTGGTTTTATTTATGTTGAAATAGTCTATAAGCAAAAGACACAATAAAGGAGAGACCAGAATTCATCACTTTAGAAAAAAATTGCTAGGAAATATTAGAGAAAAACTAAGAGCAATATTTTTCTCTTTATATATTGTAATACTTATGATTAATTGATTTATATTATGATTAATCGCTTTACATGTACTCATCAATTTTGTGTTAATTCTTACTTGTTTCACAGTTCTCAAAAGCTCTACAGACATTATTAGTTAAATCCTTTGTTTACTGAACCACAGAACAAATCACTGACTTACATGATTGATTGACTGACTGACTGACTGATTTGTATTTCCTTTGTCTAGCAGAAGAGAGTGTATCATGGAGCAGGGTCTTTTTAAGCATATGCAAAGTCATGTTTTAACATTACTCATTCCAAACATTTGAAAACCCAAGACTGAGACTGAGAAAATCACAAAGCTAGGTTAATTATCATGTACTCTTATGAAATATTATGTTGAAGATTCATTTTTACAAAATGAAGAATCAAATTGAGGATCTGATTTCAATGTTTGTGAGCAATAGGGCATGTACTGAATGAAGAGATGCTCTCATTACAAAAATGGTTACTCAAAGCTATATGATATAGTGGTTTTGAAGCAGGTTTCGAGAATCATGAAATAGATTCATTAAATAATCCAAACGGGAGAGGGCCTCAGGAGATTTCTAGAGCACGCCCCTGTTCTAAGCAGAGCCACTTGTGACATGACAGCAAGTTGCTCAGGGATTTTTCTTAAACCTCCTCACCAAAACTGGAGGCTACAGAGGCTCCCTGTATCACTCCTGATGGTCTTCATGGGTAAAAAATATTTTCTGATTATATTTTGGAACCTCTTTTGGTTTAAATTATGTCTGTTGTTTTTTTGCTGTCAAGAGCTTGTATTTGTCTTCTTAGTGACTTCCATTTAGATATCATTAGATTGCTACTAGACCATCTAAACTTCAGAGAATATCACTTGATATTTATTCTTACTTTTATATAGTTAGCAGTCATGTTCAGATAAAGTATTTTATTACCTATTTAGCCTGATCCATTAGTTTTCTTTACTTTTTTCAGAAAATTAGAAAAGAATGAGGTTTTTTTTCCTTATGTAGTGATAGAAAAGATCTGAATTCATGTAAAGTTACTATTCATGTAGTTATTGAAGTTACTAAAAAGTTTGAGATGATGGAGAGTGAAGTTAAACATATTCCCTAAACTTTTCTACAGCTTACAAATAGATCCTTTTTTTAAGAGAAGAGGAGTTTCTTGTATAGTCAAATGACTTGATTATTCTTAAAACAATATAATTGCAAATTTCAAAGAAAACAGTATATTTTATGGTTTCTGATAGAAATTGTAAAATATGGCAGCTGTCACAAGATTTGTTAGATTTATGTAGTTGTTTCCTCTGTTTCTGTAAAGAAGATGAGAAAAGAATTTGCAAGTAGGGAAAGTTTCCAAAGAGCAGAGAAATCAGCATTGGCAAAAGACAAGCCAGGGTAAAGAGTTTGTTACTAACAACCATGTGTTGTATCATGCTGCTACTTTGAAACATAATTCCATCATGGAAATTAATTGTAACTGCTTAATGTTAACAATTTCTAGTGTTGAGCAGCTCCATGTAAATACTTTATACTTTTAAATTCAAGTTTTCAAAGGCATTGTCAACATTGGCTAACTCTCACCATCTACAGGAAGACATGAAAAGTGTTTGACAAATATGCAAACAGAAGTAGAGAGTAAAAGGTCAATAAACATGAATTTGAGAGGCTAATATTAATCCATTAAAATAATGCATATACACACAATGTGTCCTATTTCTACTTCATTCACAGAGCTCCCCTACCTCCACTCACAAAAGCTTTTCCATAAATAAGCATATATGAGATAATGCAAGATTTTAAAGCAAAATCTTTCTCTGCTGTATTCTAATTAAATACAAAAGTGCTGAGGGCACACAATGTGATTAATTAAGCTGAACACAAGGTGATTGAAGGCTTATTTAGCAAAAAAAAAAAAATCACTAAACCCTTTTGGAGCTTAGATCAATAATATCTGTTAAATTAAAACTTAATTGTAAATTATTCTTGTAAAATATTGGGGGTTTTTAACTAAAAAAAAAAAAAAAAATCACTAAACCCTTTTGGAGCTCAGATCAATAATATCTGTTACATTAAAACTTAATTGTAAATTATTCTTGTAAAATATTGGGGGTTTTTAACTAAAAAAAAAAAAAAAAATCACTAAACCCTTTTGGAGCTCAGATCAATAATATCTGTTACATTAAAACTTAATTGTAAATTATTCTTGTAAAATATTGGGTTTTTTTAACTAAAGAAAAAAAAAAAGATACATCCTAGAAAATAAATATAGCATATTTCGTCTTTGAGGACCACATTGTGTTTAAGCAGTTATGGGATTGCAACACATATCCAGCTGCTGAATGAGGTTTTCTCATTGAATAGGCCTGAACTAAAGGAGCTGTAGAGGAACGTTCACATTCCTGTAATGAATATGCAGTATCATTATGCAATATATTTAAAAAAAAATCAAAATGTGCAAAGGGACATTTTGTAAATGCATCCAGGAGACAATGAAGTTATAAAATGTTTTGCTTTGTGCTATGTGTTGTCTCCATTCTCATTCTGAAGAAGGTCAGGTTCCTTTTTCTTCTAACGTGATCTGTACTTTGGTTTATGTCAGCCCTACAGGATCAGTGGGAAAGTTGAGAATTAAGCCTTCTTTTGTAGTACAACTTCAAAGTATAGAACAGGAACTGAGGAAACCAACTGAAGCTAAAATGCTGTTCATGCCAAAACTGTTTTCACATTGGCTTTTTCATTCCAACACAATCGATTAATTTCAACTCCCAGTATTGTTAGGATGCTTCATAAAATGTAATCTTTTTAATATCAATACTTCTCTTCTGTCTGCAAAAAGGTCTTTTTCTTTTCTTTCAATGACATCTTCTGCTCAAGTGCATTTTATACCTGGGTGTGATCTCTGGTCAGTCAGTGTCTACTTATTTTGTATATATTATCTGCACTTTCAAACAAAACTGAACAAGTAATGCAGTCTCAGAGCTCAAAAAAAAAAAATAAACCACTTTAACAATATCAGTAAATGAAGCGAAGACCTGTTCAAGCATAACACTTGTCACCTAGGTTCATAGAAACATAGAATGGTTAGGATTGCAAGAGGCTTTAAAAACCCTCTAGCTCCAACCCCCCTATTATAGACAGAGATGCCCCTCAGTAGGTCATGTTGCTCAGGGCTCCATCCAATCTCTCCTTCCAGGGAAGGGGCATCCACAACTTCTGTGGACAACCTATTCCAGTGCCTCACCAGCCTCTCACTACAGGATTTTTTCCTGTTGTCTAATCTAAACCTGCCCTCTTTCAGTTTAAAACCTTTGTCCCTTGCCCGGTCGCTATCTGCCCATATAAAAACTCTCTCTCTTTTTTATAACCCCCCCTAATGTAATGAATATCACAATGTGGTCTCCCCAAAGTCTTCTCTTGTCCAGACTGAACAGCCCCAGGTTTCTCAGCCTCTCTTTGTGAGAGAGGCATTCCATCCCTCTGTTTGTCTTTGTGGATCCTCCACTCCTCTCTAACAAGTCCATTTCTTATGCTGAGGACCCTAGGCTTGGATGCAGTACGCTAAGTGGTGTCTTACAAAGGCAGAGGTGGGTAGTTCTGGTTTGGGGTTTTTTGTTTGTTTGTTTGTTTTGTTTTGGGTTTGTTTCTTTGGTTGGTTTGTTTTTGTTTCTTTGTTTTGTTTTGTTTTGTTTTAATGGGTCAAGTGCAATAGAAACTAGTACTGGTCATGTCAGCTCAAACAGCAAGAGCCTGGAGCTCTGCCTGAGTCCCTGCCTTCCAACTGGTGGAAGAGAGTTGAGGAAGGAAAGGTTCATATCTCCCTGTCCATCTGAGGATAACAGCCTTGCAGGTTTGTGTGGTCCTGTCGCACTCAATGGATGTCATGAAGTGAGGACCTCACTTCTCTGTTATTTGGTTGCATTGCTCCCCTTAGGCCTGCCCTTTTCCTACTCCCAGTCAGGGACAGACTACATCTCTACAGGCAGCTCAGTGCACTTACCCTCTTCTTTCTGCAACTGAACAGTTTTCCCTCAGCCTTTGTTTGGTCTAATTTCTGGTTAAACTAAAGGGTGATGAAGCAACAAATGCAATGGGCCAGCTGACTGTCCCTTCTCAGGAGGCATGAGGTTCACACTCTTTCAGCTGCAGGCCTTTTCCCCTGCAAGTTTTAGCATTTCACAAGGGAAGCAGGCCCCCAATTTCTGCCAGAAATAGCTCTTTCCATTTTAAAACATTTGTCTGTATTCCTGTCAGCTTCATTGGGATTTATACTCTCTGATCTGCATGACTAGCAGTGCTGCTTTCATCACTGTTTCACAAGAAGCCTATTTGTAAACTGTGTTTCCCACTGATTAAAGAGGAAACTTGTTGAAATTGTAGGATATTTCAGTGTATCTCAGAACAATTCCTAAATCACTGAGCATTCATGTGTAAAGTAACTCTACTGTCACACTGGGAACTAAGTTTCTTGCCAACGCTGAGCCTCACTCAGGTTCCTAATAGTCAATCACTCGGGCACAGATACATTTCTTAAAAAAGATACATTTCTTTAAAAAATTTTACAAAGTCTGAAGAGAAGCTACTTGCTCTTTATGCCATAAAGTGCTTTTGAAGCTCTGAGGAGCTGATATGTGACCTGTTTGTTTCACTGCAGTGCACAGCAGCACGCATGAGAAATCAGGCAAGAGAAACTTAAAAGAAAATATTGAGCCACTCACTGTCTTTTTAAGAATTCTAATCTCTTAATAAGTCTTGGCAGGTGCTAACGGTTTTGTGCCTGTTTCTTTCTCCCTTTTTAGTTATCTCAGTTCTGTGGAGGTAGATTCATTTTCTGGGTTCAGTAAGTATTGCTTCACCTGCCTTGAAATGGAACTGCAAGCCCTTTGATAAATAGATTAGAAGGTTATCAAATTTCACTGTTGTCTCTACAAGTGTATTTGTTTTCTCTGATGAAATGTTCTTTCTTAGCTTTCTAGAGCAGTAACCTCCACGGATCACAATAAATGCCCCTTGTTCTTCTGCAGGAAAAACAAATGAGGATGGGAAGGAAAGACTTTGCCTTAATTCTTCAGCAAAGACATTCAAAGGACTGCTAAAAACAGGACTCCCTTCTGTGCAGCTTTCAACAGGTCCCCAATGAAAATTACCATGCCAAATTAACCCCTCACTAATGCCATTAAGAGAGATTCACCAGATGTAATTTCCTCCTGTTATTAATAAGAGTAGTTTGTATATCATGAAGGAACACAAAGCCACAGGAAGCTCTGGTGCCTTTACTCTTTACTTACACTAATATGTCTGAGGCAAGCATCAGACATGTGGAAAGGCTTAGTAAAATTCAGGTATCTTGCTTGAATTGTAATGAGTTTAAAGTGGTTTAAACATTGGATGTGATCTGATTAGAGGACCTGTAAACTAAAACACTTTGGGAAAATTCTATCTTTTGATACAGGCACTTACCTAGGGGGATGCAGAGGCTGCAGCATGACATGCCTGACAGAGCTCCTTGAAGTGCAGCCAGACAGGAGCAGTGCTCTTGCATCCCCCTCCTTACATGGCATTAAGCTCTGGAGCCTACCAACGGGGAGACAATTTTACCACAGCATGAACTGCTCCTGGGAGATGTCACTCATGCACACACCACAGTCTCTGGGAAAGAACAGAGCCATTGTACCTCCAAGCAATAACCCCTCATGTGCCATCCCCAAATGCATTCTGTGCTGTGCTGTTGTTGTCAGGCTGAGACAGAGGTGACTGGTAATGTCTCTGTAGATACTCCCCTATTTTTTCTTCAGATACACTGGAAAAACACTTTGTGAAACAACCACAGATATTATGCACATGTAAATATATTGACTTCAAAGGGTTTCAAGTTAAGCATGTCCCCAAGGGCCTTTCCAAATCGAGACTGAAGCACAAGCTGTGAATGGAATACTGTGAATGGAAAATCTCACACAACTTTCCTCATGCTTTGTATAAAATAGTTGCATTCCCTGTCAGTTTTTAGATTAATCTTTTTTCTTCATTCATGCACTGTCTAAAAAGACTACAAAGCAAGGATGCAAGCCTGATGACAATATAAACAATACCAATATTACAAAAGATAGTCTCTGGTCTGCTAAGTAAAAGGTGAAGACCAAATGGCACCAACTGGTTCACATGCTGCTCAGAGCTTTTAGCCCTTGTGGTAGATGTGGTAGTATTTGTAGCAGTTCAAAGGCAGAGCTGAGGAGACAAGCATTAAACAGTGTGGATATTTAGGATCCAGAGCTTTCTCTCTTACTCTTTTTCTTCTCTAGATTTCTTTTGTAAGTATCAGATATTCTGCACATATTTTTTTGACCTTCAGGAAACAGCTATGATCCTCATGCTTTTCAGGTTACATTTTAGGTCTGAGCATAACTTGGTAGCATGAATATGGTCAGTATGTGAGACATTTCACATAACTTGCTGAAATTCTATTTCACTCTAGATTCACCTCCAAAGTAAAACAGTAGTCCTTGGCTTCTGCAGTACTCAGTGAGTTAAAATATGAGACACTTGGGGAAACAACAAAACCTCAAGGTTATCTCCATTATATTGCTGCAGAAGTTAAGGACAGTAAACAGCGGAGCACTTGAAAGCAGTAAAAGCAAACACTCTAAGATATATATGTATTCAGAAAAGTACTTTAATAAACAGCCATTAAAATGTTACAATAGGAAAAGGGAAAGAAAAAAAAAAAGCTGTTACCAATTCAGGGACATTTGTGGGACCGTCACTTCTTGAGGTCATGAGTGCAAGCAAAGCTTATTACAACAAAGTCAGCAAAGAATTCATACAAATACTTTTTACCACATCATTGTTTTGTGATATGAAGGAAAAGCCATTTAAGATCAGAAGTAAAAAAATAAACAAATACTCAAGTTCTACAAGGGCAAGGACAGTGACAGTAGGACACTCAGTTCTTGTACTGAATCTGTTTTCCTGGCAATAAAACAGTGATTCCTTGCTATTACTTAACTTCTGCTATTTTCCTACTTTTACAAAAGTATGTATTTTCCATATCCATTTTAATTAAATGGAACACAATGACCAGAGTCTACAATACAGTTGTGGAGATTTAAGAGGGAGAGCAGGTAGAAGACCTTCCCTCCTCTCTACTTGAATATTTGGTTACATCTTACCTCACACAGCCTTGAGTCAAACTGAAAGGGAATCTGGGACAATAGCTTATTCTCTTCAAGTCCAAAAGCATCTCTAAAACTGTTTAGTGAAGGAAATGGCTGGTATTTCCTTGTGAAAAAATCCACAGATTTAAGAAAGAGAAAAATACACGAAAATGGCAACATATTTCAAACTACGATTGTCTATTTTGTAAGTAAGCTTTTGAGTGTATTACAGTTTTGTGGAAATTATATGCTTAGGGGAAAATGAAGATGGAGAAGAAAACCATTCTCTCACCATGATTGATATGTTATCTAAATCAACTGCAAATGGAAAATAGTGTGATTCCCAGACTTTTGTGAAAGCTAGCAATTTTTATAATCCTAGCAGAACAATGTTCTTTTTTCTAGATGCATGCTTAAAGAAAATTCCTTTGAATGCTCCATGGAGAGGAGGAGAATCATGTGGCAATTGCTTTCTAATTATTTCAACTCTTTCTGTGCACCCAGGAACACCCACTGACCATCATTAATGTAAAACATGGGAAAATATGGATTTGCTCATCAGTAGAGGTAGTAGGACTGCCTAACAACTAAGGCACTGGAAATATAATCTATCTAGGCGTTTTAAGAAGAAAATTCTTGTTGATGTTCTGTGACTCTGGCACTCAAAAGGAACTAGAATTCAGACCAGGGAAGATATTACAGAATTAGAATATTAATGTATCCATAAACACTGATGGTTCAAAAAGATGCTACATCAGTGGTGAGTCTAGCACAAACTGACCCAGATTCAGCTCCAGAGTCCTGCTGAATAACAAAACCACACATCATTTAGCCTACTCTTTGGCTTCTAGAAGAAGCAAGAAAATTACTTGTTCATGTGTTTCTTGGCTTGATTTTTTCCTTTATTTTCTGGTTTCAAGTGCCTTAACACTGACATAATCAACAGGTTGTTTCATGTAACTCTGAACACCCAGAAGAGTTGGATATGGGTTTTAAAATATTTGAAATATATATTTTCACAAGAATTTCATCTGATGAAATAACCTACATCATGCCATCACACCTTGATATTAAATTTTGTCTTTTCTTATGTCATTTTTTTCTTTTTAAATTTAAAGATTTTTGCTCATCTCGTTAAGTGAGACGTAGTTAACTGAAATTAATAGTACAAAGCAATAGCAAACTTCACAATACAGGCTGTATTAATTTAATTTTAAATAGGTTACAGATAGGCTGTCACTCTGTCAATAGGCAATACTTAGAATCAGCTGAGAATCAGTTTATTTCATTTCATGTGCAATGTTTAAGAGAAGAAAAAAAGGAAGCTGCTTGCATGGATTATAAAATCCAACAGACATTAAAGTATCCAGTAAGAAACATCAAAGAAACCCAAGAATTTCACATTTGATCTGCAAACTGCAGACTTATATAGAAGAGTCACTGAAGGAAAAAGCACTTCTAGAAATTCAAACTTATATAATTATTGAAGCATTATCCCGATGGAGTGTTATCCTAAATAAGCCAAATATAAGGAAACTCCTTCAATGAAAATAAAACAAAATATTTTTTATTCTCTGAAACTTGAAAAATACAACAGAAGCTTTGCTCAGTATATAACGTCTCATAACTAAAAAAAAAAAAAAAAAAAGAATCAAATAATTTATTTTTTAAAAAAAATTCAGAAGACACTGATACGATGCTATAACAAAACTAAGAATACAGAAATTAAATTTAACCAGGAAATCTCAGCAAATTGATATTGAGCAAAATTCTAGGAAAAGGCAAACAAATTATTTTCTTCTTTAATAAGGAGAAAAATAGTTTGGGTGAACATCAGCTAAAGTTTAGTGACTAATTTTGCCTACATACTAAATGAAAATTCCTCTGTCAGTCTAAACACAAATATATAAGCAGGTCATTCTAGTCTTCTAGTCACACTCAAAATAAATGAAATATTTGTGAAATTTGATTTATCTGCTATTATATAAATATAAAAGATGGAAAATGTACATGTCCTTGAATTTTTCTAGGTTAGTTCCTCGAATTCACAATAATTATGTCACCTGATGTGCACATCCAGCTGAATGAACTTGAAGTTTGGACATGTAACAGTGGAGCTTCAGGTCAGTCAAAGACAACATTTGACCTCTCGCATTTGAAGGAGAAGTTATGACATGACCTGCAACAGCTGGAGCTGCATGCAGTGAAAAGATGTTCCATTATAGTGAAGATAATGAACATGTGGTTGTGACCTTCTGTGACACCTGGAGCCGTGCTTTAGTTGACAGGGTAGTGGGTGGCTAAAAAAAGGTTGGACTTGATGATTTTAGAGGTCTTTTCCAACCCAAAATGATTCTGTGATTCTGTGATGATTAATATTATACATGTTACTTTATGTCTTTGCATTAAGCTCTTCATCTGTCTGCAGGGTCTTTTAAAAAGCGGGTTTTCAGTATAGTAATCTCTCCTCTCATCCAGATAAGATCAATTTCAAAGAGCATACCTTCAAATGAAAACCCTATCTGAAAACCTCAAACTCAGAAACTTTTCTCAATTCAATATTTCATACGCACTGAAATTATGCCCTAACTCTCTATTGTAGTAGGATGTGGACATGCTGAAGGAGAAATTTCCATTTTCTCTTCCAAGACATACTCCCAAAGACCTTCTACAAATAGGGTATGTTAGAGTTTGCTCCTCCTGGTCCCTAATCTCAGTGTGCATGTTGTACTCCTCAGGAGATAAACCTGGAAATTTCAATTTGCTTTTCTGAAATTTTTCAGAATGTGAGCATGTAATGCAGGAGGCTGACAGAAAGCTGAAGGTTTTGCTTATAAAGAGATTTCAAGCAAACTATTCTACCAATCAAAATTTTTTCTTTATATCCCTTTTCTTAACAGTATCCTTACAACTATTGAGACCTACAGAGCATTTATTATTATGGCTTATTAAGCAGCAAGATTGAAAGTCATTTCATACAAAACCTCTCAGAAATCAAGAAGTAGTTGCAAACCTAATATTATATATTTTTCCCCAAGATGTACTAAAAATTAGCTATATTTCTTGAAAGAGAAACTTTCAGAATAGTCGCAACTTCTCACAGCCATAAAGAGTTGGATAATTGAGAATATATTATGTGAGAATATTTCTGTTACTAAAATCAATTATGACTAAAGAGTAATAAAATGAGATTATTAAGCATCCCCAATGCTGTTGTGCTTATGTACTATGTGATTTTACAGTTTTCTCCATTAGATTCTGCATTTCACAAAGTCAGACTTGCAATTTCATAATTTCCACAAGCAAAATTTATAAAAAGGTACTAGATTACATTAATAAATGAAAAAGAGACAATAAAGCACTTAGCCAAGTCCAGACTGAGACTGTTTGTATGCATAAATTTAAAGCAATCTGTGATTTTGCTGTAGATGTCTTGACAGGGTTTTGCTTCATGGTTATGCTGAGCCAGCATGTGCTACAGTTCAGCTGTAGAAAAACAGATGTTCTCTATTAATTCTAAATCCAGTAGAACTGATGCATTTTGATTTGGAATAAATTTATATGCTGCCTTGGGGGTACCTTTTATGTAACATAGGGCATCTCGTTCACAGTTGGGGCAAGTTAGGATAATTCAGCTTTGTTTTATAGTTTTGTCCTAGGGCTAGAATAAAATACTCTAGAACATAAAAGATTTCTTTTATCAACACAATATACAACATTATTGCTATAATTTTCTGTAAAAGATAAGGTTGACATCATAGAGTGAGTAATTAACATAATCATTATCAAACCTCTCAGCTTAAGCAATCCCTAAAATCTCCAGAAAATTTTACACTCATAGTTTATGATTGGATATGCCAAAACTTTAATTGCCACAGCTAACCCCAAAGGTTGTGTTTCCAGTACAGCAGTCTGGTTTAGGACTTAGATTTTTAGGATTGGCAGAGACAGGTATACTGCTAAGAGGACAGTTCAGCTACTTCAGTTATTTTATGGGCTAAAATTCCAACTGGAGATATTTTAAGCACTTCAATTTGGTAGAAAATTTTTGAAACTGAAATTTTTTACAAGATTTTCTTCCATGAGTCCAGGCCCAAACTGGAATATGTTGCAAACATGAAGGCATGATATGGTTTAATAAAATAAGCTGAAGCACAAAATGAACTTTTACATATGTCAAACCAAAACATTTTGCAAAAGAGATAGTTTCAAATGTTCTGTTAAGAAACCATATCTGTAGAAATTTGTTTCTCTTCATAATTCTTCAATCCAGCCCCAGAACTTGAATTTTAACTCTTATTGCAAAAAAAATAAAGAGCTTTAAAAAATGGTCTAGTTGACACCTGTAGAGTACAATCTGCCAATAGAGTGCAGTATGTCTTCACGTGTGTGGTCTCCCACATTTCTCTCAACCAAAACCAGCTGAAAATATCTGCTTCAACTGATAATCAAGTAGTTTCTGTTGCTCTTAATAGGAGTACTATGGAGACAGAAATACAATAAACTATCTTAAATGAAAACTGTTTCCATAATTAATAACTGTTAATTTGAAATAAAGCTTTTTTTTTTTTTTTTTGAAAAACAGATTTAACTGTTATGTTTTTGAAAAGATAGNCTGTTAATTTGAAATAAAGTTGGTTTTTTTTGGAAAACAGATTTAACTGTTACATTTTTTAAAAGATAGTAATGAGCTATCTGTCTTCTATAGGAATATGAATGAATTTTAATAAAACAAAATATTTCAAAAGACTAAATTTAAACATATAATCAGAAAAAGAAAAAAACCCCGAACTCTATGTTCTTCAAGGCCTAAAAGAAAATTCACCATAGTGTTAACTTTTACAAAAGATAAAACAATTTTAAGGTTAAACTAAACCCAAAAGCCCCAAAGAGGGATTTACAGAGAAGGATGTTAGCAATTATAGATCCAGAGAGGTTCATCCATTCTGCAATATTACAAGGCAGTCTACTCCCAGTAGAAAGACACTGAAGTCAATACAATCCGTCTGAATTAGTTTAATTCATTGGTTTTATGTGTTAAAAAAAAAAAAAAGCCATATTCTACATATGTAAAGCAGTCAATTAAGTTGAATAGATTTTTTGATAGTTAATAAGTCACACCTTGCATATTTTTATCATTTATGTTTCCAATTCCTTTGCCAAAACCTACTCAAAGTATACTTTCCCCCCCATTCTTTGATTTAATTTCCTGTCATTTGGTTACTTAACACTTTTGTTGTTATTTTGTAATAACACACATTGAGGTTTTTATGAGTAAAATTTTTCATTCTCTGCAAAACACTTTGCAAGAAAATCACATAAAACTTTTGGTTTCTGCAATTATAAACTTTTTTCCTATCTGGTTTTCTAACAGCTCAATATATTTACAGGAAAACACTTTTTTTTTTTTCGTGAGTATCTAGGAAATATCCAGGCTTTGAGCAACTAGGTCTAGTGAAAGGTATTCCTGCCCATGGCAGGGGAGTTGGAACTAGATGAACTTTAAAGTCCCTACCTACCCAAACTATTCTATGATTCTGTGATTCTACCATTCTATGAAAATAAAATATATTTTATTTAAGATAATAAGCATGTTATGCCATTTTGATACTCAGTGTGATCTCTGAAGCTGATGTGTTGGTATGCATAACATTTTTCAATATATATTTACTCATTCTTCATCAGCTTCATGTGTTTTGACCATCAATCAAACACAATCAATTCATGACGGTACCATGAAAAAATGTCTGGGATGCAAATCAATTTTTGAATTTTCTGAGGCTGAATAAACCATTATTTGCTTAATCCTTCCTTTCTGAAGCAGATAAAGGCTGCCCAAATGAAACTTTGGTTTCCATATCTATAATTTACTGCTAAACAGCAAGAGGTGTTACCACCTGGCAGTGTGGAGCAGCAGGAAAGTACCACCATAGTGGAAACATGGAAGCTATTATGGAGAGAATTAAATGTTTCCTGTGGCTATTTGAAGTGTATTTCAGTTTTTATAGCCTTGGTCACTTGAATTTTCAATGTGAATTTTAAAATATAATGCATAGCTCTTAGACCTGATTAAGTGTATGTCATGGATGTTAGACCAAAGCAAAAGATAATAATTAGAAATAAAATCAAAAGTGAGAGACAGCCAAAAAATCAGCAAGAGACAGAAGTAAGTAATTATTTGGATGCTGCACTATGAGACATTTTATCATTCACATAACTAGAAAGTCATTCTTTACAACATTACACATATTTAGCCTTCTCTAAGACCCAGTTACTCCAGTAGACCAGAATTTGCTGTTTCTACCTTTATATGAGGCTAAAGAGGTCATCTGCTTCAATGAAAACTGCTAAAAGCAACAGTCATTTGAAAAGATGAAAAAAATGCACCTCTGATCTCTCTACACAACACTCATCTTCAGACATGATTGAATCATGTTGTGCTGTCACATCCCATTACTGTTTTAAATGTCTACATGGGGTTTCAGTTGTGCTTGGTTCACAAAGGCAAACTTAGACTTCAAAACCCAAAGTTATAGCAGGTCACTTAAAGCAGACAAAACAAAAAATTTAAGATAGAACAACCAGAAAAACAACTATTCTTAAAAAGAATTGCTTAGTCTCATTGATATGGATATAAAAAACAAGCATATCTATTTAAAATTCATTTACTTGCAAAAAACTTGAAATCTTTTTCCATTTATAATTATTGGGCTTGTTTAAAAAAGCAACATTATAAAAATACTAAAATGAAGTTTAAAAACAACAACAACAACAACAAAAGATCCATATGGTTTTTAATCCCCAGGTTTTGAATAGTTTTTCCCAGCTTTTGATGCAGTCAATCAGAATATCTGGTTTTTGCAGAGGTAGGTGCAAAAAAGAAAACAAAACATTTATTTTTATATAATGTATCTACTTTACACTAAATTATATCCCTCTCCTGAACTTTAACACTTTTTTGTTAAATGTCTGATTTTCCTCCTCAGCACTAAATAATCTTACAATTTTGTGACCTCTTTATTACCTACTAATATTATCTTTTTATGTTAACAGAGGAATCATAAGAATATACAGGGTATAGCATAAACGAGTGGCAATAAGCATGTGTATGCATGTGTGCATAAACTTATGTGTGTGAGAGTCCTGTCAAGCTGCATTTGTGTCTTTTACTTCTCCCTTATATGAAAACTCTTGATTTCGAGAAAGACATTGGATAATAAAAACATGAAAAAATAGCATAAATCACAGTGTAATATATATGTCTTTCAAAACCTTATTTATTCTGCATCAAATAATTTTACAGAATAAGAAATCCATGTATTTGAAAGGAATTTTCTTTCTGAGTTTTATTTAGTTTTGGTTTTGCTTCTCTGCCTAGTAATTAAAACTGCTGCAATCCATTGGGTAATGATAGATAATTTAGGGTATGAAAATATCACCATAAGCATCCTTCAAAGTTATTCCAGGTGAAATCCCTTGTTTTATAACCTCTAACTCTAATACTTTGCCAGCCTTGATAGTCTTGAAATACGTGCGCAGGAGAAAAAGAGAAAAATTATTCCATAAGGTTATTTATTGCTTCAAGGATTCATTCAAAATTAGAGGAAAAAAAACCCCTCTAGAACACTAGGGAAAAGTCTTAATAATTTAATAATAGAACCAAATCAGGACTTAAAAGGATCACTGGAGTTAATTAGCAAGACGGAATGCTTGTTATACACAGCCAGTCTGAGAGGAACATAAATAAAATGAAGCAATGATCTATGCCCAAAAGATACATTATGTATAATCACAGAGGCCATATACCGTACCAGCACAATAGCACAAAGATTAATTGTCTCTAGAAAATATTTCCATATAGTCCATCTGCTACAAAATATTTTAATACAATTTATTTCTGCATATATATGTATGTTTCTTCAGAGAGGAAGATAGAAAAATCATTAGTGTATAGATTGGTTGTCTGAATGCAGAAGAAAAGGAGGATCAGATACAATGATTAGCACAAAAATTATCACAAAGAAAACTCATGTAGAGCTAAGATTTCATGGCTGGATTTAAGTCATGCAAAAAATAAACTTTCCCAGAAAATAATCTTAGATATATGATAGCAGTACGGTATAATGGCTATGTTTTTTGCCTCCCATAACATAGTTTTCATATTAATGCCCTGAAGCAAGAAGATAAGCTAAACAGAGGTATCCCCTGCCTACTCCTGCAAAAGCTGCCTCGAGATGGGAAAAAGCATCAGGGGTGAATGGTGAGAATGGATGGGATATAATTCATTGTAGGGACTTCTTTTTGGATTTGTAATCACTTTCTTCAAAATATCCTCTATTTCCTAAGTATTGTTGATTATTTCCTCAGTTTTGTTGATTGTTTCCTCAGTATAGATGAATTTGGATTTAGTGTCTAGAGGCACCAATGCATAGAAGAGTAAAATGCATCGTTGTAGCCATAGAGCTGCAGCAAGGCTGTGTATGACACACAACTGCTGCATAAGAAAGACTGGTAGCCTCATGGTTTAATGTTGGGCTATCTGCCACTGAGGTATGCCAACAAAAAGTTGGCTGATGTTACAGCTAAGCCAATCTACTGACTGGCTACTCCCAACCTGTTCCTGTGAGCAAGAGGCTGGGCTAGACCACGGTCAGTGATCCCTTCAAACCATTTTTCTTCTATTTTTCTACTATCAAAAAGAAGACCTCTTCTGCCTTCATCTCCCTTAATCCTTAGTTATTCTCTGGTTTGAACCTTCAGTGAGTCCATTTAGGGACTTAAGTCATAAAAAATTACTATGACACAAAAAAGATAAGGAACTCGTTTGTGCCATTTAACTTCCCGAAGGGTTCGCCAACCGTTCAGGGAAGATTTTGTTCTGCCACCAAATAAAGGGGAGAGGAGGAAATATGTGGCCAGCATGAAAAGTGAACAGTCTCCTCTTCTGCAAGTGCTAGCCTTCAGGTTGCACAGCTTTGCCATCAGATTGCAAGCTAAATTTGAGGAGGTTTTTGTTACCACAGCAATTCAGGTGAGAATTTACACTGTTATGCCATATCCGCTTAGTCAAGTTGCAGTGGTATATTCCATATTCTATTAGCAATACTGTTAAAAAATTTATTAAAAATTTAAGATTTTTAAATTTTAAGTCATAAGTCGTAAGATTCTCATGCCATTTTTTTCTGAGCTGTTCTAAGTTAAAAGGAAAAAGTCCCT
>VWYP01003026.1:0-15030 GCA_013400435.1 Pycnonotus jocosus | reverse complement strand
CCCACCTGGATGTGCTCCTGTATAACCTGCTCTAGGCAGGCTGAGGAGTTGATTTCAAGACGTCCCTTCCACCATTAAAGATTCTGTGATTCTGTAAGAAAACGTGAAAATTCAGCCAAGACTGTGCTGATGGACGTAGTACAAAAAAGCTCCACTGGGGCAGCAAGTCTGCACCAACATCATTTTCACATGGGGTAAAGAGCAAGGAAAATTAGTCCAATGGATCATTTTCCAGGTAAAGAGCTGCAGTTGATGCTCTTCCATGCACAAATGCTGATTTGGTAGCAGCAGTTTCTGTCCTTTGGATTTAAACACACAGCATGTCACCAGACAAAAAATGTATAGACTCAGGATATGGACATGGATGATCATGGACAACCAGCTCCAGGTCCTGCCCTGGCCCCAGGACCCCCAGTCATCCTCTGGAACCTCCAGACACCACTGTGGGGTCCAGAGGATGCAGTGCTGAACACACTGGGGCAAAACTTGAGGGCAAGCATCCAGCCAGCCCTTCTTCCTTGCCTGGTGTCATGAAAAGAAGTGAATTTCTGGCCAGAGAGCTGTTAGGAGGGGAGATGTCTCTTTGGGGCTGGCCATTGGGTTATTGTAGGTTTTGCATGGATTTGCCCATCACTGGCACTGCTGCAGGAGAAATCTGTCAGCAGGGAATGATAGAAAACACTCAGCATGCCAAGGGGCTGCAGGGCTGATGCTTGCCTGCCAGTTCATCTCCCACCTCCAGGAATTATGGCTTTTTATCTGGTCCCACAAGGCTTTATCCACCCCACAGTGCCCATATAAAATTGCTGCTCTCTCCCTTTAGTGGCATCCCCTCAAAGGGACGGGGTCACACTGAGATTGCTCCCAAGAGGGGTTAGGGATTTGGAGCAGCCTGGCAAAGCCCCCTCCTGACCTCACCCCACACCAAGCAGGGCTCTGTGTTGTAGGAAGTATCTGGGAATAATCCCCAGTGAGCTGCTGGAGAACACTTGACTGAGGCACCATCCTGCTCCTGGCCCCTGGCTGCACCTGGGCATCTTTGTAAGAGAAAAAAAATCCTGTTGTTTTGAACTCAAGTGTAAGAAATCTGACATTCTCAACTTCTGCTTTTCACTTTTGCCTGGTAAGCATCCATGCTGGTGAGCCCACATGCTCCCAGACAGCAAGTTTCCCTTTCATGACCAAAACAGAAAACACAGGAAAGAAAACTTCCCTCCACTTCCCATCCTTGGGCACTATTTGCTCTGGGGAGTTGAGTTGCCATTGATCATCAATAGGAGTTCAGGTTTCAGAGTCAGAACCCTCCTGAGGTGAGGCAGCAGGGACAGTGTGTTTGATAAATATTGTCAAAGTCTCCCTCTTCCCCCATGCACAAATTGCAGCGTGGTGTCCTGCCAGTTGGCCAGAGGCTCATCCCTGTCATGCTGCTGTAATACCTGGAGAGGGGTGGCTGTGTGACCTGCTTTGGGGATCAGTGGGGTGTGAGACACTTGGTTTTGTAATTCAAACCCTTCTCCTCCTCCTCCTCCTCCTCCTCCTTGTTTGTGACGGCTCCCGCTGTGAAACAGCACTTGGTGGTGCTGGTGGTGCTTTGAGGACAATTTCTAGAAGTGTCTGCAGAAAATGGATGGCTGTGATGCTGTTGTCATCATCATCATCAATCATCATCCTTCTTCTCCTCCTCCCTGGGCAACGTGGGGAGAAGAGCTCTTTACAAGAGCATGGAGAAACAGGACAAGGGGGAAAATGACAGAGGACAGGGTGTTGGGAAAAAATTCTTTACTGTGAAGGTAAAGAATTTTGGCACAGGGTGCCCAGAGAAACTGTGGCTGCCCCTGGATCCCTGGAAATGTTCAAGGCCAGGTTGGACAGGGCTTCAAACAACCTGGGATAGTGGGAGGTGTCCCTGCCCATGGCAGAGGAGTTGTAACCAGGTGTTCTTTAAGACTTTTTCCAACCCAAACCCTGTGATTCTATGATTCCTCAAAAAGACATGCATGAGCAGTGTCTCTCTTTGGGAAAGAAAATAGCCCTTCCATGCCCTTCACCCTTTCCATGAACCAAAAAGAAAGAGTTTCTGTCTTCAAGCCCTATCATAGAAGTGTGGGATCAGCAGCCAGAATCTCCATTATTGGGGCAGCTGGAAAAATCCTCCCAGCAGCAGCAGATCAGCCTTACTCACACCAGTAACACCAGTAACACACCAGTAACTCTGGGCCACCCTTTGTGAAGATCACAGAATCATAAATTGGGTTGGAAGATAGCTTGAAAATCATCTCATTTCAACACCCTGCCATGGGCAGGAACACCTTCCACTATCCCAGGGTGCTCCAAGCCCCATCCAGTCTTGCCTTGAACACTTCCAGGGATGGGGAAACCACAGCTTTTCAGGGCTCCTTGAGCCTTCTCACCACCTTCACAGGGAAGAGCTTCTTGCTTGGATCTAATCTAAATCTACCCTCCTTCAGCTTGAATCCTTGTATTTTCACTGCTTTTTAATGCAAGGTCCCTCTCCAGCCTTCCTGTGAGTCCCTTTTAGGTACTGGAAGGGGCTCTAAAATCTCTGCAATAAGATTTGCACCCTCTGTCCTGCAAGTGCTTTGTAACCATCCACTTCCCCTGTCCTGAGAAACCACCTAACACAGATGCAGTGATTTTCTTTCAGTCACTCCAGCCTCTGCAGAGCTTTGGGGTTCCCTCTCTTCTGCTCATCTGTGAGTCTCTGCTTTTCAAATTTCAGCATCTTCCGAACCTCCCCTCCGTCATGGATGTGCTCATCCCTGCTCCAAGGAGCTCTAATCACCACAGGGGGAGGCCACCCAGGACTGGAGGTATCCAGCAAGTTCTGCTGTTCAGGGACTGCCAATTCTTACAGTCTCTCTGGGTCTGAGTGCCAAATATTAGCAGGAACTAATTACACTCAACTTCTGTACAGTGTGTCCTGCAATGTTGTCCCTTACCCAAGTGGGATCATGGATAACTCAGGGAATACAGGAGTCCATGCCATCCTGCCTGAACACCCAAGCTGTGACCTTGCCTTCATTCCAATCCTTTCCTTTCACAATTGCCATTGTTCAATATTTTCAAGGGTAGAGAGGGAAATAAGTGTGGCCCACACGTTACCTCCTGAGCAATCCCATCCTGTATGTTCATGGAAAGCTTGCTTTTCCAATGGCTGAGTCACTGGGACTCTGCTTTTGATCATGGCCTCCACCCTTGTTTCAACCTCCAAAACATCCTTCCTGAAGGTCTTCCCTGTGGTTTTTGTATGACCTGTGTTGCTTCTTTGTTTCCTCAAACGATTGACAAAGTGCAACTACTTCCTGATCTTGTTCCCAAGATCCTGATCTTGTTTTCCCAAAACTCTTCTTCCCCATCCCTGCCCATCCTGAGCTGGTGTGGGATACTGGGGATGGTGTTTGAATCTTTGGGGATTCTCCTGCCATACCCTGGTGCCATTGTGTTCTGTGCTGTGGTGGACTGCAGGATTCAGCACTGTCACATCACCACCAGACACCCACAACTTCAGGCACTGTAACCTGCAGATTAGTTCTGATATCTCCAATACTGGTCTTGCTCTGCCCTCCAGTGTGTGCCCAGGCTGGTCTGACCCCATGGTACATCTGTTCCAATCCAACCCATTCCATGTCTCAGATCTTTGTTAATTCTCATGGTGGAAGTGGAGCAGGGGTGAATTGGAACAATTATATGTTGAAAGATCTCCTACCATGGTTATGAATTTCAAGGTGGTATTTTCCCACCTAGAATATCTCTCTAATTTGTTTTGATCCTGTTAAATATTAATCCTGCTCCCCCATATCCTTGAACTCCTTTCCTGCTTGGAAGAGAACACAAATTTAACAAGGATATGGCCTCCTCCATCAGCTGAGCTACCAATAAAAGCACTGAACAGGACCTTGGGAGACTGTGTGGAAACCCATATTCTTCCATTCTGCTGTGGACCATTAAAGGCAATTCTCTGGGAGCACTTCCCCTCACTTCCCACAGTTATCCCAGTGCATTGTGTCAGCCTCTGGTCTCTCAAATACTGCCACGGGAGACGTGATCCAAAGTCTTTGTAAAACGAAGCAATATGAAATCATCTCTCTCTTACCCACAAGGTCTGCTCACAAGAGGAAATCAGACTGGTCTGAGAAAATTTGGTCTTTACAAACCCTCTCTCTCACGCTATTTTACAGGTGCTTGCAGAAAGGTGGCCTCAGCAGTTATTCTGGAATTAAATGAAGCTCATCCTCCTAGGTTCATAGGTTCCGGGGTCCATCTTTTCCTTCCAACCCCTTATTTCCAAAGAAAAGCATGACTTCCCCTGTTTTTTCATGTGCAAGCATTTTCTTACCCTGCTCAAGTTCCTCAAGTCCGTTTCCAGCAGCTCTTTTCAAGTATTGCAGAGGGGTCCCTGAGACAGGCGAGGTGAAGGCATTGCCTGCTCCTGGGTACTCTGCTTTGTAGATGTCCCCATCAATAACCACCCTGTGCACTGAGCAGCACGTTCAGAGATCCTCCTGGTCATATGATGATGGTCAGAGCACCTAAAAAGGGATTTTCCCTTGCCACAGATCAGGTGTGAGCTGTGTTTGGCCTTTCTCATTTAGTCCCAGTAAGCTCAACGTAAGGAGGCTCATCTCTTTGAAGCTGACCTGGTTTCCACTTTATGCCATCTCCTGAAGCTGAGGTCAGTGAAAAGCTTAGTATTTATCTGACCTGTAGTGATGCTTCTTTCCTTCACTTTAGAGAACTTGTACCTTGAGGTCTTAGCATTTATTTTATGTTAGGAAGGAGTCAAGAGGACAGGCACGTGTGTATTCAGCTATAAGCATTTGCAAATCTGAATTTCAAAACTCTTCCAAAACACCTTTAAAGAACAAAAATGATAGTTAGTCATAGAATTATTGACTAAGGGAAAAAGCAGATTTTAGGACCTAAAATAAAGGATGAATCTGTGGGTTATTTCCCCTTTGGCCTGACTCGTGTAAAAAAGCTTTTCAATTATTGAAAGCTGTCCTGAATCACCAATTGTAGTACAGGATGTGGCCTCAAATTGTGCCATAGGGGGAGGTTTAGATTGGATATTAGCAAAAATTTGTTCACTGAAAGGGTTGTCAAGTGTTGGAACGGTCTGTCTAGGTAGAGTCATCATCCCTGGAAGGATTTAAAAGATGTGTAAATGTGGCATTTGGGGATGAGGTTTAGTGGTGGCCTTGGCAGTGCTGGGTTAGCATTTGGACTTGGTGGTCTTAGAAGGCTTTTCCAACCTAAATAATTTTATAATAATGCTCACCTCTTCCTCCTCCTCCTTGATGTGCTGATGGACAGAATGTTAAACCAGCTTTTCAGCAATGTCAGTAACAAACACGCTTATGATTTATAATAGGAATAAAATAATAATCCAGCAGTAAGGGCAGCCAATGCAGTTAGGTAATGCAGGTAAGGATGTGCTGCCCAGGCATGTGGTGAAGTCTACAAGAAATAATTTTTTGTGAGTAGAAGGGATGGGAAGCTGCCAGGATTGGTGTATTCTGGATTGAACCTTTCTGGAGTCTGGTGGTGGACCAAATGCTCTTTCCAGAATAATCTGCTGTGCCATTTGGGACACTCACAAGCTCCCAAGTGTTTCACGTCAGTCATATCATGGTAGGGAGGCTGAGGCAGAGGATTTAGGAATCTGCAATGGTCCTTTGGAAAGCACCTGTGAAAGCTGAGGTCAGAGCTCAGGAAACCCTGGCTCCCATCCTGCAGCCAGCGGGGTGTTGTTCATAACAGCAGAAACAAGCCAAAGGAAGACCAAGCCTGACATTACTCATAAAGAATTTCGCCTGTGTTCACAAGCTGAGCGCACCATTGTGCTTTGCCAGCGAAACTCTTGCTGGCTGGAGTGGCTCACAGCAAAGATAAAGAGCTTTTCTGCTTCTCGGGGAGGATCCCATACAGCTGCCTCATGGGGTTGGTCAATCCCCAACCAAAACCACGGCGCTGCAGTTTCAGCAGCCGCTGTGTATGGGGAAGAGTTGTGCCACTTCCTGCGCACAATCGCTGAGCATGATCTAGCACAGGCAACCTGCTTCCTGTGCCAGGGCTGTTGACACTGTTCTGTTTCCCCTTAAAAAAAAAAAAAATGGCCAAAGAGCATCCAGGAAAGCCTCTTCCCCAGGCTATTCCCCATCTCAGCACGGTGCAGAACACCATGGCGGCCTGGCTCTTTTCCTTCTCTGTGCGACGTCTTTGTAGTGCTCTGGGTAGGATGGAGTGAAATATATAAACTAAAAATAGGCGAGGTTTTTTGAAAGTAAAACTTGAGCCTTCTGTTTTATTGCTGGTGTAGGTTCCTGGGAGCCTGGCAGCTTTTAGGTTGGGAAAATGGGGCTTTCATGATGCGGTTTCTTCAAAGAACATAGTCAAGCAACAAAAAGTCTGGAGTTTTTACACCTTGTGTGTTTTGCCCTTGAACATCACTGGGCAGGAAGTAGACAAATTCTCCACACTGGCATATTATTATTTTTTTCCCCAAAGCTTATCAGTAAAATCATCTAACTTTATTACAATGTGTTTAATACAACTAATTGCAAAATTGAAATTGAAAAAATATTAATTGCAGTGTTTGTAACACACTGAAATTTTTCTTCTACAGCAAAGTCAGTCTCTGACAGACAAACCAATAAAAGCTGTGAGTTTTTACCTGCCCTTAGTAAATATTATTTCCTTATCTTTAGGATAGGTTGTTTCTGCAGGTTAGTTTGTTTGGATGACTGAGGATAAAAAACATGCAGCCTTTTAAAGATGAGCTGCCAGAATGGATGCTAAATCAAAATAATTTGGAGAATGAAGGAGTAGTTTGAGGGTAAATAATACCTTTAAGTCTGTTCCTTTGTTTTCTGAACATTTGAGTGATTTTCAAGAGTAAAACCAAAGTTCAATACACAATATAACACAGAGAGAAAGGATCTCAGATAAGCAGAAGACTTTGTGGTAGAATCACTGAGAGATAATTCCCAAATAGCTGCAGAGCACCTGTGATCTTTAGGAGAGAAGAGCTCTGTAATGGAATAACCTGGCTGAGCAGTTGCCCTAGGTTACAATAAAGAGGGATGTTCCCTGTTTTAATCCTGCAGAAAAAGGATGCTTTGAAAGGTTGATATTAAATGATTGCATGGATTTTAGTGGCAAGTTTGTGCCACTAACCCAAACCTGTCTTCCAAATAATGCATCCCCACAGGGAATGGATGGAGGGGTGGAACACCTCTGCTCTGGAGACAGTCTGAGAGAGTTGAGTGCTCAGTCTGAAGAAGAGAAAGCTCCAGGAAGAACTTAGAGCTCCTTCCAGTGACTAAAGGGACTTCAAGAGAGCTGGAAAGGGATGTTAGACAAGGTGCTGGAGGGACAAGACAAGGGGGAATTGCTTGCCACTGCCAGAAGGCAGGGTTGGATGGGATATTGGGAAGAAATTCTTCCCTGTGAGGCTGGTGAGGCCCTGGCACAGATTACCCAGAGAAACTGTGGCTGCCACATCCCTGGAAGTGTCCAAGGCCAGTCGGATGGGGCTTGGAGAAACCTTGTCTTGTCAAAGGTGTCCTTGCCCATGGTAGGGGGTTGGAATGAGATGATCTTGAAGGTCTCTTTCAATCCAAACCCTTCTGTGATTCTATGATACTCAGGAACAAGTGTGAGTGTGGTATGCAAAGAAAGGGTCATGTTCTCAGCGCTGTGTTTCATGCAGTACAGAGTCCCAGGATAGCCTGTTAGGGCTGATGATAACAGCTCTGTATTTATAAGAAACAGTTGCTACCACCAAAAAACCATAAAAGTATCAATCATTTCATTTTGTGCTGATTTCTGTGATTTTGATCTGCAGCTGACTGAAAAACAAGAACCAGGACGTAGAAACCAAGTGCTAAACTTGATACTTTTAATCTTCTTATTGCTCCAGCTATGGTCACGTTGACCTGTATTTTGGTATTGTTTTGAATAACTGTACATTTTTTTCGCAATGCCCATGGTTGCATAAAGATTTGCCTTTTGACATTTGAGGTTGGGCTTGACTCACACTGACTCCTTTGCCCCACCATTCTCAAAGGTGAAACCTCTGCACCAACCTCTGTAACCAGAAAAGTATTTTTTTAGGATCACAGAATCATTTAGGCTTGAAAAGGCCTCTAAGATCATTGAGACCCTTGCAGCAGATCTACCATCAATGCTGGATCAGATTGCTCAAGACTTGCTCCATCCTGAGCTTCATGGTGTGTCTCCGAGGGTTCCCACAGGACAGTTGGATCAGATCCATCTCTTTGCATTCAGTACCTCCACCTTGAGGTTGGTGTGGTCCTGGTTTAGGGTTCCCCACACCCAAATTATGATGGTGGCATTTGCTCTTGCTTTGTCCAGGCACAGCAGCTGGTAACAGAACTAGTGAGCCTGACTTTTTCTGCCAAGGCAACCAAGAGCTCCAGTGAGGGCAACCAGGTGTGGCCTAACCCCAGAGGTTAACCCAGCACAAACACCTCAAAAGCCCTCCAAAATTTCATTGTTATGGGATCTGCCTCTTATCAGCCAGTCCACATTTCAAATTCCGATTCCTGTGAACCAGTTTTGCTGGGCTGGTTTCCTCACTTGTGGCAGCAGATGTTTTCGCTTTTGTTTCTCAGGAATGAAACAGCCTCTCCTTAGACCCATAGCTGGGCTGTGGGTACTGCTGCCCAACACTTCCCTAACCTCATCAGCTGCCTTCTCTGCCCCAGAAAATATCCCTCAATGAGAGTCGAGTCCTGGCAGTCAGTTCCTGGTGGGAAGGTTGTGTTCTAGGGAAGTGCCTTCATTGTCCAAGAGCCAGCTGAGGTGAGGTCTGAGCTGGCTACGTGCAGGTTTCTGCTTTTCCCTGGTGGGTCCTTGTCTGGTTGAGTTTGAGGGAAATCTTGGCTCATCACTGAAGCATTTGCCTGTTCTTCTGGCTGGTTTTCTCATCCTGTTCCAAGTTACCCCTGCAACCCCATCCACCTTCCATGTTCCCATTCCTCTCTCTCCTACTTGGGAAATGAGATGCTGCCTGCGTACAACACTTTCAGAACCACATCAGTGCAGAAGCCCACAAAACAAAGAAAATGCTGAGTTTGCTTACCACATTTCATGACTCATCACATCTTGTTGAATTAGTGCTGGAAATACCCATCTAAAATTTCCACAGATGGTTGTTATGAACAGAGGTATATTTTTGCCATAATCTGGGTTTTTCTGAGTGAAAAGGAGCATTGAATTGGGCATCCATAGCATCCAGACTCAGGATTTTCTCACACATCCTATTGGCAATTGTCATGTCCCATGGAATGGTATCTGCAGCAGAAAACCAGGTCACAAAGCAAGCATCACAGGTCCCCTCTGAGGTCACCTGTTTGAGATGGAAGGAGAGGGTTGCAGACCAAGGCTGGATCACAGGGCGATCCCAGAGAAGGCCTTAGGTGACTTTTGACTCGCTTCATTGCATCCATGAGCTGGCTCTTAGTCCAGCAGGAAATCTTACTCAGAGCAAGTCACCTGTGCAAAAAACTTTTGACTTCACTTCTCAAGAACCCAAATTTGCATCTAGTCCATGGCCAGGTTAACATGAGCTCATCTTCAAACCAGGTGATCTTGTATCAGCTCTTTTGGGCTTGAGTAAGACCTAAAATGCACAGCCAACCCTGCCAGGAAATAAGAAAAATAATCTCTGTTCCTTACCCTCTGTTGTCTTCCACAATCACATCAAATATCTTGGTCTGAGAACACTCAGACTGAATTGCATGAAGCGCATCCTTTCCTTTTGTTCGTTACTATGCCGATTATTTGTTTGTTGTGCTCTTAAGAAAACGTCCTTCCACTCAGGTTACAAAACTCCCCTGAAATTCCTGCTGGATTGACACATCAAGCCCATGAAAATGAATTTTCAAACAGAGGCCGTTTGCTTTGAAGGTCTGTCCAGAAAGAAAGGGCTTTGGAAATGGATGGCTTTTGTATTTTTCTGTTATGCTTTGGCTAAGTAATGTGATATAGACATCATGGATTTAGAGATAGCAACATCAAGTAGGACTCAGCTCATGTAATGTTGGAGGTGTAAGTCAGAGCTTGTCCCTTTGTGAATCCTCATGGTCACTCTATAAAAACACTTCTATAGTGTGATTCCCTTCATCCTCCAGATGTGAACTGTGCTCTGGAAATGTAGATATTCCTCTTGTCTTGACTCTACAGGGAGTGCTGAGAACCAGCCCTTAAACAGGGCAAATCCTGCTTAGCCAAAACCAGAGCTCCTGGACCTACAAGTCATTTAGATGGGGTGAGCCAGGAGTGAGTTCCTACAACTGGCTGTTTGTGTTAGTCTGTCCTCCAGGGCCAATTTCTTGTGAAGTCATTGTTATGAGGACATGTTCTTAATTAGACCAGGATTTGATTCTGCCACCTCCTACAACACAGTATTACCACATCTTTTCTGGCTGGAGGCAGTGAGCTCTGAGTGACACATTCAGAGATGAAGGGAAGATCAGCGTTGCCCATTGCACACAGCTGGCCCTCCCTTCCGTGCCACATCCATGGGCTCCAGGGGATGCCAAGCTCAGCAGAGATGACCAAAGGCAAAGGCCCTGAGCACAAGGGCTGCTCTTCCTCATGAGCAACAAGGCTCTTCCTCTGAAGGCTGGTCTGACATATTTCCTCGTGCAATAAACAACCTCATTTCCACATGGAGTCAGCCAGCAGTCAAACTGGAAATCATGTTGACGTAACTGCTAATTACCCTTGGCATAACTAATGTGCAGTAGCAAAGCTTGTATTAATTGAAGCATGGGCATGGCTAGCAGAGGAACTGAATTGATCCAGACACTATTGAAAAAGATCAATCTCTCTTTAGGCAAAGAGATGAGTGGCTGGGGTCTCATCTAGTTGCTGTCTTTTCCCCAGAGGAGTCTGTACCCAGGATTCTGGAAGTGTGTCCTCCTCCTCCTGGCACTCTGAGGTACGTGATGTGTTTTCTATGAGTGGGCTATAAAAAGGACTTAAAAGTACAGCTCTTATGACCAGAGGATTTGGCTATTTAATGTTCTGACATAACTTTCCAGGCAATATCTGAGTGTGGCAGGCCAGGGTAGGGTGGGATGGGGAGAAGTTGGGAGATGTAACTACCATAGGATCAAAGAAATGCTGTTTGTCAACATCAGCCGCAGGACTCTAATTCAGCTGTGTTTTCGTGCAGCTAAGCCTTGAGTCACCACTGCAATTCATCCTTTGTCATTTCCCAACAACCTGCCTCAGTGCTGTAGTACCTGCCTAGAGGCAATTTTTATCCTACTGTGCAACTTGTGCCTCCCGAGCCAGTCTGTGGGTGCTGCCCTTTGTTATACTGCCTGGCTCTGCCACAAAGAGCTCAGCCTGGTTGTTCTTGACCTTTTGAGTATCTGTTGGAGACTGTTGAGCTGCCCTTCAGCCTCCCTTTAGCCAGATTCAGCAAGTCTGAATCCCTGTTTTCCAAAGGTATGTGCTCCATGCCTCATACCACCTTGGTAGCATATCTGAGAGCAACTTCAAAGCAGCCAAATCTCAAATGAATTTGGGAGTCCACATACATGGTGAAATCCTGGCCCTAGTATACAAACATATTTCATGTAGAAAAAAAATCAAAGGAGGCTTAATAAGCAGGTTGTATTAACAAGTAAAGATATTGCATCCTCTTAAAAAAAAGTATCTGTATGAAACCACAGCATGGATTAATTTCTATAGAGACCAAAATGTTCACAAAATTGAAGTGCAGTTATCAGTGTTGCTATAGCTTATGAGGAAGTGTGTTGTTATCACTGTATGGTGGAAAGAAAATTCCACAAATTCAGAGTTCAGGCTCTAGAGTTGCTTTAATACACTGGGACTTCCATTTTACCTGAGGAAAAACTGCAGAGTGTGAGAGACTGGAAGGGAAGGGTAACCCAAGCTCTTGTTAATAGATCCCTTGGGGTGGATTAGAGTGAAACAACACTGAATGACCAGTGTTTTTAAAAATATATATGTATATGGGTTTATTTTAGAACAATTTGGTTGCAATGGAGAGGAGGTATGTAGTCATTTTGGTTAGTATTTTCTTTTCTAATATCCATGTTATATATCCATATGATATATCTCTCTCTCTACATATATATACATATTTATACATCTCCATGTATATACCCATATATATTCATATATATCCATCAACGTATCACTTAAGGAAGTAAATACAGGAAAAAAAGGAAGAGAAAGGATAAGAGTAGAAAGACCTCAGCACCTGTGGATCCAGGGACAAGATTTTATTGTTGCTATTTTGATGTCTGTTGGTTGAAGTGATGGTCACAGTCTTGATCTCTTGGCTGTGGGGGGCAGGGGGAAGCCTCCAGACAAAAAGCTCAGTGAGTTAAAATATGCTCAGGTTGGGTGGGAATGCCCAGGTACCTCACCTTGAGGGAAGCTTCCAGTCCTTTGGTGGAAGGCCTCAGGAATGAGTCTGGGGACACTTCAGGGGCTCTTTGATGGTTTATGACCTCTTCTCAGCTCACTCTCACATCAGGACAGTTTGAGGCCATTATTGCCCATCAGAAGGGATGAAAACCCTCAGGTGTGTGTGTGACCTTCCCCAGGAGTGAGGAGTGGGAGTTGTACAGCTGAGCCAGTTCTGTAAGGGAGAACCATTGCCATGATAAAAACACCACCCTGCCTCCACAGAGTCTGCTTCTTATCATCCTTCTCCCTTATTTGGCTCAAAATCTGGCTTGTAGCCCCCAGTGGTGGTTGCTCACTCCCTCTGTCTTATGCAGTTCAGAGGTTTTGCCACATGAGGATCAGAAAGTGAAAACACTGCACTGATATTTGGTCTCCAAAGCCAAAAGAGACTGAAAGAGTGAGAGTAACCACAGGGAACCTGACAGCTCTCAGCTGTGTTTGTAGCACTGTGAGTGAGTTTGTAACACTGAGTGTTGAAGCACTTTGGTGCTTCACTGGTGGCAAGGAGGTGACTCTTCTGTCACCTCAGTGTTACCTGCTCTGCATGTACAGGGACAGTGGCACCTGGTCTGGTGGAGTTAATGTAACCAAAGGTATCCAAATCCCACACCAACTTTTTCAGCTGAACTCTATGTGATGTTAAAAAAGCTGTTGATCCTTGTGAGGAAAGAATGGATTGAATACATTTATCTCCAGAATTCAAGGATTGCCATGAGCCAGCATTTGGAGTGTTGCAGAGACAGGCTTGAGGAAAATTGTTTAAAATGGGTAATATACATCTGCTGTCCTTGGGGGGATTTGGTAACACAGTCAATCTTTTATATCCTTACCTTTTCCTTGCACTTTTCTCCATGAAATTGATACTTTTCATATGGCTCTGAAGAAGAGTTCTATTTTTCACACAGAAGATGTTTCTTGAGGCAGAGTAGCACAGCAGAGATACTTCAGGATCACTTCTGGGACACAGGGGAAGAACAGAAGAAGCAGCTGTTGCCTTTTCTGTGAACCTCTAACCTTAGGTCTGATTGGGTCAGGGTTTTACCCATCCCTTGAAGCTCACACTCATTTGTACACCTGGCAAAGGTGAACATGTAAATGCCCCATCCCTGGAAATGTTCAAGGCCAGGTTGGATTGGCCTTTGAGCAACCTGGTTTAGTGGAAGGTGTCATTGCTTGGTGTCATAACAAGGGGCTTGGAAATGGATGATCCCTAAGGCACCTTCCAATTCAAACTATTCCATGATTCTTTCTGTGATTCTATGAACATCCTTGTCATGTAAGGTGAGATCTGCCTGTATCACCATCCTGGCTGATGTAAAGGGTGTGCTGGCCTTGAGGTGTCTACACTCCCTCTCCATCCTTGCTCACAGGTCCTGCCTGTGGGATCCTTGCTGCCCTTGAAAGAGAACAGTCCAGAAGAGCACAAATCTCCTCAATCCACCTGTCCAAGCAACATTTCTCTTTCTTGCGTTTTGTTTTCTCATGTGCATTTGGCTTCTGCTGCTGTGATTTACTTTGCCCTGCAGATTTACTTGCAACCCTCCATCTACTTAGCATCTCTTCAGCTATTCACTTCCTTTTTCCACAGAGACTGAAAACTCAGGGGATGGCTTTGATGACACCTCATTTTTTTTTCAGTTGAATCACAGCATCATTTAGGTTGGAAAAGATGTCCAAGATCATCAAGTCACACTTTTGATCAATCACCACCTTGTCAACCAGACCACGGCACTGAGTGCCACGTCCAGTCATTAAAGTAGAAACAGTACTGCCCTCAGGTTTGAAATCCCCTTTTTCTACTACTGCAGTCATCAAAGCTGTTTCCATTTCTCTGCATTTGCTCAGCTCCTTCACAGCTTGCCCTGCTTTGAGCACGAGGTTGGACTGCTGCCTTAACATCTGATAGAAAGAAAACTGAGGGAGAAATCAGGAGAACATCCACTGGGAAAAGCCAGATCTGGACTTCAAAACAATTTCCCTAAAAAATGTGCTGCAAATCCTGGGGTTTTTTCTATCATGATACGGAAAACTTACCAGAAGTACTTTATTTAGGAATCTTTGATCTCCAAACTGTAAGAAGACTGGAGGATCCAACAGAATTTTCTACAAGTTGAAGAAATGGAGATTTGTCTTACAAAAAAGACTACAGGAGAGTTGGATCACTGGGCAGCAGAGCTCACTGAACATCTCTCATCCAGAAAGTGCACAGCTCAGGGCAACATGTAGGCAGTGCCTCCACTAACTTGAAAGGCAGAGAAGATCCAGTAAATAGGCATTGAGCACAAATTTTTACAAAAAACAGTGAAATGCAAAACCACGATTTTGTAAAACGCAGGAGTTGGTTGAAAGGTTCGTTACTTCTTGTGCTTATATCTGGTTATAACAACCAACACGTTAGAGTATTCCTGGACTTTTGGAAGTGGAGGACAATTATTCCAATTTAGTTGTTGATGAATGAGCAGTGGGAGTAGACTGCTTCTCTGCTGGCAGTGGAGCATGGACATGCATGGGCCATGACCAGCTCTGTCCAAG
>VWYP01003025.1:9836-43121 GCA_013400435.1 Pycnonotus jocosus | reverse complement strand
GAGAGGACAGCGCACCGCGACAGGGGTGTGCTCCCTCTTCAGAGACTCGCCCAGCTGATGTGAGTCACCATTCAAGTTTTTACTCAGCATACTATAGTTCAGGTGCATTTTTGAACTAAAACCCTCATCTGACTGCAAAAGCCCTGCACCACAGAATCCCCCAAATATGGATCAAGATCTGAAGCCAGGGTACTACACTGATTTTTTAGTTTAAAGTGACTCACAAGGATGTTTTCTTTAAAAATCGAAAGAATATAGTCACTTACTGAATATTTTTGGACATATGTATGAATGTGAATGTGCCACATAAAAGCATAATTTACATCTCAAATTTGACTAGGCACTCATCAACAGCTAGAGATGTCATAGAAGTGTCTTGGATCACTTTTCTTTTTAATACCAATTATTACAATTCTTCCTCTGAACATTTCCAACACCACATTTCCCTGTGCTTTAGCTCTGTGTTTTTCAACTAGTATGTAATTCACTCAGTGAAAAATGTTTAAGAGATCTGCTCTGTAATTATTTTCATCCTTGCAGCATTTTAAAAGAGGTCTTCTATTTTTCTCCTGGTGATTGAGCATCACATTTGCAAAAATGTATTGGCCTATCACACAGAAGAGTTAACTCAGTAAATTCAGCAAATACAGTTTGGAGACTATGTAGCTGTAAATCTCCAAGAAAACAGGATTCTGAAACTGCAATATTCTAGCAGAAGTTTCAGTTAAGAAAAGATTCCAAGTTAGGATTTGGTTTGGAGGGAAATAGAGATGTTTTTCATCATTCTCTGTATTAATACAGAAGTGAGAAACTGGAACTAACTCCACATAGCTTTTAGGTGTTTGCAAATGAGATGTCAAAAACACTTGAAGCTCTTAGTTTTTATTTTTTTGAGAAACATATGTCCCAATTATTCTAGAACTGAATGTACTATGGTTTTTGTAAAGCTCCACAGGTAGTCTGAACTTCTTTCTTCAAAATAACAGTATATAATGAAAGCATATCTGTAAATATTCATAATTTCCCTGTCGAGGATTTGAAAGGCACTGCTATGATTTTAATAAAACATTAATTTCTGCTGATGTTTAGAATGGTTCCTCCCAATTTCAGAAATGTTTTCACTAGATTTTGCAGGCAGGGTTAGGAAAAATACAGTATCTTTTAACTGAATTGCTATTATGGCAGGATTTGCAGTAAGTCTTTTAAGGGACTTCACTTTATAGATTGCTATTAAATGTAATTAATTGCTTCAATTGTGTATCTCCATGTGAATATGCACATGGACTTAAACACATTTTTGTATACACACACATGTAAGTAAACATTTACACACACCTGGACAGAAGATATACAGCCACTGCAAAACTTTGTTTTAAAATTCTATTTTGTAATATTATCAAACTGCTAGATAAAAATGCCATTTTATGTCATAGCTTTTTTCCTACTGTTTCTATTTCCCTATTCTTTCTTAAAGCATGAGTAAGGCAATTGTGAGATACTTGCATGATAATTTATACACAATACTGAAATCAGATTTTCAGGATCTTTATACAGCTATATCTGACTTTAACAACTTTGGCCTTTTATTTCCTAAGTCTTCTCCATCTTTGGCAATTTTCTGTGTGCCTCAGTTTCCTAGCTTCCATGGCTGTTTTCCTGAAAGCCATTCCTAAAAGAATTCCCCACGTTGTGCTGGTCATGGGAGTAATTAGACTGGCAGGAATAACTGCACTTATTTCATCTGTTCCAGTTAGTCAAAGCAGAGGTTTCAAATGAGTGGAAATCAGGTTCATCTGTGGTTTTCCTCCTCTGCTGAGAAGCATCTCACCTGTTTGTCTGGGATGCCATGCAGAAAGATCACTTGCAGTATTTCAAATATCCAGATATCCATAAATGGCTTTCTGAAAAAACACTGTATTAGTAAAGGCTGCTACTTCCAGAGTTTGGCTAGATGAGGTCTAAAAGACATAAACACACAGACAGAGATTGTCCATACCCTGGCAAAGCTGAAGTTTGCAGTTACCTGGCTTGAGTAACCAGCACTGCCTTCACAGGGCCTCAACGTTTGCTTGTAAATGTTGTGCATCACAAGAAAAATAAGGCAGAATACTAAGAGCATGTGAGAGTCAGGACTGAAGTTCCTGTCCTCAAAGCCTCATCCCTAGCCATGACAATTCCTCCATTTTCCCTTCCTTTCAAATGAACACAAAGGGTGTATTTCTTCTCAGTCTTCCAGCTACCAGAACTAAAGCTGTAAGAACTGGCAAGACTGACAAATACTTGCTCCTATCTCTACCACCACCGTACCTACCTCTGTTAACTTTTATTTTCCCAAACATTGTAATGTTAAAATTGGTGATGCATTTTTTTTTTTAAATGGAGTAATGGCTAAAATTTTGACAAATTACAGAGGGTGTTATTTTTGATAATTTTACATAATGGATGCAGCCTTTTCACTAATGTAGCAATTAAGTCATCACTGTTCCATGGCCTACACAAAATTATTGTGTCTCAGTTTATTGCTCTTACCTTCACTACCATTTTGCCACAAGTCTGACACCAAAGTCAGAAATCATGCAAGAAAGGTCACTAACTGAAACCCTTATTTTTAATATGTTCCACTGATAGTAAAACAATTGCAATTAGTTCTGCATCTAAAACATTGTTTCCCTCTGCAATGACTGTTGCTGTAGGTACATGTCTGTTTCAGTTTATTTTCACTCTGAATAAGGAATATGCACAAGAACATACAACCAGAATCATCTGTCTTTAAGGTGTTTCAGGCTGCATGGCTCGTCTTTTAATTCTTGGTTTGATTATGAGCAATATATGTAGAAGATTCCCATATTTATGTCATGCCAAGCTCTTGTTTTTCATAGAAGCCAATGTACTGATGCAGAAACAACTTCCATTACAAATTATTGCTGTTCTGCTTGCGGTGGGGTAATTTATTATTTTTTAAAATTTCATTGCTCTGGCTGCTGCTATCAGGAATGAAGTAGTGTGTGTCATAGAATCATAGACTCACAGACTGGCCTGGGTTGAAAGGGTTGAAGACCAGCTTGTTCCAACCCCCTTGCTATGTACAGGAACACCTTTCACTAGATCAGGGTGCTCACAGTTCCATCCTAACTGGCCTTGAAAACTTCCAGGGATGAAGCATCCACAACTTCCCCAGCAAACTGTTTCAGTGCCTCACCACCCTCACAGGAAGAATTTCTTCCCTAATCTAAACCTGCGCTCGTTCAGTTTGAAGCATCCCCCCTTGTCCTGTCACTGCATGCGCTTGTAAACAGTCTCTCTCCATCTTTCTTGGAGGCACCCTTCAAGTACTGGAAGGTTGCAATTAAGTCACCCCAAAGCCTTCTCTTCTTCAGGATGAACAGTCCCAATTCTCTCAGCCTTTTCTCACAGGAAAGTATTCCATCCCTCTGATCAACTTGGCGGCCTCCTCTGGACTCTCTCCATCAGGTCCATGTCCTTCCTGTGCTGGGACCCCAGAGCTGGATGCAGCCCTGCAGTGGGGTCTCAGCAGAGCAGAGCAGAGCAGAGCAGAGGGGCAGAATCCCCTCCCTGCCCTGCTGCCCACGGTGCTCTGGATGCAGTTCAGGACATGTTTGGCTTTCTGGGCTGTGAGTGCCCATGGCTTGGTCATGTCCAACCTCTCATCCACCAGCATCCCCAAGTCCTTCTCAGCAGAATCCGATCATCCCACAGCCTGTGCTGGTACTAGGGATTGCTCCAACCCAGATGCAGCAAATCGCACTTGGTCTTGTTAAAACATCATGAGATTTTCACAGGCCACTCCTCAAGCCTGTTCAGATCTCGCTGTGTCGCCATGTTCCTTACAGAGGGAAGCCTCTGTCCACCCAGGCTAGCCAGACACTGCACCCGTGCAGGGAACACTCCTCAGGATCAGCAGAACCTGAGGGGCAGCCAAGGGATCCTTCCCTTGTAGTGGGAGAGGCTTGCAACGATGGTGGAGGAAGGAGTCTGACTCAGGAGGAGAATGAAACCCAAGACCTTTATTACAGTCCCCAACGAAACACTTCCATTTCAGTGGAGCTGCTCCAATTAACCATTGAGACAAGCGAGACAGCAACTTATAAACAGGGGAGGTGCAGAGGGAGGGATCAAACCTTCAACCAATAGGGGACAAGGTGGGAGGGGATCAAGGTAGGAAGGACTGTCCAGGGATCCAATGGGGGAGTAAGGGGAGGAACTTCCTCTGTTCCTGGCCCATCACTCAATGCTCTTCCACGAACTTTCTAGAAGCAGCGGAGAGTGACCAAATAACAGACAGGACCCAGGGGAGGAGGCTAGCAATGACACATTAGGATTGGCAGCAAAAGGGGAAGGGACAAACTTGGGAAGTAACATTCTTTAAAACCAGAGGGGGAAAGGAACAAACCATTATAACATAACTTGACAGAACACAACATCTCTGGATGGTGTCCCATCCTTCAGTGTGTCAACAACTTCATTCAGCTTGGTGTCATCAGCAAATCTGCTAAAGTTGCACTTGACTCGTTTGTCCATGTCATCAATGAAGATATTAAATAAAAAAAATTAAATACTGGTCCCAATATGTAACCTCGAGGGACACCACTTGTCACTGATGTCCGTCATGACTCTGAGACATTGACCCCTACCCTCTAGATGTGACTGTCTAACTACTTTCTTATCCACCAAATCCACCTCCCTCCAATTGTTTAAGAAGTATACTGTGGGGTCTTATGTCAAATTTATTTGACATTTGTCACACATTATTGTGGGGTCTTCTTTATACAAGCCCAGATAAATGATACCTGTACACCTTCCCTTGCCCACTGATGAAGTCACTCCATTGTAGAAGGCAAATAGGTTGGTCATGCAGAACTTGTCTTTGGTGAAGCTCTGCTGGCTGCCCTGAATCACCTCCCTGTCCCCCATGTGCCTTAACATAGTTTCTGGCATGATCCGTTTCATGACCTTCCAATGCACAGCGGTGAACCTGACAGTTCTCAGGTCCTCCCCTTTTAAAAATAGGTACAATGTTTTCCAGTCCCCTAGGACTTAAACCAACCGCCATGACTTTTCAAATATCTTGGAGAGTGGCTTAGGAGTTACATCAGCAAGTACCCTCAGGACTCTGGGCTGCATCTCACTGAGCCCCATAGACTTGTGTAAGTCACTCTTTTACAGCAGATCAAAAAGGAGTCATCAGGCTTTTATCTCCAGCTTCATATCTAACAAGAACAATTGTCAAATTCTTTCATCCCAGTTTAGCTAGCAACTTAAAGATTCCATTATTTCTTTTTAATCTTCCTAAACTGATTGGGAATGGAAGCTAACCCACCCTAACCATTTGCCTTGCACCTGACCTTATGCACAGCCTTAGACAAAACACTTATTTTCCGTATCTATTTTGAGTAATGATAGTAGTGACAGAGTCAGAACTCTCAGCACTTTTACCAGGGTTTTGCAAAATGCCTTCATGCTTTGGCTCCCATGGAGCTTTCCCAGCAATCCAAAATTAGGCACAGATCAAGTTTTTCCTAATCTCCCTAAAAAGTTTGTGATATGTCAAGGAAGTTAATATGAACACATATTTCTAATAGGACCTCCAAGTTGTTACTCTAGATTTTAAGACTATTCGAGAAATGCATGTTCATGTGCCCCCCCAGTATATAACTCCCTGATAAGACAACAGAGTCACAGAAATTTCTTTTGGTATCTATTTCGGTAACCTACACCAGTGCCTGTAAGTGGGCTCAAAGCATTTCCATAATTTCTTTGGTAAAGAAAGCCTCCTCCATTCAAAAAGGGATGGCAAAAGAAATATGATCACAACCTTGAAAGGTCAGGACCTGTCCTGCCTTGGCAATCTGTATGCTGCTTGGTGGAGAGACGTGTGAGCACAAAGACAGTTCCAGCCATGTACTCCAGGTAAGAGCATGGACACACGCAAGGGCTGTGTGTTAGCCAGCACGTTATCAATTGGCAGCTGAGCTTACCTTATTCATGTAGCCATGCCCCAAGCTACCACTAGAATAAACCACCTACTAATAAAGCATTAATATGCAGCAGGTGCCTAATTATGTACACCAAGTTACAACTGGACCTCATTTTCATGTGAAAAATTGTGGATTTTGAAAATCCTAGCTGAAGGCTTTGCAGAAACGGTATGCTGTCACATCAAAACACAGTCACATCAGGTATCCCGGTCCTCGGTATAATACAAGACCCAGGGGGACTGATCAGTTTAAAAAGAGAAACTAGTCTGCCCCAGGCAAAAAAATAATTCAGAGCAACAGTAATTCACACTACCAAATGGAATATGACAGCAAGCTTTCTGTTCTATCGATAATCTTACTTTCTCTTCAGCTACCCTCCTCCCCTACAGGGAGAAAAAAAAAAAAGGAAAGAAATCTACTTCTACCAGCTAATGCAGCTTCAGGGTATTATTTTTACTCCCCTAAACTCCAATTTGGTTCCGAACACTGTTCCTACCACAAACAAAATTCTACATGTGTATGCTGGGTAAATAGAAAGCATTACAGGAAAAAAAAAATTATAAGTCATCTCTTGCACAGGCACACTATCCTTCATTTCCAGCTAAAGAAGATCCTATCTGAACAGCTCATCAAATGAATTAAATATGCTGTCTTTAATTCCTCTAAACCCACTGAAAGGAATTCCAGATACCCTAGTATTTTTAATGTCCAAAACCAACACCAGTTCAGGCACCAAGGAAGCTCTGTTCCTGCAATAAAATCACAGTGTTACACTAAGCAGTGGGGGTCTTTCCTTCTCCCTACCCCCATTTCTCTTGCTGCAATCAACAACTAAATTGATCTGACACTTCATCCATATAGCAAGGACCCCAGGGAGTGGGGATGTATGCACTGTGCAGAGTGCATTGGGGAAGAGAGGACCTGGGTGGATGGCAGGGGGCGGGGGGAAGATAAAGGGTTCAAAAGTAAAGTCATCAAAAATAATGAGAGTGTTCTGCCCAGCTTCCACTGCAGCAGAGGAGCAAAGTGCCCTTTCAAATAGGGTGTCCCAGTCCACCGCTGAAACAACTGGTCACGGAAAGCTGCAAGCAAATTGCCTTGACAAGGCTGTTACTGTTGTTAAGAGTTCAAAGGTTTTGGACACTAGGTCAGTGGCTGCCAATCAAGCAGACAGAAAAAGCTGCTCATTGAGCCTGTGATTTCTACCTAGGCCGCTATTATCCCTGACTATTCCTGTACCTCAGCAGCTCCTCTGATTAAACTAGCCTCCCTTTTACATCTCTTTCAGAGTGAGATTCACACACTAATTAGTTGCCTGCTCTCCACTGGGATGTCAGACCCTCAGTCAATTTATCTCTATTTCAGCCTGCTCAGAGTGACTTCCCCAGTTATCAAAATTTAATCATGCCTTCAAAAATGTTGAAAAGTGGTCATTAGAGGCAAAAGGCCACAGGATACAATATTCATTTTTCTCTATCTTCCAGTCATCCAGCTGGCATCTATAATGGATATCCTGGGGGCTGTGAGAACACGTTGATTTATGCAACCTTGCTCTTGCTCTCACTGTGGTGCACCAGCCTGCTTTAAAGAACAGGTTTTAACAAGGTCTGAGGTGGGAGGACATTAATCATGGTAGCATTGTATGTGAAAAAGGGTGCTGTGTAGTCAGAAGAACCCCCTACAGCAGGGCAGTTAGATTTTTTTACCACCTTCTCAGAGATAAAGGAGAGTTTGACAATTGATTAGACCTTTCTGTAACCTTGCAGCCCTGTGAAATGATGAGAGAGAGAAAGGGAGGGGAAGAACAGTGAGAGGGGGAGGGAGAGAGACAGAGAATGATTCTCATACTGACGGTCTTAAATGTGCAATAACTTTATGATTCTTGACTGAAACTGGCTATCAAAATCAGTCCCAACTCAATACAGTCTAAAAAAGAAGATCATTCTTTGAATAAGAGTCCTTTCAGCTGTACATGTCAGAGGCAATCATGGGCACCAGCAGCCTGCAGTGACTTCCCTGAATACTCTGTATTGCACAGTGAAACCCTGATAAAAATGGCATTGGATAACATCAATCCAAGCTGTAACATTCCAAAGTAGGTTTCAGCAAAATCAACAGTGATGAATTGAAATTTGTTGACAATAGGCTGGAGGGTGAGGGGGAGCGGGGGAGGGTAGCAGTGGTGTGATTACTATTCTCTCTTTTTCTTCTTTGAAACCAGAGGAATGATTTCCAAACCTTGGTGCATGCAACTGAATGCATACATTTGCATGTGATGAGCCAATGCAGAATATGAAGGCAAAATCTGAGTGTGCAAATCAGAGCCTTGCTTTGCCCGTGAAGGATTCCTTGGTGTGCAATGCATATGTAAATGAGTGTTGAAAACTGGGCTCACCTAATTTGTTTACTCTACCATGACATCAGGCATTTTTTCCCTTGACCAACAGACAAGAGTGGAGGGTCACAACTTAAGAGTGGCTGGAGCAGGGCACTGTATGTTCTGCCTACTCTGTACCCATTCTGTCAATGTGACTTAATCCTTAACTGCAATCCCCCTGCTATTTCAGTCCTGAGCTTTACTCTCTATCAGATTTGCCATTTTCTATTATCCTGTCCTGGGATCTCTCAAGTTGAAGAAGTCTCCGGAACTCTCTCCCTCCCTCCTTGCTGATACTTGAGACCCTGGGGGTAAATGTTCAGCACAGTATACAGGCGTTGAGCTGAGCAACTCATTACTTGTATGGGGAGGAGAGTGCAACTAATCCTCATATCATGCTGGAAACTTAACCTTGGATGTCATAAGACACTGTTCTTTTGCACAGACAGAATTAAAATGAGCTGGAGAGAACATAGGGGAAAAAAGCCTCAAAAGCATTTTCAAATTTTCCCTCTTGTCATTGGAGGACTGAAAGCTGTTTCTTGACTGTGACCAGCCCAGCAGTCTACCTTGGCTTTCTGTTTCCAAAGCAGGTCACTGCTAGCCACTTCAGAAAGTGTCTGTTAAGGGCAATGTTAGACACTGATCTAGGTATTACAGGTCAGTAAAGTAAATGGCATCAGATCTTTAAAGTCTTTGGCATCACAAAATGTAGGCCCATTTTTTTTCAACTGTACAAGGACATTTCTCCACACCACGTTCTCTCTAGAGAATGAGAGGATGTTTGCCAGTCTATGACACAGTCTATGTGTTTCAAACAGGCACTGCAATACTAGGTAACAACTTCTGCATTAGGCTGCTAACCTGTTACTTGGTCTTTCCTGCTGCAGCAGGAAAGACATCAAGTATCAGCTATTCTTCAGTGGATCAGCTACTTCAGGTAAGCAGTTCACTTGTCACTAAGCAGCCCATGGTATGATACACCATGAGACATATTCAAAAGGATTTAGACTTGCAATTTAAAGGGGTATGTTGGAGCTATGAGCAGAAGAATGCATGTGCCTAGCCACATTAATTTCAAACCAGATCCTCTAAATTCAGGGGCAGTGGTTTACACAAATAAACCCTGAGTACATTAGCTGAATGTAGTCAGACATAGCATTTGTCTTGGACTGCAGTAGACTGAGTAGACCATAGTAGACCTAGTGATGCTGGAAGGTCACTCAGTTTTCAAAAAAGGCTGGGCGAGTTCTGCCCTCAGCATCTTTGCAAAAACCAGCAGTGTTGGTCTGGAGAGGAAACCCTCAATTTCCTGCTACAATTTTTGAGCCTCCAGTCATACGTATTCTATACGCACCACGTATGTGGGACATCTCTTGTAAAAGAGGAAAAATTATTTTTGATGCAGCCAGAACAGATCTTGAATATAAGCACCAAAAGTGGAGTGCAAGTGGGTTTTACTAAAAGACTGTCACGTTTCTTTCTTTGTTGACTCAAGATTATTCAAAGATTATTCATACGTAAAAATATCATCTCTTTTTCTGGTCTTTTGCAAGGTTAGCAGTGTATGAAAAGGAAGGGAAATTAAAAATCCTGGAAAATGTTGACTGCATGAAAGTAGTAGCCTGGTAGCTGCCGGTATTTTGGACAACAGATATTTTGCGTCAACACCACCACATATTGTATGTCAACAGTATAGAAATAGAGGCATTAGTTATGCTTTCTCTTTGGTAGAAATGAATGGAAGTACTAAATTATGGATTTGCTCCATGTACTCTGTCTTCATGGCACTGTTGGCAAGCATGAAAGCTGTAATTTTCATTAAAAGTCTCATCCAGATATTTGGCAGCAATTATTCCTAGAAAGACTCAGTCACAAACAGAAAATTAACTCAAAAAGCAGTGCTTATATTGGATTTAATTTATTTTTTGTTATTTTTCAAAAAGAAAGAAGAACCTACAAGTACATTATAGATAGATAGATAGATAGATACATATATACATACATATGTAGATAGATGGACAGATAAACTACATCACAAGCTAGTACTGACTGTGGAGTGTAGCAGCTCACTCTCTATTTTTATACCAATAATGTAACAGAATAAAACCAAGTTAAGACCTACAGCAAAATCCATTTTAAAAATAGAAGAAAATATCCAGACTACATGGACAACTTGAAGAAATAGCAATACACTTAAAGCATTGTAAAATTTCTGACTGTAGCTGGTGATAACATTGGAGGAATGTGTTTGCATCCATTAACTTGTGGGTCTGTATCTATGTTTATGCATATATAATAGCTAGTTCATATAATAGTGGAACTGAAAACTGCCAGCTAAAAGCAGAGGAACTTATGATGTATATAAAGCACTTCCAACAGACAAAGACTCATGCTCTATTTTTCCTACTTAAGGATCCAAACTGACATAAAATAAGTACTTCAAGAGACACCATTTTTCAACTGGAAGATTCTTAGTAATGGACTATTAGTCAGATCCAATAAATAACAATAATAGTAATTTGCATGTTGTTGCAGTACTATAGACAAAGTGCACTTACCAAAAAAAATTTTTAAAAAAAGGAATAAAAGCTAACATTTTTCAAAAGTCTTTATGCAAAGGAACTCATCCTAAGCCATGTGACCCTGAGTCACTCCACAACTCTGGAATTTCACTCTGAAATTACAATTCAAGCAAATGCATGATCTAATCCCAAGAAATTTAACTGAAACTGCGGTTAGAAATGGGTAAAGCCCTAGAATGTCCTCGCAGATACTGTGAAGAGGTTTTGGAGTGTTTGTACAGTTTTTCAGGCAAATGGCTTGGTTTCTTGAAAACTGAATTGTGAATTTTTATATTGTAAATTATAAGATAGACCAACACTGACATCCATAAAAAGAATTCTCAAAATAGTTCAAAATAAAAGCTTTTAGAAAGAACAATATCCATTATTTTTCCACATATTGCAATCGCTAAGAGAGTGTACATTCAAAAATCCAGATACTGTCCGTTTCACAAAAAGCTAAAGCAAAATATGTTTTGTAAATATGAAAGCAGAGTTTGTAGGTTTTTTGGTTATGGGATTTGAGAGGAAAATAATAATGTACTGTTATTTAATTTCTCTGAATCAATGGCTTTTCTCTTATTCCTGCACTGAAAAGGTACACTAGTAGAAGGCACTGCTAAATCCACTGAAACAAATAGACAATATGAATATTACTTGCCACAACAAACTACATGTTTTCAAGATAAAATAACCTACATGTTCTAAAGTAACCCACATATAGCAAAATTATGACCCTGCTATATTTATACACATGGGTGCAGTTTTATATATATATAGCACTGTTATAGTCTCATATTGTATATCTTTAAATCATGCTGCAAAAGTTTCTGTCTTCCCATAATGTCGGCTCTAATTTAGGATGAACAACTACTCTCATAAAGAAAAACTGCTGCTGCTGCTGTTTATTAGGCTGCAGAAAGGTCTCACTGACTAATGTCCCAGGATTAAATGAATGTGGAATAATAAGAGCTGATTTATTTGTGCTCCAGCAGGATAAAGCTGCCACTGATTTTACAAGAAACTATTCATCTGAGGGCTACTATAGCTAGTAAATTGTGGCTGTTGCTGAAATTAGTCTCCAGACCTTCATACAATCTACAGAGTGAAGTAGCAATGCGATAATAAAGCTATCGTGAGTACTTGGTGCATTTAAAAGGTCCCACTTTCATCCCAGTCTTAAGAGATTCTAGAAGTCAGATTTCAGAGCTTGCCATCAGAATGTCTGCTTAGGCCTTAGCCTAAAATTTACATTTCTGCACTGAGAATGCATGAGAATTAAAAATGTATAGCTGACAAAAAAGGAGAGGAAGTCTCACGATTGAGGGGGTTGGGCTTCTTTTTTTTTCTTCTTTCATAGATTGCACTAATGTTTTCATTTCAAAATTACAGTGGGTACACAGGTCTCCATCCAGACCAGAAATTTTACTAAGACCAGTAGAGTGAATCCTTAATAAGATTGCAGAGAAACCTTTTTTTAAGACTTCCTAAAATTTTTCTGATGTTTGCACTAAGATAATAATAAACTGAAAATTACCCAAATCACATTAAAAGAAAAAAAATTAAATTGGCTGAACAGTAAGGAATTAACCAAGCCCTTTACAAAGAAGAAATAATGGGAAATTATGTAAATAAAAATTTAAAAGTGAAAACCATACTTATACAGGACTGAGAGCATTATACCCTGATTCAATAAAAGGGTGAAAAGTAGTATGTCAGATAGACAACTGCAGAGATATGAAGGAATGGCCGAGCCCTATGGAGATGTCCCATATTGAAAATATAAGTGAAAACCTTTTCATGAAAATTGTAAATCTCAGCACATATTTTTTATTCAAAATTAATTACATTTTTGTCTGTCAGGAATATTTCTTCCAGGCTAAAAATCAGATTATATTTCTAGAATTAACTTTGATTCTCTGTCTTATATGTATTCTCTGAATAAAATACAATACACATGATTCTCCAAGTCCACAGTTACAAAATCCACTTCAGCTGTAATAAATGAACATAGATATTCTACATGCATTTGTACATTAGAGTGTGGTAGCCCCTATTTCTTTCATAGGAAAACCTTGTTGGTGATAATCCGCTGTAGTAAAGTTGGCATGATGTACATTTCTGTGCAAATGAGTACAAGCAGCACACACCACCTGAAACTCCAACATTAACTCTCACAAATTATTCTGAAATATCAATATGACTGTTACACAAAGGGTTCACATAACCACACACATTTGAACAACTAGAACACACACGTAGAACAAATACAATCTTAAAACTTACAGTTGAGAGATAACACCTCCTGAGAAGAATTCTGCCATTTCATTTTACCCTTCTTACTATTTTTGTTGCCTATTTCTGAACTGAACACAAAAGTATATGTGATCTATTTGGGTTTGAAATGAAAATTTGGACTGGGATTTCTTCAGGTAAAGAGCATCCATTAGTGAAGTATTCTAAGGTATTGAACAAACTGAGAGTGTCCTCTATCTCCATTCAGGCGTTGCCAGATAATACTTCTCACCTACAGTGTGTTTCATTTCTTTGTATTGTAAGTATAGTGACAAATTTTATCCATAAAATATATTGCACTCAGCACTAGAGCTTTTTGTTTTCAAATGAAAGGTTATCAACTTTTTCTTTTTATGCAAATGCTTTATAATTGAGTGTTATGCCTCCCATCTTCAGCAATCCTGTCCCTACTTTCAGGCATAGTCAGTCTTTACTAAATACTATAAATATTTCTCATAGTGTATACTTAATAGTGCCAAAAGCCCTAAGGGGAGGACTATTGTGAAGACAATACTATAGGTTTATATTCCTTTTCAGGTGGAGTGGTGAGAGTGACTCATATACTTGAACGCCAGCACCCATGATAATCATAGGAAAAGTTACCACTGCCTCTAAGCTGAAGATTTGGGTAGAATTGAACCATTCATTCTCAGAAAACTAGGATTTTTCCAGGCTCTTAGGTGCTAAAATTATTACCAAGCTCAATTCAAACTTCTAAAACTATGATCTGGTTTTATACTGAAAGAACCAGCATGATTTTTTTTTTTTTTCTTTTTGCTGTTAGTCCTCTGCCTTCAAGAGCATTTGAACATCTAGTTGTTGCAAATGAACAGGAACTGTGCATTTTGAGGAAGGGAAGAAATGAAAGGAAATATACAAAAATATACTAAGAATACACATCAAGGCATCCCAGGAAGGGAAAATAAAGTTAGCACACAGACTTAATCACATTGATATTTGGTGTGGTCCATGACAGAGTATATTTTAATCAAGGTTTCAATCCACACATTACACTAACAAACTACCATAACTGCTGCTTAGAAACTCAGAGATGGTAGTATAAATATACCCAAAACATCAGTAATGTATTTAAATCTTTCTAGCTGGGTTCCTTTTTTCCCCTTACATTTTTTCCAATCCTCTTTTTTGTAAATTAAAGAAAGAAAATAAAACTAAAATAAAACAAATCAAAACACTGAAAAACAAAGAAACAAACAAACAACCTCCCCCAAAAAAAGTAAACAAAAAAGCCCACCAAACAACTACATACTTCATCAAGAAAAGTTTTCAGTTATACCGATGTGATTTTGAATTAGTCTACCAAACAAACCAGCCATAAAACTGAGGGGCTGGAGAGGTGGAATGTGGAGGGTTATCAAAGGACAGCACTTACAGTACTGTTTTCAAAAAGCAACAAAGGGAAAAAACCTGAGGAATTCTTTGCTAGTTTTGGCATTGGATATTTACAGAAGATAATCACAGTTACAGAGGCATGTATTTTCTCCATTGTTCATAAGGTGCAATGCTGGTTAGTGATCATCTTTGTTATCTTGTCAGAATAAAATGGCTACTGAATTAGATGCTGCTCTTTTATTGAAACTGAAAGGATAAATTAACTTCTTAAAACTCATTTGTAACTCCAGCTGTTCCCAAAGTAACAGTGACGCTCGCCACAGAGTTTCATCAGTTAATCACCTGTGGTCATATTTAGTTCTATTCAAGTTTTTGTGCCATATATAATATCAAGATAAAGCCCTAGATCTAGGGGGAAAAGTCTACCTATATTAATTAAAGTCATTAATTACTGGGGGTAAAAAATTAAGCATCTCTGAATATGAAGGAATTCAGCAAGGAAGAGCATTGCTTTCCTCTCTATGCAAAGCCTTTTAGACAGAAGAGTTCAAAAACATCTTCTCTCAGTTGTGATTCAAGCTGCAACTTGTTCTCAATGTTTCTCTTATTTCTGTCTGTTTTTCTGAAATGTTTTCTTTGCTTCTCATTTTTTCCTTGTTCTTTCTTATAAGCATACTTTGACAACACATTAAAAATATACATGATGAACAATGTATGTATATTCATACATGAAGTTGAAATGTTTTTGTGGGACTAGATTTGCTGAAAATAGTGACAGATGGAATTTGGAGTATAATCTGCTCTCGTATCTCAGAGTTCTTGACATTTCATACTACAGTCTTGCTGACTTCCATGCACAAACATATGAAGATTTCAAGAACAATTTGTTGTATATATGTAGTACTCACAACGCTTTAATATAAGGCATTAAGTTTATTAAAATTAATAAATCTTTTTCTCTAGTAAATATTGAAGGACAATAATGTAAGGAATGTAAGGAATTTGAGTTACAGTGGTTATGTAGAGAGGAAATTTAAGCCACAGCCCTGTTCTAACTGGATGTCAGAGTTGTGCTTGTTGCTGCCATTAAGCCCCCAGGTGATCTAGGAGAGCTTCACGCAGTTACTGCACAGGTGTGAGTGCAGACAGACATAAGCCATGGTGATGTAAGGACTCCACTTCCAGCTGCCTTTGTGACAAGGAGCTCAAGAAGCATTTGGACAACACTCTCAGGCACCAGGTGTGACTCTTGGGGATGGTTCTGTGCAAGGCCAGGTGTTGGACCCAATCATCCTTGTGGATGCCTTCCAACCCAGCATATTCTGTGATTCTGTGAAAATTCTGTTTGATTAGATGTTAGAGAACTCTTCAGGAAAATTTTGGAGTCTGGAAGATTCCCCTATCAACTGTGTATAGGTCAGCTGATACTCACTATTTATACACTTACATGTGTTGATTATTATCCTAGGTGGAGACTCCAGCCATCTAGACAGCTCTGGCTGCATATCTGACCAAACTGCACCAAATGAGACCCCAGTGAATTCCAAAAATATGTCCTGCAGATACAGAAATGGTCCTGTAGAATGACCTCTTCTCCTGTGTATTTGTGCATGTTTCTCTAGATTGCTGTAGACAATCAATAGCAATGGATGGATGGTGCATACATGGCAGCTCTCGGGCAGAACCACTGACCACATGAATAATAAGAATCCATCAGAGCAATTCAGGGAATCTCAGCTGATCCTGCAAAGAAGGCATTACAAAGCTCTCCTCAACCCAGACAACTGACCATTGGTTCCAGGGATGCAGTTTCAGATGGGATTACTAAACTTTGCAAAAGGAGAATAAAATTAATTTTAAAGAAACAGTGTGGCCAGGATTGACTGTGGAACAGAAAAAGAAGATATGCTGGAAATCCATCCTAGAGTCTAGGAACTCATACTGAAAGATGGCAACACTGAGTGTGTAATCATCAAGTCTAAACAACTTTTTCTGAGATTGTCCTTCCAATCCTATTTCTGCAGACAGGTAAAACTCTCAGCTAATCTTTTCTTTTCTTTATTGATATCCCAAAAATTAGATAGAGGAGCATTCATAACTTCACAAAAGGACCATAAAAGCCTACTAGATTACTTCATCAGAACTTGATAATTAATTGACTTTTGACAAAACTTCTCACTAATGGTTCTAGAAAGAAATTTTTTTACTGTTGTTCAAATTAGTTGCTTTTACAACTTTTTTTTTCTTGTGAGCACAAAGTTAGATTGCTTCCTTCTATTTTTATATCCACACTATTTTTCAAATTATTATAGACTAAGAACATGGTATTTTGTTAGCACTGAGTAGGAAGCGATACATCTTAACTGAAATTCAGGTCATATTGAACTCAACAGAAAATCCCCTATGGAGAAGATTTCTCATCTCAACTCTTTATAGCATTGTCATATAAATTCAGAATGAGAAATTCAGTCTGGCAAAAAAGCTACTGACAACAGTTTTATGGAAATACCTGTTCAAGCTTCTAAAAGAATCTTCTTCCAATCAGTTTCAGACCCTCTACTAGATTTTGGAGGCGCGGGGAGGGTGCTCATATTGTGGCAAACTTCTGGAGAAGAGTGTTTGTAGAAGATGTCTGCAATTGATTTCCAGTAGAAATCTGATTTTTTTAAATTATTATTTTTAAAAGTTACAGTCATCAGTAATATTTGGCTGACTGTCTACTGTTCCAATCAATATCACAGTATTATTAGGGACAACCTGGATATTTATTTCTGTCTAATAAGGAAGAAAACGAAAACAAGCTGCTTTGCTTTATGCAGGGACAAAACAGGCCAAAGAAAATTCAAATTCTTACAGCTGGGTGATCAAGGTCAAAGACGATGAAAGGAGAAAAATGTAACAATATGGACACTGTGAAACTATACTATGATTAAAATCTCATTTTACATCAGGGAAATTGCTTGAACACAAATAGAACCTCTTCTAGTTAACTTTTTACTCTGTAAACCTTTAAGATGTTCTTGGAATGTTTGATGAAATTTTCATCCCCTGTACAATAGCCTTTTGTAGCTTTTCTTATTAGTGTGGACCTGCAGCCTGCCAGCATTAAACATTAATCCTCTGCATAATGAAACTGTGAGAATGGATTTCTATGAAATTTCACACATTTGTTAGTCTGGTGAGGAAGATGCTCATTTTCATGTCTGGCTTTTCAAGGTTTTCTGATTAAAAAAATCATCTCTAAATTCAGGATTGGTTGGAAACTGGGAATAGTTGCTTTTTTCCTTCTTAGTGTTAATGTTTTGATTTGATATTTAATGAAAAAAAAATTTAAAATATTCAGTGGGAAATATTTGGGTTCAAATGAAGCACATAGCATATAGTGAAATTATGCAAAACTCACACTAGGCACAGCAGTACCATAAGACCAGCACTGTCCACCTATGCCCTGGTGATAATTCACAAGTACATCATAGCCACACCTGCTTTTCTTTGCATTTGTACAAATCTAGAGGTTTTAAATATAAAACCTAACAGGATCTACACATGACCAGGGTCTCCAGGCTTAAGACACCTAGGGGTAGGGGTGGGGCATATCTCAGATTGTAAGGCTTAGACTATTTGACTTCACATTAGCAACACAGGGATTCAGATGAGGGATGGCAAGCTGCAGTAATATTCACCTGGGAGTAGACACTGAATGAGACAATAAAGGAAATTGCAGACTAGGCAAAATTACATTGAGGTAATTTGCTCTGTTTCAAGAGCCAGAGAGAATAAAAGCTCTTTTATCAGACTCTCCTCATGGATGGAGGTGTCCTGGTGAATTTGTGGTTAAATGCAGCCAAGATGATGATACTGCCAGCCTGTCTTCTGAAGGCATTATCCAATACCTCAGCAAGAGGTAAGCGCCATCCCTGACATAACTACTTTTGGCTTCAGCAAGCATCTTCCATGAGTCAAAGGACATACCAGAAATGAAGAAAAATCTGGCTCTCTATGCATTGAAGAGCACTTGCATAATTTTTGTCGCTAGCATCCCAAGTAACCCTTCCTGTAAAGGGAAAAAAAGGAGTCACTGGATTGGACATAACTGATGGAAACGGTGATTTTAGAGTATACCATTAGCATACATATATCAACATTTTCTCCAGCTGGGCTTTAAGCATATATCTAATCAGTTTTACATGCTGTTACCCAATATTGGCACACGGACCCAGTGCATTATAAATGCAAATATAGACATACATTTTATTAACTCCTGAGTGAATGAAGTGTTGGTCCTGAAATGCTTTCTTTAACAAATGGATGGTTTCTCAAATTACTTCAGAAGTCTCTACAGTAGAATAGATCAAAATAAAATTTTGCAAATCTCTAACAGAAAGAATCTAAAAGTGCTGTAATAAACTGAGAAGTAAAACAAATGTCCATGGTATTAGAGAGTTAAGCTGCTGTTATACTGATTCTAAGTACAGGTGAGGAATTAGCAAGGATTGAATTTTTTCAGGATTGAATGGGATCTGTCAGACACAGCTCCTTCTCTGAATTCTTTTGCCCATGTCTTATCAATGCTTAAAAAGACACCTTAAAACCAAAATGTAGCTTCTAGCTACACAGCAGAAGCAGCCAAAAGTTCCCTTCCTTTGGACTAGACAATAATAAAAAGCAGCCACTAGTTAAGCACTAGGTAAGGTAAGACTGCCTAAAGCATATGGAGTCCACTACATTTTCAGTTTCAGATACGGTAGTGATGACCTTTTGGATGGAATTCTCATGTTTTTTAGAGTTGAGGGACTTACGATGACCAGGTCTCAAATCATGGGCTCTTTCTCAGGTATCAAAACTCAAGAGCTCCTGCTTCAAAGAAATTAAATTAGAATATGTAAAAGATGGAAAGAATACAAACACCACACAAAACACCAATTTGATGACTAATGTAATGTCTTTTGTTGTTCATAGTCTTTTGAGTTATAACTCCTTACTTACTTCATTCACTGCTTCATTCACTTCATAATCATTCAACACCACCTAGCTTGTTCCTACATTCACTGCCATGTATTTTCCTATCATTGGAGCTCATTCACCCACACTAGTCTTCTAAAACATTTCCTTTCCCCTTTTATTCATAAATAGAACAGTAGGATACCAAAATAAATAGGTTGTTTACTTAGCTTAGTTATTTTGCTCCTCAGCAATCAGAATATGGTTGTTAAGGGGAGATTTCACTGAGCAGCTTTCTGGACCAGCTCAAGACAAAAAGACATGTCAAAAAGAAAATCGTAGCAGAAAATCTGCATAAAAGTTGTTGGGAATGGACAAAATAAGAAAGGTGAAGTGAAAAAAGAAAGGTAAATAGTATCAGACAAACTCTGTGTTTTAAGAGATCTGAATTTAACACTGCAGCATGTAGCTGACTGCTAAGCAGCAGGAACGTAGCAGCACCTGTCTGCTAACATTGGGAACTGCCACTGTTAAATTTGATTTCAGTCATTTAATAAGAATTGGTGAGGATCAGAGATACCGATACATTGCAGTGTTGGGGAATAAAGAGGTATTTATTGGTAAATGAAAACAACTAAATGGGTCAGTTTTCCAATTCTGGTTTCAAGTCACAACGAACATATTTGCAAAGTATCTCATTTTCCATGTTCCTTCACCTCTGTGACATAAGATTAATAAACTTCAGATTATCACAGAGGAGTCACACTGGTATCACTTACGTGAATCCTTTATTAAGGATAAGTATTGGAGGGAGAGACTTTCTGGAGAGAATTTTGGTGGACAGACTGATATAAAATGAGAGACTGCAGATTTGACAAGACACTGGATGTGTTCTGTAGAATTTCCCCACTAGCATATGTAAATCTAGGTAGTTAACTGTATTGGGTTTGCAGCAACAATCTTCAGTAGCAGGGCAGGACTACAGGAGTGGCTTCTGTGAGAAGCTGCTGGAAGCTTCCTCCGTGCCCTTCAGAGCCTATCAGCTCGAAGGGAGACTGGCCAAGGCTGGGCCAATATCTCCAAAACAACATATTTAAGGAGAAATAAAGAAAAGGCCTTGGGCAATTTTAGCTGAGGCCAGAGAAGAGCAGAATGAGCATACATGAGAGGAACAGCTCTGCAGACATCGAGGTCAGTGCAGAAGGAGGGGAAGGAGGGGCTGCAGCTGCTGGAGCTGAGATTCCCCTGCAGGCTGTAGCAAAGACTGTGGTGAGGCAGCTGTGCTCGTGCAGGAGCCTCACACTGGAGCAGGCAGATGCCTGAGAGAAGCCTGTGACCCTGTGGGAGACCCATGATGGTGCAGGCTCCAAACAGGGACCTGCAGACCCATGGAGAGAGGAGCTCATGCCAGAGCAGATTTCCTGTAGGATTTGTGACCCCATGGGGGACCCACACTGGAGCAGCCTGTCCTTGAAGGACTGCAGCCCATGGACAGTGACCTGCATTGGAGCAGTTCATGGAGAACTGTCTGCTGTGAGAGGGACGCCACACTGGGGCAGGGGAAGGACTCCTGTCCCTGAGCAGTGCCAGGAAAAACATGTGATGAGCAGACCATAACCCCCATTCCCTGTCTCTCCACGTCACTGCAGGGAGGAGGTAGACCTGGAAAGCAGGCGGGGGGAGAAAATGTTTTTAAGGTCTATTTTTGTTTCTCATTATGCTGCTACAATTTTTTAGTAATAAATTCAATGAATACCTCTAACTCCAGCCTGTTCTGCCTGTGCTGGTATTTGATGAGTAGTCTCTCCCTATCCCTGTCTCAGCTGATGAACCCTGTGTTATATTTTTCTTTCCCTGTCCAGCCACAGAGGGGAGCGAGAGGCTTGGTAGGTGCCTAGCACCCAGACAAGGTCAAATCACTCCATTAACCTACACCAATGTTGAGGGCAAGAGGAAATTTTGCCATTTTAGTAATAAAATGTTATAGATATTTTTAAAAACATATAATAGAGTACAATTTTTTTGTTAAAAATTGAGTAGAATCAATGTTTTCTTAATTTGCTGTCCACAAAATCTCTTTTTTCCCTGAAGATAGCATAATAAAAGTCTAGAGAAAATGGAAAATACAAACCTAATGGATAAAACAGACAATTAAAATGTTGTTACACTGTGTGGCACATCTAAGCAGCCATCAATACTTACAAATTAAAACTCATCATTTCAGTAAAACAGAGAGACACATGAAGTTAAGCATATTGGCAGTGTGTGGTTCATACTGGTGCCAGAAAGGAAAATCCCAGCACTTGTATGACTACTGAAAACTATATAAAAAGCTGCCAATATTCAGCTAATCAACCACTCCAAGCATATGTGTAGTCAGAAGAATTACTCATTAAAACAAAAGGTGCCAAAGAACACATGTGCACAATAGGGCTTTTTGCTCCAAATACAAGTGATAAAATTGTCAAAATCATGATAAAGATTTAGTTCCTTCACAGAAAAATTACTGTTACACATAGAGCCAAGATTTGAAACACTATCAGGATGCCAGAAATGCCAGGAAACTCTAATTACTAGACTTCAAAGCATTTCTGAAATTATGAAGAATGCATGCTTCATACAGCATCCACAGCATACATCCACATCTCAATCTAGAAACAGACTTATATATGTTATAGGTGACATAATTCCACTTAATTTCTATTTAACATACTCAGACCCCACATCAGGTCTGAATTTAAATTTGATAATTCAAGGGGCTGTAAATGAACTGCCCCCGAACAAGCTCACCTCCCTACACAGCACAGTAAAGGGCCATTCACAGGCATTTGCTGGTATGCAAGGAGCAGAACAGCACTGCTAGTTAAAAGAATAAGTAGAGGCAGAACCAATTAACCCAACCCAAATACTGCTAGATTATTTTTGCATCTGAAGCTCCTGTCGTCATAGTATGGCATCGTGCAGAAGTACAGTAAGGTCTTATTTACCCTTTTGCAGCTTATTTAAACTTCATACCTGCCCACTACCATAAATTTCATCTACAGGTCTTAAAATCACATTTATTTTCAAAGTGTGGCTTTTTCAGAGGGAAGGCTACTGCATTTTTCATTAGACTAAAAAAAAAAAGATAATTGATGTACAATAGCCACAAAAAGGACCCTTCACTTCAGTATATTGCAGTTCCCTGAGGTACTGCCTTCAAAGATCAGAGAATCAGAGAATCATCAAAGTTAGAAGAGACCTTCAGGATCATTGAGTCCAACCACCCACCCAGCATTACCCCAGCAACCCCTCAACCACTAAACCACATCACCCAGTGACAGATCCAGACTTCTCTTGAGCACCTCCAGGGATGGTGACTCCACCACCTCCCTGAGCAACCTATTCCAATGCCTGACCACCCTAGTAGTGAAAAAATTGTTCCTTATATCTAATCTGAATCTCTCTTTAGTTTCAGTCTAAGGCCATTTCCTCTGGTTCTCTCACTGCAGACACAGTAGAGGAGACCAGCCCCCCCCCCACTGCATCCTCCTTTCAGGGAGTTGTGGAGAGCGATGAGGTCCCCCCAAGCTTCCTCTTCTCCAGACTAAACAAGCCCAGATCCCTCAACCATTCCTCATATGACATGCTTTCCAGTCCTTCCAAGAGCCTTGCTGCCCTGCTCTGGACAATCTCCAGCACCTCAAAGTCCTTTTCAAAGACAAAGGCCCAGAACTGCACACAGGATTTGAGCTGTGGCCTCCCCACTGCCAAATAAAGAGGGACAAACCCTGCCCTGGTCCTGCTGGCCACTATTGCTGATACAAGACAGGATGCCACTGGGCTTCTTGGCCACGTGAACATATTGATTCATGTTCAGACAGCTGTCAGCCGGCACCCCAAAGTCTCCTTCTGCCAAAGAGCCCTCCAGCCATTTCTTCCCCATCCTGTTGCTCTGCATGAGGTGGCTGTGATTCGAGTGCAGGACCCAGACCTTTGCCTTGTGGAACCTCAGGCAGCTGTTCCTCAGCCCATCAATGGAGCCTTGTCAGGGTCTGTCTGTAGAGATTCCCTATCCTCAAGCAGATCAACACTCCCACCTAACTTGGTGTCATCTGAAAATTTACTGAGAGTCCACTCGATCTCCACATCTAAGTCATCAGTAAATGTTGTTCCTAATAGACTTTTTCTATAAATACTAGAAAGTTTGAGTAAGTGTCATTCTTAAATGTCTTCAATAGAGAGAGATGGCCATTTATAGCAGCCAGATTTCTGCCCCACCATAGTTTATTAGTTTTGACATTACTGGGAACCATGCAAGCTTTATTCACATGATCAGTGATTGCACAGTAACTGAATGTTCAAAATGGCCCAGTTTCTGCCATCAGCTTTGTCAGTTACATAGCTAACACAGCCTATATTTATAGAGCTCTCTGTCTTCAAATGTCTTATGTAGCATCTTCTCATGATGAATTAAACACTACCCTAAAAGTCTAATCCTTATTTATGATAAGATCCTTTTCACCTCAGCTCATAAAGTATGTACTCATTTAAATGTCCCTCTACTTCTTGTCAAAGTATAGAGGAGACTTAGCACAAATGAAAATCCATTCCTAAATACACAAAGAGATCATGAGACTGTGTAATGTATTGAAATAATTTCCTCAACACTGCAGAAGAGATGCACATATGTCCCTTTCTCCTTGGGTGTCTATTGCCACCTGCACATGAACATTTATTTGAATTCTGTTCTTTAAAGGGCTTCCTCCACACAGTTATCATGTAGATCACAAATAATAGCTGAAAAAGATCGCCAGCATGGTTTGTCCTCATGGACCAGTATAAATAAGGACAGTAGTGGAAAATTAATATCATCATTAGGTCAAGGGCACTTGATAGTGCACAGCCAGAAAGTGTGTCTTGCCCACCTTTATTCAGAATAACTGGAGAGGTAGAAATTTCTGAATAGGCAAAAATACCGAGCCTTGGTGATGAAGTAAGTTATCTATATTGTACATATTTCTACAGACAGAGTTCTTCAGTCAGTACATTTAAGCCACAAAGTGCTTTTGCTGCTGATTTGGCTATTATGAGAAGAAAATGACCTATAAAGATGTTTTGAGTAGGTAAGCATTTTGCATACATAATAAAGACATTTAAAAAAAGTGGTAAGAATGAAGTTTACTAAAGTCAGTACAAGCAGGTTTATTTTCCATATCACAGCAAGGAATGAATAATCTTCTAAACTAAAGGGAAATAAGTCTGTCAAGATAAACACTCACAGAATTTGGGATTTACAGAATCAGATGGAAAATGCTGAAAAAATATTTAAAATTACAAAGGCAAATAGCACAAAACTTCTTAACCTCCCATCAGTGTTGTCAAGAAGGAAGCATACATGTGAAGGGAGGTATTATAAGTGTAGGTCTTGTTATTGAAATCATTTTCCCAGGAGCTGCGATGAGGGCAGAGGGCAGACAGTCAGCCCAGAATCCTGTTTGCCATGCTGGTGCACATCAGGACCTAGTAAGTGGCACAAGGACTACCATCATGCCAGGCATCTCCTGGAGATGGACACTTCTAGAGCAGTGCTTCTCACATGCATGATCCTGTATATATGCATAACATATCTGTGCTGCTCTGCTGTTCTTCAAAGGAGCTGAGTCATCAGGCAGAAACAGCTCCTGCTGGCCTTCATGGAAGAATTCCTTGAGGTTTCAGCCCTGTGCTCAAGGGAAATACAAAAGGTGGCCAGAATTCTTCCTTCTTCAGCTAGTGCTGTCAAACCAAACTGGTAGTGAGGCACACACATCATGAGCAATGCCATTCTCAGATGGCCACATAAAATGCTAAGGAAAGCCTTCCTGTGCTGTCCAGTGGGTTTTGATTTAACCTTTCACTCTGCTCAGCAAGACACAGGAACACATTGGTCAAGGAACAGTAACAGTTCTTCCTACTTTGCACAAGGCAATTAGTGCTTGTTACTGAATGAAAAAGGTAATTGAGGCATTAAGAGACTTTCTTCCACTGATATTATTTGAAAAATGAATGAACCTTTTGTTTTCTAGGTTTATTGAGGTTTTTATTTTAATCATATCATTGTAGCTGCTGCAATATGCACAACATCACTTCTGGAGGACAGAGAAACACATATGATTTAAAAGAGTTAGAGATTTGTATTGCTACTTTTATTTTTTATTTGTTTTCATGAATATCACTGCAGCTAAAGGTCTGTCAGCATTTCCATTAAAAAACTCAACTTTCAGCAGTTTATATCTCAACTGTAAAAATTCACTCCAGGCTGCACCTGGGCAAACAAATCCTTAATTGAGGAGGAAATCAGGATTCTTTTTTTCTTTTTTTGGTTGGTTGGTTATTTTTTGCTTTATTTATTTCATGCATTTAAAAGAAGTTTTGGTTATTTCAAAGTTAAGTCAATACAACTCTAGAAGTAAAGAGAGAAGCAATTTAAGCTGCATAAAAAAGAAAATTTTGCAAACAAGCTATAGTAAACTACAACAAATACATCTTGGCATTTTAAAAACAAAAATACCTGAGATGATTATTAATTTTTAAATATTTAAACATCTATTTAAAGTTCTATGAACACATTTTCACATTAAGGTCCACAACTGAGCAGTTGGCTAATTACGTGCTCATAAAGCATGACTATAGAACACTTTCGGGTATTTAATCAATGTAACGCTTTATGCAGCTTCCAGATTTTTTCATCCCATCTTCTGCCTTACTTAGATATAGAACACAAATTCTATGTAAACATCTCAACATGTATGGAAGAAGATGGAGGTGTGTTGGTGCACAGGGAATTACCCCCAGAGCTTTCAAAAGGATACAGTCACCTCATACCATTTGCAGTTGCTGTATGTCACATATGTAACCACTGCAGGCAGACCTCCCAGCTACTTACAGCCATTGTGTGGTTGTGTTCAAAGCAATTCACTTTTCCCATTAAATGTACTTTGCAGAACAGAACAGGAGAACTGACAGTAAGATAAACACGACCCTAAGGACTGTTGGTTTAGCTCAGAGAGATGTGAGATTCAAAGTGATACAAAGCTGGAGATACAAATCTGGAGAAGGCCAAAAAGTGTTTAAAAATCTCGCAGGCAAAGAGGAGAAACACATGAGCTCAAATGATAGAAGTCTCTCAACAATAGTGGGGTAATTAAGAGAAAAAACATCTTATGCTTCGTCGTCCTTACTGAGATTACAACAAAAAAGTACAGAGAGGTAATATAAACAGCTGTGAAAAGCTTCTTTGCATTTCTACACAGGTTCTTATCAGGAGATAAGGAAATATTTTCCCTGAAACTGAGACCAAAGATAGTGAGCAGATATAGACACGTTGATGTAAGTGCAACCTCCTCTTAAAAGTTGTGTACCACAGGTTTTCTGAGCCAGAAACTATTTTCAAGGTAATTAATCAAAGTAGACAGGTAAAAATGGCAGCCGCTGAAGTACAAGCACTCAGATTTACAAGTAGTAGTTGTGTAAGAGGACCTTAGTGAAAAACATTTAAGAGAGCCTTGTGAGTTCTCTACACTGAGCTGATGGATTTGCAACACATACTGTTTCACACACAGCCTGGGTTATATTAAATAATTCCCCAAACAGCAGAGCTGAGCACAGACCATCATGAAATTAAATGAGCATGGGAGACATATAGCCTTACCTTTTGTAACTGAAGTTACTCATGGTATGAATCCTCACATATGGGTAACCAGGGCAACCACCAAGCTACAGCTGAAATACAAAGAGCAGATTTATTTCACTACCTTGCTAAGAACACCAGGCAGCAGAGACACACAGGGACACAGGCTCTGCCAGGATTAGTTCATCCTGGTGCCCTGGGATGGGGGCAGGTTGGGGATGGGGTCTGCTGCCCACCCTGATGTATCAAAGGGCCTCATGAAGAAACGATTCAAATATTCCCTCCTCGCCAAATCTTTCCGTTTCAACCCTTTCCTCCCAACACTCACACACACAAGCACATACACATGTCCTAGATGCATGTAATGTCCATTCTTTCCCTTCCCTTCCTTCCTTTTGTCTTTCTCCTCTTTTCTTTCTTTTTCTTTTCTCTTTCTTTCTTTCTTTCTTTCTTTCTTTCTCTCTCTCTCTCTCTCTCTCTCTCTCTTTCTCTCTTTCTCTCTCTNTTCCTTCCTTCCTTCCTTTCCTTCCTTCCTTCCTTCCCTGCTTCCTTCCTTCCTTCCTTCCTTCCTTCCTTCCTTCCTTCCTTCCTCCTCTTTTCTCATTTGAAATACTGTCACTTCCCTGGAACAGTTTAATTCCTGAAAGAGTACCTTTTTGCTTTTATTACTGGAAGAATAAAAGCCATTAATTTTTTCAGCCTTTGGTCTCATTCATACACATTGTATCACTTATTAAGGAAAGAATGCATTTAATACAGTCTGAAGAATTAAAAAGAAAGAGCTCTTGAATTAGCAAAGAGCATCTGCTGGTAAAGAAAGAATTTTCTAGTGATGGGTAATCCTGCTTTACTTCTTCAATTAAAAAAACACTTTTTAACACTGTGCTAAAAAACTGCAGTTTCTTTGCATTTAATTCACTGAATGAAGAATATTTCTGACTTGTTCCTCAGCAACAATCTTCTATATATTATATCTTGTGAACCCAGACCCTGATCTTATTTTTTTCATATTTTGTTTTCACTTTGTAGTGATCTGGAATCCAGGATAATGTAACACAGTGTCTAAAATTTCAGTTTTCAATACCCATATAGGCATGTATTGCTTAACTTGGATTTACCTCAAGCCCTAGATACTGCAGTCCAATCTGAGAATGCGTGCAGACAGTAGACATCAGAAAATATGTCCTTGTGTAAACACAATATAGCTGAACCTGTTTGTCAGGATGCAAAGGTGTATGAAAGGACACTGCATTTGGTGCCCCAAAGGGAAGATATGATGTACTGTACAAGGAAGAGTATTAATCATAGCTGATATTTCTGGACAATAAAGTAGAGTAATCCTTGTGAACAATCTTTCTTCAAGGATAAAAGGGAAAATAAGGAACTGGCAATATTATATGAAACGACATAGCCTGACATAGGACAAAGCTAGAAGCACCTCAGGAATCTCATTTGGAAAACAGCTTAATAATTGTTACATGGTTTGTTTGGGCTAGGGTAATTTTTCATGCTATTGCATCATGGTTATTTTGCTTGCACCACAGTCACTTGGTTTCCTTGTAAAGTTAGCAAACCTATAGTAAGAGAAAGTACTTATCCATTTAGACTTGTAGAGTTCACAAGGTTAGACCATTTCTCCCACAGAAGGAAAGAGGTTATTATAATTTCAAAACCCCCAGGAACCGGATGTGCAGACAGTGATATTGTTACCCACTCCTACAAGACACTTCAGCTGTTAAATATCTGATATGTACCGGTATCATGTGATGAAACACAAATTCCACGATGGGACACAGCAGGTTCAGCTTTAAAGAAAAATTTCTTTTCATAATAAATGTATTGAATGCACTCAGGCTTGCATAAAATTTTAGGGCAGCAACACTGGTAATGCAACGGAGGGATTTACTCAAATTCTGACTACATCGTGGCAGGTGCACTGGAAACATTCTTTGACCTTGCACAGAAGCAAGTTCTTTTGATTCTTAACTATGCTTTGTAAGTATAGAATCTTTCTAAAAACAGAAAACTGCATATTAAAATGAAGAGAAATGAGATCCTCATATATCTGTGTTGAAAACAGTGAAGACAAAGAATACATGAAATTCATTATTCATTATTCATTATTCATCATTCAGCTACACAAAAATCACTGAAAATCCTGCCCTCTGAACATCAAAATCAATTCTTTAACATTCCCCATGTAAAAGATTGCCATGTTTTTTAGACTAGAAACCCTGAACTTCAACTCATTTGAGACAGAAAGTTCGCACAATGGTGGCCACAATTCACCACGGTCAAAGAAATGTTCTCGGTTTTCATCATTTTGATGGGAGACATCCAAGATAGCCTGTAAAAGTTCCAATGAATTACAGCTAATGCACAGTTTCAGGTTCAAGATAAAAAACATTGCTTTTTCTTTGGGATGTTTCCTTGTTGAGTGAGTAAATACTAAGCGTGTCAGGAAATGGTTTTGATCTGGAACACTGGGTAATACGTTGTGACTTTGCGGCTCTTCTTGTTGCAGCTTCTGTTGACCATTCAAGGAGGCCTGGGCAGCATTCGACTTCCCCTGTTCCTCCAGTCTTCTCTATTGTCATCATCCTCTTGGTGTTCTCCATATTCATCCCCTCCTCACTGCCCTCTTGCACCACCACCTCTCCACAGAGGCTCCTCGCACAGCAGTATGGCCCAAATGGCAGAAAAGGCTCCCTGGAGAGATGCAGAAGCATGTTGGACACATAGGCTGCCATTGCCCAGATTCTGGTTTCTCTTTGTGTGCCCCTGTATTTGACCAGGCCTAAGGAGGAGAGTGCCCAGATCCTTTGTGCAACATGGTCTGTTCTCTGACACGTCATCAGCTACCATCTTCCAGCTAGCCTAATCATTGGCCTCATTCCTCTCTTTGGTCATAAACAGACACAAACTGCACTTATGTTTGAAAACAGGTAGGTAGGGTATGTTTTCCTCAAGAGTTACCAGCAATGCATGACAAAGAAAACAGCAACAGGCCACCTTCAAGCTGCTTCCCTTTCCATGAGGTGGCACACTCCATGCTGAGGATATAACAGATCACGTTTGAAGTTCCAGAGGGAATTCGAGCCCTTGAAAAAGGACAATGCTCAGTCACAGCCATTTACTGAGTGAACGGCTTGCTACAAATGGAGAGGGGAATTTTAAAGCTTCTGTCTTTGCCCAGGACTCTGGCAGTAGACAGGACTCTTACTGAGCCAGCGAGCACCCCAAAAACCACTCTCATTGCAAGTTCTTAATAATGGCCAATTAGGTCTATTACAAAATTAACTAATTTTTTGATAGACACAAATTTAACACACATAAGACTTTAACAGATGACTTACTACACAGAATAAACAAATAAGTACTATTGTGGATAAACAATAGACCATGATTGAGGTTCCTATATTAGTAATAGCAAAGAAATAGCATAGACTGGGATTCAATGTATCTTACCATCCAGTTTCTGATGGGGCATGTGTAGGATCCTTCCTCCCAATTTCCAGAAAAGCATCCATGGAGATGTGCCCAAACTTTTTGGGAGAAGCCCTGCACATTTCCAGGGAGTGTGTAGGAGGCTTCTGTCTCTGTGATAATTTGTGTAGCTTTTATAGTATAATGCAGTGTCTTTGGTCAATGAAATTTATTTTTTGTCTCTCTTCACATCTGTTCTCCAGACCAAAATACTTATGCTTAGCTGAGGGTCTCAGCCCTCTTGCCACCAGAGATAGCCCCCTTGTCAGTCATTTGTCCCAGCCTGGGCTTCCTCTTCCATATGCACCAGCTGAGATGTTGGTGGGAAGGGGGTTCTGACACAGGGCTCTTCTCCTGCTGCCTCACTTCATGCCCCCAAACTGAGTGTCCTGCAGCTCTATGTTCCAAGGGGTAGATAAACTCAGGCTGCTACCAATGCTATTACTTACCCAACAAGTCAACAACAAACTGTCAAGAGGCACCTTTCAAGCACTTCACAGATGTCATTTATTTTAAAATATTTGCTTGGGTTTAAATTTTTTACATAAAATACAAAATTAATGTGGTAAACAGTGAAAGTGAGAAATATTTTATGAACACATTTACCAAAATAAAAAGAGCTCCTCATGTTGCTGCCTAATGATGGAGCATTTTAAGAATGCTCCTATAACACTAGTCTTTCTTGTCTGATCCACAGCTTAGTGTAGTAGGATTTAATTTTTGGTGTCACCATGAAATGCAGTGTTCAGCATATGAAATGTTAATGTAATGCATAAATGTGCAATTAAAAAAACCAAGGTGATGTAAACAAGGAAGTATTAGATAGCTTAAATGTTCCATAGTTTGCAAGTACCATTAGGCACAAAAATATTGGATTTTTACCCATTCATGTTTTGATATAATCCCCTTCTTTTTCTTTCTCCTTATCTATGAACTAAAGTTTTCAATCTGAACTGCGAGGAACCAAATGTCTCTTAAGCCAAACTTAATATTGCACTGATTAATATAGAGAGTACTGACCTTTCTATAGATGTGAACCAGTCAAACTCCAATGCCATCAGTGAAGCTACACTACTGAACATCAGCTGAAGCTTAACTTACTTGGGCAACAAACATGAATTAGGGATACTCTATAAGGACAACAAGAACTATGATTTTTTTTAAATTTCTTTTCAATGTATGACAATTAAGAGATTATTTTGAGATGCAACACTGTCTCTGCATCTTTTCCACAACACTCTTTGCTCCTGGATTTGTATGACTGACATAAACCCAGCATTGACTAACTCATGTTCTTCGCCTTTCTTGACTCAAAATCTCAGCGTGATAGTGTTCAAGAAGTGTTTGGATGATGCTCTCAGGCACATGGTGTGACATATGTGGTTGTCCTGTTAAGGGGTAAGAGTTGAACTTTATAATCCTTGTGGGCACCTTCCAACTCAGTATATTCTGTGATTCTATGATGATGTGAATCATCATAGTATATAAATGACAGTATAACCCCTGTAGGTAGACAGAGGGAAACCTGGTGAAATCTAACTTTTGTTACTCACACAGAGAGTCATCACAATGTCTCATGGGTGTTATGATCTGACTACCAAAGTTCTTAGAAATGCCCCTATCCAAATTAAGGTGCAAAGGAGACCATGCGCCAGTGACAATAGCATGGGTTTTATTTGATAGTAAATGAGAGAGAGAGAGAGAGAGAGGTGAGGGGGGACAGAAAGAGTGACAGGGACAGAATAAGGAATATATCACCACTCCATGGATCCCAGTGATGTTCCATTGATTCTTTCCAGCTGGTCTATTTGGTGGTGAAGGTCTCCCACAAAGCATACAATCCGATGGGTTAATACATGCTCAGGCTAGGTAGGAAAATCCAGGCACCTCCCTGGGGAGGGAGGGGAGTTTGCCATTGTCTCTTACAACAGACTCTGAGTTTGNACAAAAAAGCCTAGAGAAACAAATTATGCAAGAGAAAAATGTTGCTCACGACCTACTGACCCATGTCCACCCTGTCCCTGACATTCAGCAGTCCCCATCATCCTCCACCCCTCAGCTTTGTCTGCTGAGCATGGCATCACATGGCACATATAGTACCTCAGTTGGAGTCAGCTGTCCCAGCTTCATCACTTCCAAACAACCTGTGCACCTCCAGCACACTTGCCGGCTGAATGAGGAGCAGAAGAGGCATTCATGCTGTGCAAANTCCTCTCTCTCAGCCTTGTTTGGTTTTTTTCCTAGCCACAGATGGTTAAAGTATGGGTTTTGTCTTTTTTTAATCTTAGTGGTTTAACTGACAGCCCAAAGTCTCAGTTAGGTGTCTTCAGGGAGGCTTCTTTGGTTATAGCTTCTTTATACAGTTTTTGTTATAATGAGCAAAGCTTTATAGCAATGTTTGAGGCATGAACTATTTTAGTCTCTGACAACAGGGAACCAGCTTATTCATTCTATAAAGGACTGAGCAATGAGATGCCATGTATAGGCTGCTGTTGCTGTTTAACCCTAGTATACAGCTGAGCACCACAGCCATTCTTCCTCTCCATGGATTGGGAAACGATACAGAAGGATAAAAGTGCAAATGCTCATGGGTTGAGATAAAGACAGATTAATAACTTTTTT
>VWYP01003024.1:0-23317 GCA_013400435.1 Pycnonotus jocosus | reverse complement strand
ATTATTATTATTACTACTACTACTTGGTAGTCTTAATAAAGAAGAAAAAATAGGGACTAAAGAGAACTTTTTTTTCTAGAACGTTTTCAAATTGTTTTATTTTAACTGTAATTAATGGATATGTAATGAAAATAATGAGCAAGAGTAAAAATTTAATATAAGTTTAATGAGCAGAATATTTTAGTTGTACAAGAAAGCACAAATACAGATGAACAAGGACTTATAGGACTTTTCAGTAGTTTTGACTCCTCAGGTGTATCTGTTTAAACATCAACTATAGTCACCATTACAAGGCACTCTAGACAAGAAAAGAAAGTGTCTTTCAGAAAGTAAAGAAAAAGGCTACAGCTCATGGAGTAATGGCCCACAAAAATTTATGCAGTCATTAATCATTATAAAATATCTAATGCCTGAACACAGCAACTGAAAAAAATTTTTTTAAAAAAAGTTTTTCTTGAATTTAACCATTGATTTTGTTAGTAAAACTCATGATTTATATTGATGCAACTGACACCAAATTCTGTCCCATTCTAGTGTGCATTATAACATTTATGGTCTACAAAACATCACTTTTGTTGGTTTCTTTTAGTTTGATACACAATTTTAAAAATGTTTAATTACATACAGAGTTCTAGATGGCTTTGTGATCTGAATGGGCTGTGTCTTGGTCTTGTTTAGAAGCTGATGCTAAAGGAGTAAGTGTTGGTTTGATTCCACTTAAAGAAGTATCTGATTGAAATATTTCAAAAACTTCAGAAAAAAAATTTTTTTGGACAGTGAACTCTTGCCCAGGGACCTAATTGTTTCTATTAAGGTTCTAAAGCAAAGTTCCAACCAAACCATTTACTAAAAATCAAAGCAAGTACTCTTTTTTCAGGCTTTGATACCAATATAATCCCCTTTCCTACCAAAACCAAACCAAACCAAAACTACTTAATGAACAATAAGATTTCAAAATTCTTTACAAATTCTTATGGATCAAAATATTGTTCAAATCAATAACCAGAGCACACATTATCACAACCTGCCATAAATGAGACACAATCACCTACCAGCCTATGAGACAACAGAGTACAGAGACAAGTACTTAATAAAGATAGTTACAAATTTTAGTTATTGTGAGGTGATTAATAAAAATATGCAGCTCAAATATGTTCTCTACCTACACCACTGATATTGGTGTTGTGCTCAGCTGTATTCTAATTTCAAAATAGAAATATAAAAATTCCCTTCTTTTAATTGCTAGTTGAAATTGTTGATGAAATTGTCTTTGAATGTATTAATGACTCACTGAGATAATGATATATGAAAGAGACTTGAATTCCGTTCAGATGCTGATCATTGTCTTGTATCAGTAAACTTCACAGACTACATCTTGATCTTTGGAAGTTCTAGTCTTCTGCATAGAAGATGTCCAACATCATATATTTTATTTAACTTCTTTTGCATCCATTCCTGATCTTTATCTCTGGTTAATAGATTGAATTGTAAACACTCTGGAAACTTTATTAAACAACTATCTTTCTACAGGAGTAATTTCATCAGATTTAATATATTTTGAGATTGTAAAACTTGGAGCCATGCTTTTTGTCAGAAAATAACTGACATATAATAACTGACATAACTGAATATCCTAATTTTTTTTTGACCTATCTTGTAGACTTGCCACTCATTTGGAACACAATTGAGAAAACCTGTTACAATATGCAGATGCTTTCCAAGAGGAATCAAATTACCTGGCTGCTCAAAATGATTTCTGGAGATCAAGCCTATCATAGCTATACTATGAATATGAAGGCTTTGAATTGGATAATTCATTTGAAGGTAAAAGAGACCAAGAAATGAAGCTAGTGAAGGCTTTCCAGACTTATGTTCCCAAGTCCATGGCTTTCCAATGAATCTGAAACATTTGAGGCTTTCAGACTGCATTAAATTCCAGGAGCTTGAGTCGAGGTCTGACTGCAGTGAGAACTGTACTCAGGCACGAGTCCCACAGGAACAATCAACCTTCTCTTCAGTTACCTATGGAAATGCTCCCAGGAGTATTTCCGTCAACCGGCTTTTGTTGTATAAAAAACACCTAAGGGGGAAACAGAGTTTGGAAGACATGGAATAGATAATAGCAGACTCACTGGTCTGGTCTATTGGAAAAAGAATTTTTTCTTTGCTGTAGAGGGGAAGATCTCTTTCTTATTGATGTTGCTAAAAGGATCAAATTTCTTTCCTGAGCTCAGAGACTTCACAAAACTTGAACACAAAGTGCACTTGATACATGCACTTTAGAAGAGAAAAAAGCTATGACAGAAAAGACAAAAACAATTATTATGCTGTTCTATCCTTGCCTTCCCTTATTACTTAACTGGACTGTTGCTATTTTTTTGCTATTTTTAAAATTAATTAGTATTTTTTTATCTCTCAGGATTTAATAGTCCATGCAAACTCATCAGATGACAGTTCCTATTTTTTTTTCTGGTATTTTTACCAACAGACAATGAGGAAAGCCGATTTTTAAAGTATACATGTTTAGAATGTCAGCTTATTCCTTTTTAAAATGTTTAATAGAGTTCCTTCCTTCTCAGACTGCTCAAAGCATGGAAACACACATACTACCTTCATTGCTTTACAAGTCCTTTCACAAATCACAGGCGGCTTCCCCACTTTCTCTTCAAAGAGACTCTAATATTGTTGTTTAAAATATACTGTATAGAGGCAGAATTGAATTCCCTTGAAACTGATATTCCTCCCATGCCCACCTCTTTATAAACAGTAGATGCAGGGAAACTACTGTGACTGACACAAGATAACCCTTGAACAGCTGACTGAAAAATTAAGTTGAATGCAACCCTCTTCTTTCAAATATCTGAAATAGTTTAACCAGCTTTTCATTTTCTATGTTTCACCATTTTCTGTTCCAGCATCTGCCAAAACAAGCAAGCATCAAAAGCTGCAAATACCAAAAAGTGAAACTCCAGATCTATTTTCATAAGATTTTAACTTCAGATTTAGGCTATGTTTGGACAGACATGAAGTAATTACCAAAATACTGGTCTTGGATTAAAATGTGATTTACATGTGATGATCAGAGAAACCATAGTGAGTTTTGTGAAGATGAGGGGGAAAGGTCATGTAGTGATAAGTAGCAACTGTGTAGGTAGAGCATAGAGAAATCAGTGTCACAATATTTTATATTTTCTGCTCCTTTGTAATATGAATCTGTCATTCTGTCAATACAAACTATACAACTCCCTCCTGTTAGTAAAATGTTGTATATAATGCTGTTTTGCTCTCTCCCCCTCGACAAAATAATTCAATATGGTACAAGAAGTTACCTATTTTTCCTTCTCAGAACAAAACAATTGTCTTGAAATGAAAATACAGTGCACTTCAACAAAATAGCTTTTGCAGTTAATGAGGACAGATGCACTCTACTGCTTCCCTCAGTGCTGCAAACATTCAGCAAAAGAGAGGCTTGCTTTTATCTTTCTGATTAATACTACACAAGTCATTTTAAATGGTTCATTCACATACCACATTACCAGAAAGAGGAAAAGATTGCTCTTTGTACTTAAAGACCATGTGCAGAGTGGCAAAACTATTCTAGTGTACAGATAAGCAATCTTGTAAAGTGCAATTACATCTAGCATTTTACCTGCAGTGCTTAAACTACTTTTATCATACAAAGCTGGACGGAACTTATTTAACCAAGCACAATCTGTTAAACGGATGTGCTGCTGAGTACAGAAATTACCAGTATAATTAAAATCTTATAATAGAATTATATTTTCCTTCCCTGAATCATTTTAAAGATTTTCTTACATAGACATTCATTGTGATCAAGCTGTAAATCTGTGTTATTAAAATTATTTCAAATGAATAAGCACATTTTATATTTAATGTGTTCCTGAATACTTCAGCCTCTCTGCTTTTGATACTCACATACACTAAATTTGTAGTACCTCTACAAAATAATTGAAAGGTTTTTTAAATTAATAGCAGAAAATAGAGATAATCCCCCACAAAATAGTAACACCTTTTCATCTCTCTGCATCCCTGAACGATTTTAAGATTTTTCATTTCAATATTATGGAAACTATAAAGTCACTACTGTCAAACAAATCAGCTTGACAAAATAATTATGCCATACTCAGGTTAACATTCAGCATGTTCTTGTCACTTGCTGCATTTTCATACCATGTCACAGAATCCAACATGCAAACACAATATTTAGTTTACCAAACAGACTCCTGACCTCTTATTCTCCCTTAACACTTTGTCGCCTTTCTTCCACGTGATGGTTGGCTTTGGGGAGGCTTGTGGCTTGCACTCAATGACAACTTCTTGGCCCTTGGTAACAATTATTGTTTTCCTCATTTGATTGAGTGGGAAAGTGGGAGCTGAAGCTGTTAAAAAAGAAGTATGTGAACTCTACAGAGAACAATCAGAGCCTTCTGTTTCATTATGTTCTAATAGAAGATTAGAAAAATAGATTTGGGTTTGGGAATAGAATGTCCATTTTTCTCTTTGAAATTGTTATGTCAAATTTGTTAAGTCAAAATTTTACAAAACATTTGAAATCAGCAGCCAGGATTATATGGTAGGTTTATAACTTAATCCAGCTACAGATTATTGAGAAATCTTTCACATCAGTAGATTAGAGTAAAACTACTTGTGAAATCAAACAACTTTAGAAATTAAATAATACAAATATTTTAGCCATACTTTTCTCATCCTTTTTTTAATCAAAAACTTGTTAGAGGTAAACAGTTTAAAATGAAATGCAGTTTTAATTCCACAACTATCCAAAATGCACTCTCTAGAGTTAATGCATGCAACAAATATTACTGTTAGAGAAATTTTATTACTTTCACTTCTTATATTTGTCTGAATATTGGGAACTTAAATATGAGAACTTCTTAATAAAAGATATTTAACCATGTCTTGTTCTTAGTATTTAACTTTTCAAGAAGTCCCATTGTTTACAAAAAAAAGCAAAGCTAATAAATGCATTACAAAATGACACTTATCACTGTAATTTCACACTAAGAAAGGACATTAGTTCTCAAGTAATCTCATTTGACTGTGTTTTTCTAGAACTACTTTTGCAAAACCAAAAGCCCCTATCTCAGCTACACCAACCAGGACATTACCCTTCATTGCCTCAAATATGTAGGAATTTCCTACCATTATTTCGGTTAATCCTCATACCAGAGATATTTATATGGACAATTTATTCTGTTCTTTTCCCTTTGGTAAGGCAGCAAATTAAACACAACTGCTTCTTTAATACAATATTATGGCTAAAATTTAACAAGGGTACAATCTTACAAGTGAGAAAATGAAAAGCTAATTTTACTGCAGCAATATATATAGTCTATTTCCGATATTAAAAAGCATCAAAGAAAGTGTGCAACTACCTGGCATACTAGGTATACCTATTTTATAACACATACAAAAAAATCAAAAGAATTCTGTATGAATGCCAATAAGTTTGCTGAGCGAATCACAAATGACCAAAAAAAAAGTGATGAAAAGAGAACAATCACTAGTCTTGGCTTTTAAGTTTATGGCTATAAAGAAATGGCTTTAAGACTTATCAGTGAAATTCTTACGTTGGCCAGCTAGGAAATAGCTGAAACGTACTAGAAAGGTTATTTGGCAAAAGAGTCAAATGTTAGCTGAAATACTGTATATTTCTGCAATTATAGCTTTGTTACTCATTGGACTGGGAGTTTATAGGATTGTTCTCATGTGCAGGTCTAATCTCTGATATGGCCATTAAATAACTTTGGTGGGCACTTTTTTACCTTCTACATCATACCCCAGTAAAGATGATATGAGTCTCACATGTCTGTCTCACTTAATGCTCTGGAAGGACACTTATCACTATTGTTCCATTGCATGTTGCCACAGTTTGCTTTGAGGAAAATTAGAGTGTTAAAAAGTTCTTCAAGCTTTTCTTTATTAGCTGCCTGCTTCACCTTTTGGGTAATGACATTTTTATCATATTTCCAGGTAATATTATGTAGTGTATTTGCTTTTCTGTGGAGGATATTCACCAAGTATATAATTTATATTATTCAATCAGTTTTGGTGATTTCATAAGAAGTTTTTTTGAAACTAAAATCATGCATAATTACCTTTGAATAATGGCAAAACTATAAACAATAAGTTAATTTTAAGAGAGATTAAAATACATTTATTTCCTCTAAATTTCATATCCTGCACATATGTTTGAGGGAGTAAAAAATACTTTTCAATTTATTTGAATGAAAATAGCCTTTTAAGAGAAATAGTCACAAAATGTTTCTGAGTCAGTTATCTATGTATGAAAATTTTTGGTTAACAGAAGGCCCTATGCTCTCTGGGACAACAAAGGACTCACCCACACACAAGTAACAAGAGTAATAATAAAAAAAACCCTTTTATCTGCTCTGCTGTTTGGACTGGCATAAGCTGTTTCCTGTCATAGCAGTCTAAGAAAAAAAGATAATTCTCAAAAGGGGTAAAAGGAACAGCTTATTCTTTTCCAATACTCACCTAAAATCTTCAGCTCGGCACTGGCATAAATCGTACCATACTTGTTTTCTGCTAAGCACTGATACATTCCAGCATCTGAGACATTCACACTGTGGATCATCAGAACACCATTAATCATCTCAATCCTGCTCTGTAATAGAATTAAAAAAAAAAAAATAAAAGTTCTTTAAACCAAAAAGGCACTGGAAAATTGCTGTGCTATTAGCTTAAGGTGAAGCGACAAAAAAGAACCTAAAATAAAACTAAGCAACAAGTTTCCTTGGGCTTACCTTTTTCTTATCATACAAGAAATTACAAGAATAAAAAGTCAATAAGTATTTGACAGTAAATATTTTCAGAGTAAATTCACTATATTCAAAACTTCCTTTTTTGCTATTTGCTTGTTTGCTATTACCCTTACATGATTTTTAAAAGCAGCTCATCCTGGGAACTTTAAGGGGGCAAGAAATTATTTGTGGATGTAATAATATCTGATGATCTTCAAATATGTAGCAAATTTTTGGTCTTGTGTTTATGGTGTTATTTTTTTAAAAGCAGATATGAAAAATTGCTTGCATAAGTAAGAATGAAATGATCCATTTGCTTTCACAATTAGTATAAATTTCTTATTTGAAAGGCCTACTAGTAGAAAATAATTACCACAACTAGAAGAGAAAGGACATCAACAGCTATTTATGGAAGTGAGTATTTCCTGAAGCTATAATATGAATAATTTGAACTTCTATAAAACAACTCTAAGTTTTATTATATCAGTTGCTGTAAGTTAAAATTGATAAGGCATAAATTGTTTGGGAATGCAGAGGAAATGGTGATAAAAAAATTCAGTTTGTTGTAAGCCCTCGCCCAGCTCAAAGAAAAATTTATTTTGAAATTTCAGAGCCTAGAGAAACTAATGGTTTGGAAAATCAGAGAACTGAAAAGTAGAGATATTTAAATTGCTTCAATTTCAGCACTAATAGCTCAATCTAAAAAGGCAGAAATGAATAGAGTAACCTTATTTTCAGTGCCTCACAGCTTCAAAAGTAAACTGTTTTTATGTTTCTTTTCTGGTTGTTTGCATAATTGGTTGATGTTCACAGAGAGATAGAAGGGACACTTGCTGAAAAGGAAGACATTACATCTTTTATATTCATAAATCCATTCTGTGAGTTCATTTGCAAATATGGATATTTTCTCCCAGAATCAAACAGCTTTATTTTAATGTGGAAAAATAGATAAATAAATTTACAAATATTTTCTTTGCTCCAAGTAATTTCAGATTATAAAATAGAAAGGTATTAGACAAAAACCCACATGATGTGGGATGATGTTTTGATGATTCAGTGAGAGAAGGAGAAAAAATGAAATAAAAGAGACCATGCTATGAGTGGTCTTAAAAAAAAAAAAAGGAGAATTTTATTTCTATCTAATTTTAAAATATATCAGGTGATTGTAATAAAATGCATTACATTGTAGGAATCTTACATGAACCATTTCAATGTCTTCATTAAAGAAGGCATCTGTTACTTGCACAGAACAAATTGAGTTGAAAACGTGATGGTCATCATACTTTTTGCGTTAACCAAACAGTAATTTCTGAAGAACTTGTCAGTACTTTCTTTAACTGACTTTATCTGCATGAAAGGAGGAGCAGCCCACATGCAGGTGACTCCTTGTCTGGTGTACCTGTGCCCAGAGAGGAACTCCATTTTTCAGCCAGCGATATGTGGGCCTTGGCTTTCCAGTGGCTTTGCACTCCCATCGGAGCTGATCCCCACTGTCCAACTGTGTGTCATTGAGTTTCTCCACCCACTGGGGGTAGGCTGCAAGAAAAAATTGCCATGTTACAGTCAAAGATCATAAAGTGGTAAGTGTCTAGCTCATGTGCAAAGATCTAATCAATTAAAAAGCTTAAATTGATGGCCTTTACAAGACTTACCTTACTCTCAGAACAAAGCACATTGAAAGAAAAAGGCCCAAATCAAAAGAGACAGTAATAAAATTAACAAACTCCAAACTTTAAAGGAAATGCTGCAATGGTACCAGGTAGTGAGCAGTAACATGACCAAGAATAGAAACCTGCCTGATTTAATAAAGTCCAGTGGATTAAATTGCAGTACTATACATTATTGAGTTCATTATTCCTGAATTTAATACAGATGTTTGGTATTCACAATGGAGCATTTAATAATTTACAAGACCTAAGATATTTGAATTATGGTAAGGAGGTTAATTGTCATAGGCTGTGTTCCGTGTAGTTTTCTTGGTTTACAAGGAAATAATTATTTATTTAGTGAGGGAATGACTGGGAATTTGGTAAGGTATTTGTCGATATTTTTGTTAAAGTGTCTTAAATTTAATTCTTTATTCAAGGGAGAAAATGCTTTCAACATTTTTAAGCACAGAACCCATGAGATTTCCAGCATTCATCAGGAACATAAATTACACAGTAAATCAATGGTAAACCAGGGTTTTTTTTTAAAGGCAGACAGTTGATAGCTGTTTTTGTGATCACTAGTACCTAACTTTCATGAAATAATTAATCAAAAAACAGGGATTTTTTTTCAGAGAAGTAGAACTTTAATGTGGCAGTCAATCAAATAACTATCTGTATGATCTTATAATTTGGAAATCATTATATGACCCAGTGAAAAACTGAGCATTGATATGCAGAAATAAAAATGTATGCTTAAAAGTTAGGTTTTGGGTTTTCATACTGTAGCCATACCACTTTGTATCACACAGAGGGTGATAGATAGCAATAATTAACTTAAGGATATCAAATGCTGGTTAGGGATTTTTTGTGTGTGTTTTTGTTGTTGTTGTTTGCTGTTTTTCCAAACCATAGAGAATAAGTAGCTAAAAGGCATTACTAAAGGGATGTAAAATTCTGCATGGCGTGAATAGAAGTCCAGATCTGTCATAACAAAGTCTCTGCTTCAAATGACAGATAATTGATAATGTAGTTAAACATGAGGAATTGAGTTTAAAAACAAATCTTTGAATCTAGCTGGCATTTGACAGGTCATCAATCAAAGACGTGTGAAGATATGAAAAGGCATTAAAGGTGACTAACTGCTTCTAGCTTACATCTTGTGCATGGATGATAAAGAAAGTGAATGAGGGGCCTATCATTCCTAAGCAGGGAATAGTCAGCTCCAGAGTCCCAGACCAGACATTTGTCAGAAGCTGGAAAAATATTAGAAGAAGAATCACTCATTTCCTTTCTGTAGAGGAAAACAGAGAGATTGACCCAGTCACACTCCCAAACCCAAGGCAAAAAAACCTCTCCTTCCTTATTCTTCTTTATTCTGGCTTATTTTTCTTCCTTATTACAAAGGTAATGCATGAAATTCTCTGCATGTGCTCTGCTGGGCCGAATTTTTCCTTTCTGAAGTTCTAACAAAGGGTCCCACAAAAATCTGCAGAAAGAAACAGGTTTTGAGAGTCTCTGCTTATTTCTTCTCTGTTGTCCTAAAAACATAATTCAAGTGCATTGTATAGTTGTTGTTCTCATTATGAGTGCTTCAATATGCACAAAGGAAGCATGCTGAGAAGAAATTGTTTCCTTTGAAAATAACTACATTAATATGATTCTGGAAGGTGAGACAGTTAAATGTGTAGCAAAAAAGTCATAAAAGACAGCCAGTGGTACCATAAAATCATGCAAATCATTTCAAAGAGGAACTAAACTGTTCCTATTTATATTTACTTATTTTCATTATTTTGCTGTTCTGTAAATTTTACTATTTGACTCAAAACATATATATAGTCTCACATTTCTGTGTTGAATTTGAGCTCATCATGAACCAGTGTCCAGAAAAGAGTATGCACATTTTCACACTGAAACAAGGCTGCCCCAAGCCTGCCTGCAGACTTGTCCTCTTCAGAACTGCTGCTCCCTACCCTTTGTCTGTGGCTCTCTTGCTAACACAATTGTGGCACAGATTTTCTTCTGAAACTACAAACTTGCAAATCACACTGGTATGACTGATTGGTCAGAACAACCTTTTCTCATTAGTTGAGTTATTTCTACTCTAAATTTTCTCCTCATAGCCTAAATGGCCGTTGGAGTCACATTTTTCAAGCCGTTGAACTTGCCATCAGTGAAGGCAAGATTCCCACCCCTTTGAGAATAAAGTAGCAAAGCAATAGGTAGATGTAGCTGAAATAGAGCTAAAAGCATGACTGAAAGAAATACTGTTCATCACTTCTTCACTTCTGTTTCTCTCTCTATGTACTCCTTGCTTTATTACACACAATTCCCTCCTTGCTTGTTAGTAAGGGCCACTCCCCATAAAGTCATAACCTTTGTTCTAAAATCTTATCAGTAATTTTGAAGTTGAAGAATTTAACTGAATTTACAACCTCTGACTCAATGTACTATTTTTGGGTCTGATTTTAAACAAAAGTATCTTAACAAAACCCTGATATATGTGTATGGAAAGAAAACTTTATTCCATAATTACACTTTATTTTAATTAGAAAATTTAACCAGATTTCAAAAGTAGCAAGTTTCTTTTTTTCTTATAAGTAAAATACTCTTGAGAAAAAATAAGGTGTCTACCCATTTTTTAAATCTGTCTAGTAAAGAGTTTTGGGGTGACTGTGGGAAGAGAAGGATGCATTTTAGTGTTCAATAGTCTTCATGAGTGTTGTGCCAGAGCTCTAGAGAGTGTTTCTGAGATCTTTAAATCACCATCCAATCCATGATTTATTTTATGCTGCATTTCTGCACCTGCTTATTCAAGGATGTCAAAATGTTTTACAAACATGAATTGGCAATAAATCTGCAAGCTTACAGGCCAGCTTTTAAATCCTCTATGCAAAATGCAATTAAGGTGCAGAAAAATTAGATTATTTCTCAAGATTTTAAGCAGCATTTTGTCTGAGAGAAAATAAGGACAAAAATTTTACATAGACAAATGACTTAAAATAATTCCCTAAAAAGTGAATGAAAAGAGTTTAGGGTAAAAAAAAAATATTTTCTTGTATATGAGATTAATTGGGAAGAGTAAAGTAGGAAAAGCACATTGAGAAAGATAAGTGAGAAAACCAAAATGAAAAATTTAAATTTGACTACAAAATGTCTTCTCTTGCCAGTTTTACTGTGTGGGAATAACCTGTAGTGGCAGGAGTGGACTTTTTTTCCCATGTAGTGTTTATAAAGAACGAATTAAAATAGATTTTAAAATCAGTATGGTCAGTTACACAACATTACAGAATATTCCTGCTGTCAGATGCTTGTTCCACTCTTGTGTTATGGCAAGTCTTCCCTCCAGCTGCCAGGAAGGCACTGCTGTGTGCAGGATGAGGGAACTGATACAGCCAAAAGGAAAACAGTCAAAAAAGTGTTTTCACAGTCACTTCACATCCCCACCCCCTGCTGATCCTGGCAGTAAAGAGTAGGTAACATAGAAAAAATTCCAAAAAGTTAAGAGTGAGAAACAAGTAAAAATGGCACATACCAAGTGCTTACCATTGGGAAAATGCTACTAGCCAGAATTTGAGGAGAAACAAAAAAGTTAATTGCAAGTTTATCCACTCACTTTTTAATTTTTGTGCTCTCTTCTATGAATCAACTTGAGATTGAATAAAATTTCATGGAAACTTACAGGGTGAGCACATCACTTGGGGGAAACTCATACCTCTCAAAATAGATTGCAATGTATAAGAGGATGCCTGGCATTTTAAAAATCATGTTTTTAATGCCTAGAGCTGAATTTGCACTAAGTGCTGAGCCCACAATAATCTGAAGTTGTCAGCATCCGAAGCACTGCTTTCTGAACAACATCTGAATTGTCAGCTGCATCAGGCAGTCATGGTGTGTCTGGATTGCAGCAGCAGGTAAGAAGCAAAGAATCACTAGTTTGTGATTAAATGTGACTAGACAGGTGGACTGGGTGTCCTGGGCTTTCTCCAGAATACTCCATGGTGACCCAGATCAGATGGAACTGACAGGATGAAGAAGATTCAAGCAGACAGCGAGTTCCTACAGAGATATGCAAATTGTGAGACAGCAGTATGACACAGCTGCGCCTACAGACTGCTCTGAGATTTTACAAGAAACTCCTGGAAAGGAATGATGGCCTACATCTGAATTTCTGAGCCAAAGTAATCATTGTCACCTGGAGGAATAAGATGTCAGTGAAAAGACAGTGAGCTTACAGGTAAATAATTCATGATGACTAGGAAGGAAAGGTGCAGCAGAAAAGGCCATTTCAGATAATGCCCCCAAATCCTGCACCATCAACTGGCAGCTAAAGAAGCTGAGGGGTTTGTGGAGTAACATTTGGTTAAATTTTGTGTAGAAACCTTCTCACACAAACCCTCTCACACCTCTGGAAAGAGTAGCCAAGGTTTGTAGGCCAGTGAGACACTGTCTTCATGAGCATTGAAGACTGAGAGTGGCTCCGTGGGGAGTGTTTTATCTTGAGGCCAAGGACAGGCACTTGTGGGAGGGTTAACAAAGTCTGTGCTTCTTGTCCTGCTGTAATGGAGGTCACTGATGGTACTGTCCATCTGAAAACCCTCTGTAACCCACTCTGACCTTGCTGCCTGATGATGTAGATAGATGAAGCTTAATGCACTAGTCTCACATATCTGTTAATGGAGGAATGAGACAATATGAAGTGAACTCTCTTCCTGAAGTGTTAAAGTTGTCCTAATATTATTGCAATAAACACCAATGAACTAAATTTGTGCTCTATCCCATAAGGCAGAGACTAAAAATATAATTTAGATAATGGTGAAGAATGAAAAAATCATATTTCTATCTAAACAGAATAGGACAAAACTAACATTCTAAATATTTTCCATGGATTTGGGTACCACCTTCAATTCTGCTCAAAGCAAAAGGCTAATGAGAGATGAAGAGTTGTGTAGAACACTATATCATATTAGCTGTCATTTTATGCCACTGATCTGCATGATGCTCTTGAAGAAATAATTCATTTTATAGCATCTTAGCTTCTCTCTTGAAGAGCACCTTTTATATTCTTTTAACTGTGAGGAGGGAAGCAGAGATAATTATAACACCTTTATATGGTGCTTTGGCATCTAGTAGTTTCACAGCTGTACATACACAGGTAGGAAGTGTATGAGTTGTGATACATCTTTTAACTCAAATTAAATTTTCTAGATTTCTAATATTTTAAGAAACTTTCTAGAAAAAGACCAGCTTCTAAATTCCCCTGGCCCTCAGGTGCCTTGCAGGTGTTGCTATAATTTCATGGAAGTAATTTATAGTAAGAATTTGAGAAATATCAGTGGGGTATTGCCATAGTAGGAGGCACAGAGTAGGTGCTGGGCTTTGACTGCTGTTTTCAACAAAAGTTTTATAAAACCTTTGCTGGAAGTGCAAGATGGCAAACCTGATATTGAATGCACAGACTGTCATCTTAACCATCACATAATTTTTGCAGCATATACAAAAAATTTAAGACAAAAACCTGCCCTGGGCTCTAGGTGGATGAGAATGAAAAACTAGGAAAGAATCATGAGATCCAGAGATAAGCTGATAAAATCAACTGGGTTAAGATAAAGACATTGGAAAGCCAGAGGAGATAGAAAAATTGATTCTGGACCGGAAAATATTGACATATATGGAAACTTAGCTAAACATACTATACTGGTCTATAGTTATTTGATGAAATGTGTAATAAAAAGATGTGTAATAAAGAGAGAGAACTGCGTGTAATTAGTAATGGAGAGAAGGCATTATGAAGCTCATCACATGGGCTGAAATCAGGAAAAGAAAAAGAAAATTAGGATGAGAAACCTCTTAGACATATCCATTAACTTGAGGATCTATCTAAACTGCTTCATTTGGAATTCCACTGGCTGGGATATTTGAAGACAGAAGACAATTCAGTTTGAAAGATTTGTTGCATAACCTTCCACAGTAGAACTTTTCTGCTCAGTATTTAAGGGCCAAAAGGAAAACAGTCAATAGGTAGCATTCAGGGAATGATAGAAAGCAGTGTGACTTAAATTGATTAAAAGTAGTGGGACTCAAGCTTACATGTGATATATGCCAAACCTTGACCTGTAAGTATTCATGGTACGTATTGCATAGGCTTTGTTTCTAAACTCTAGAATGCAGCAACAGTATAATATAGAATTCATGGGATTTGTTAAATGTTTTTATTTTCAGGGTTCCTTTTTTATTTTCAATCTGATGCATGACTCAATCTTACTATTATGGTCACTCAAAAATGTTTTTTTGAGTCTTAGAAATTGTTGAACACTTAGTGAAAATCATAACTTTTGCAAATTGTGCAAGCCTAGATTGAGAATTTTCTGGAAAAAGTAAATACTTCTTCAGCTCTCATTCCAATGCAATGAATGTGACAAAGCTCAGCACCCAAGCACAGCACAGGTAAAATGTTAATAAAAGTGTAATAATAATCCTAAAATGTCTCCACCATTGTTTTCTGACAGATAAATAATTTTTAGGTTCCATGTCATTACTATATACAAACTAAAAGAAATAGACTTTTAAAATTACACTATACTCTTAATTAAAAAAAACCCAAACAAACAACCCCCAAACAACCAACCAACCAACAACAACAACAACAAAACCCCAAAACACCCAAACCAGCCAAATCCCATATGAAATTACATTTAAGTAAATTCTTTGAAGGAGTCAACGTTATTTATGTTTCAGACTTTAATGCAATACTAAGAAATAAAAATATATACCTTAATTCAAAACTATTGTTGGTATATGGAGTATATTCTACATATCAAGGTATCTTCTTTCTTGGGATGCTTCACATGTAGCCAAAGCCTTAAGTGTAGAGAGAGAATTTCGGGACAATCGTGTGTGCAGTTACACTTACTGTATACTTGTAGCTGTCCTCTGAAGACATTTCTTCCACGAGAGTTTTCAGCCTTACATTCATACATTCCTGAGTCCTCTAGCTGCACATTAGGTATTTCAAGCACAGCTTGGGATTTTCTCAGGCGTGCTTTACTTGGATTATGACCATTAACTTTCCTCCAAGAGATTGTTGGAACAGGGCTGAAATATTTAGTAAAATTAATGTTAACACTCTTCCACTATTGAGAATATAGATTCTGTTATCTGGTAGTTGAAACACTTAATTATCTAAGTAGAAATAAAACATAATCACAATTAAGGTTCATATAATGGTTGATATAGTTCACTTTCTACAGGGAATGCTTAATAAATGGATTGCTACATGGAATGTGTCTCTTTCATCCATGGGGGAGGCTGTTTTATAGAGATCAAATAAATCATTTGAAATCACTCTCTCTAGAGTTTCTTTAGCACTCTGTGCTTTACTCCTGAATGCTGCCACTCTATAGGTCAACAAAAATAACGACTTCAAAACTGGGATGAATTTAGCAAATTTCAAGACATCTCAATTTTCCTGCAATGAAACTATAGTTTAGGTGAATCAGTGAAAACATCTGTCTAGATTCCTAAAGCATCAGGGAAATTTCAATACCACTCTTTCTTGGGTAAATTTAAGTGACCAAAGGTATGGAGACATTTTTCTTACTATATTTTACAAGCTGCAAGTCTGGTTGTGTGAGAAGATGTATTAATGGCACTGCTGTTTCCATCTCACGGCATTACAATCCTGCTTGTGGCAGCAGAAGGGTTTTTCACTGCAGCTTCTGTTCCACAGAGGTCTGTGAGGACCCTGGACCATTTGCATTTATTCTCAGGGAAGAAATGCAATAAATTGTGTTTGCACCCATAAATTTTTCTTCTTAGCTCAAAAACTCCTCAGCCAGTGTGCACCCATGGGTCTTATGGTACCGACATATATTTTTCTAAATATGGCAGGTATTTAAGAGGAAAAAAAAGGGAAAAAAAAAAGAACTGTTAAAAAAATATTTGATTGTGAGCTGAAAACCAGACTGCTTCAGGTGCTCCACAAGAAGATTAGAGGACATCATATCAGAAAATGGAACTTTTCTGAAAAACATATTTTGTATTTATTTCAAGTCTAAGCTTAGATATAAACACAGGACCTTGTGGCAGTTTCGATGAGGAAAAGCACTCCATAATAGTTCAAATTCAAATTCATTTAGTTTAAATTCAAACCTTCTATGAATTGCTGTCATGAATTGTTGTTTTTTCACTTGGTGTAAATGTATGAAGTTTCATTAAGAATATCATTTTTCCCTCAATGTTTCAGGGTATCCAGTTTGAGACACAAAAAATAAGTATGTGACAAGCAAGTTCCGGTTATTCTTCAACCAGTTAGAATCAGGCTGTGAGTTACTGCAGTTGTACTCAAACTTGCAGACAAGATGCTCTGAATTCTAGTATTTTATAGAGATTAAGACAATTCCCAAACTTGTAATTGATAATCAGAAGATTTGTCTAATTTTAACTCCTTAGTGTCACATATCACTGAATTTCATTGAACCTATTAACATCATTATCTAACAAAACCAATATATAGCCCCATGTGGAATTCATTTTAATATACCAGAAAGAGAAAAGAATTATTTCCCTTATCAGTTTTCTGCACTGATTAATTAACCTGGCAAAATGAACTTTATTGTGAATGTGTATGTATTCATCTCTGAGACATGGACCCTACAATATCTTACTCTTCTTGAAAAATGATCCTTTATCACTGCCCCCACAGAAGAAATATATGTATGGAACATTTTTTTGTTTCTCCTTGCTAAATAAAACAGGTTGGTCTCTTTTTTTTCCAGCACTCCAATCATGCATATATTTTTTTTTCTGTAGACATTCCCGGATCATGCGATGGGTGTGGATCATAAGATCTCTTTTTTCTCCTCTCTCTCTGTATCACCATAGAAGCTTTGTAGCTTTTTCACTTTTAATTTTTAAATTACTTTCTTGATGGCTGATCTCAAATTTTGGTGTCCTGTGGATTTGGTTTGAGGACTCTTCTGCAGCTTGTATGGTTCTAATTTATAAAGTCTCTTTCCTATTAGAAGTTATTTTTCATACTTTTCAGTTAGACTTTCATAATTGAAAGAATTTCATTACATCCCTAAATTAAATGCTTATTTTGGGAAAAAGGAGAGGTTTAAATAGGAGTAATGTCTGAATTTTAAAATGGATCCGAGCGCCTACTATTTCAAGAATACTTTAAATAGGAATACATAGATTATTTTTCTATACTTGGTTGGTACAGATTGATGTAGTATTCTGAAATATTTTATCTACTGGTGTAATTTCAGTTCCTCTCCACGTGATTTCTCTTTGCTGTGAATCACTGTTCTGAGCTGTGCCTTCAAACCCACAGGTTCACATCATAATATATCTTGAAAACCTCTGCATGCCTATGGAGGCTAGAAAAAACCCTTTATTTTCTTACGTCTTTCTATCTTGTAACTGTGTTAAATATCTTTAATTATTATAGGATAATTATGAGGGTTAAAATGTTGAGGACTATAATGAAATTCTCTCTGTCAGATGCTTTCCAGGAATGCCTATCAACCACTGACATCCACCTTTAGAATGTCCCATATAAATCTGTTCAGAGTTTTATGAGACACAATAACCACTTTTCCTTTCATTTGGTTTTTAAAAGATAGTTAGTGCTCATGAAATACAGCAGCCATGAGTGTGGTGATTTAAAAAATTAAAAAAGAACAGAAGCAAATGGTGATGAGCTTGAAGCCAGTGTGCAGGACCAAATCCAGGTCTGCAAGTCACTTCAACATGATTGTGCTAAAAACATTTATTGCATGTAGGAGTGTTCATGTATTAATGTGGATGTGCTTTAACTCCACTATTATCTCGTTCTTTATGGCACAGAGCAGGGACAGTGCCTGCTTGGCTGCATATCCAGCTCCACAGCATTTTCTTCAGACTTAATTGTGGCATGTTAGAGCACCTCTAGCCTCTAAAATACTGCCATGTATAGAGATGATTCATCTTCTATAATGGTTCATTATTTGCAGTGAATTATACTCCAGAGCTTCTCTTTACTGGTTGATCAGATACTAAACTTATGTCTCAATCCTGACACTTAGCTGTTCAACCACTAAATTTAGATAAAGTAGCTGTCCAATACCCTAAGTTAGATGATACAACCGACAGTTTTGGTGATTTAAGTTTTTTTCCAGAGTCTTAAATTTGAGTTAATCACGATAAAATGTGCCACCTGATTAAAGTGTAATCAAATGAGAACAGAACCACAACAGGCAAAGGTATTGGTTTGACAAATAGTGAGAAAAGTGGAAAAGCTATTCCACAACCTTTTGGGTTTGCATTTAAAAGTTAGATAATGGTGTTTACTCCTGATGAAATCACAACAGCATGGGTAAGAAATTAACACAAAAGAGCTGAACATCTCCTCCTATGTATTCAGTGCTGTCCTCACTGAAATACTTCGTATTATATTTCTGTCATCATAATATTGGAGGTGCTATTTATAATGTGGGATTGAGGAGGTATTAAGCCACCACGTCTGTTAAAAAATGATGAAAATAAGCTCTGTTTTTTCCTCAGCCATGCAGTAACCATTTTTTCTAGTCTCTGTATTACACTCTACCTCAGCATGTGGCTGTGGGCATTCTGAAGGGGACATTCTTCTGAAAAGTATTAAAGACATAATAGGTAAAATATCACCAGCATGTGACTTGATCAAGGCTGTTGAGAAAAGAATCTGAAACAACTTGAAAGGCAAAAGACATATATGAAATCTGCTGTTTTGCTATAGGGGATAATACCTGAAGAATTCATGATTTTAAGTAAGAGAAAATCCTCTGAAGCAGAAAATTTCTTTGAAAAGATGACATTCGGCAGATGTTCATACAGATCTTCAGGACCACAGTACTGCAGTAGAACTGTGTTTATTTGCCTTTTGTTAAAGCTATTTTATGACCGGACTTTTGTGTCATTCTTGTCTGTTCCAAACTTTGTCCAGGCAGATTTCCTGTAGTGAGCACATTGATCTAGGAGATCCTGACTCTGCTGCAAGATATGGCCAGCATATGTGTACAGATCTGGAAGACTAGTAAAAATGAGTCCAAAAATCCCAAAAATCATGAAATCCCATCAATGATGGTGCAAATGTAAGCCCAAATCTAGCATATCTGAAGAGTGCAAGATGGTTTTGGACCTGCTGATCAGACACAGAGTTTGAAGATAATGAATATGATGATTTCCAGAAATGCTTCGTTTAAGGCTCTTGTGCCATAGTACCATATATATTTATTTCTTTGTGGAAAATCCTGAAGAGAAACATAACAGTGGTAACTTTGATGACCTACCCTTGAGAAATGCTAATTTCTTTCCTTCTGATCCTCTCAGACACCAACACAAAAAGAAAATCTACACATATGCTTCTGGATAGGAAATTTTTCCTTCTGATCCTCTCAGATACCAACACAAAAAGAAAGTCTACACATATGCTTCTGGATAGGAAGTTAAGAAAGAAAAAAAAAAAAAAAAAAAAAGCTCCTCCATCTTTAAATGTACAGCAAAGCTGCATAAGTTACTGAACACAGATTTTTAGCAACATTTATAAATTTTCTTTGATTCTGAGAGAGAAGGGGAAAGGATTGGTAATGTTGCTTCTTCAAGAATGACATTCTACTGACAGGGACTTTTCCCATTCTCTTTATGCCATACAGTAAAAGCAATCAAATCTAATTTTTTAGATTTAGAGTGAGGCAGAATGAGGTCTGGGAGTGCTATGTGAGATTTACCAAAGAATCTTTATTACATTTCTATGAATGATTGTAATATTTGTGACAGTATTATAAAGTCTAGTCAAGAACAAATCCACGTAAAAACAGAAATAAATCCAGCCTGAAAAACAGGAAAAAAATCCTGTCTGGCTCTAGCACCTTATAACATAAATACTTATTCAGTATGAGCTAAAAATGAAGTTGAAATTAATGAAAGTCTTAGAAATATTTATTTGATATAAACAATATGTGCTATCAAATGGGAAAAAAAAAGAAAAAAAGATAATCCTGGATCTATTTTTGGCATATAAACAAGCTCAATTGAAGATGTCATGCCTGTGTTCAAAAAGGTTCCTTCCTCTCATCACAAGCTTATCTTGAGGGGAAAAGACATTCCTACTTATAACATTGACAAATGTTCTGCAGAGAGTGTTTATTTCCCTCTTGCTATTATTTTGTTATCAATAAGATTTAGAAGTGGCTTCCACAGCTTCCAGGTCTGGCATCTGCTAGGATTAACAAAATACTTTTCCAGTAGAGAGAATTAGTGTGAAGGGACAGGGAGCACCATGATTTTTTGGCCTATGGAACTTAAGGATTTCTATATCTGTTTTGTATCTGTTGTGCAGTTTCATTTTGGGCAAATAATTAAATGAGATTAATATTCTGTGGCATGATTTCTCTGTTTTAAAAAGAGAAAACAGACAATTCATTTCTCTGTGGCCAGTAGATGAAAAACGGAACATCATGCTAAACCTTGGTTTTGATGGTTGAGGCAAATTACTACCTGTGGACTTCCACACTGTGAATTAGCTTGAGGTTTGAAAATGTTAATTTACTAGTATGCCTTGTTTCCACAGTAATTCTACTATATATAGGAAAATGACTAAATGTTTCAATCCAAGTTCCAACAATGAATTGGATGTATAGCATCTAGAATGATTTACTTTATTTATTGCCAGGTTACCTTTAATATCAAAGGGGTTTTTGTGTGCCACCATTATCATGGGAAGAGGAGAGGACTGTTTTGTGTTCATGCAAAAGTACATGTAGCTTAATATTTTCCAAAAAAACAATAACTAAGCAGCTTCCAGGGCTGAATGGCTATTCTGTGAGCTATCAGAATCCTTAGCAAAAAGGCACTCACTCCCTGAGAAGTTTCATACAGTTGTTCAAGGAAAAGACAGCTTATCCCCAAGGAGAAAAATAAAGATCTGCTGATGTATCTCAAATACATTGACAACAGAACTGTTATACTTGGCCCTAAAAACAATGAAGCTTAATTTATATCTCAGATGTTAATGTATTTTTTTTCATTTTTTATGCATATATATGTATATGTAAAAAAGATATATACATATGCATATACATATACATATACATGTGTATATATATGTAGAAAAGACTTTGATCTCAGAATAGAAATCCTCATGAGACCTCTTTTGGCACTAAATTACTGGCAAGGGGTCTGGTTACAGGAACATCTTGTCTGGTTCTCTCGACTCTTTCTAACAGGAGATGCCTCCTGCCAGGTCTGGAGGAAGAATCTTGGAAGACCTGTTTGGAAACATTCAAGACTAGTAGGTAATATTGGATTTGCCAAGATAAGTCAACTAGAGGACAGAAGTCAAGGAGAAATACATGGAAGGCTTGGCCGATAGTGTTAACTGGTGGTCTGAAAGTAAGGCTCTATGTTAGAGATTTAAGGAGCAGGGAGGGTTAAACTCAGTCTTTTGAAATTAGAAAACAGTGGTGCAATGCTGGAATCTCCTATTCCCATGTGTGTAGAGACCAGATGAATAACTGTACGTGCTAGGTAGAGAAGTGTGCAACCTGGATCTCTGACTTATTATAAAATTATTGTTTGTGAACTTCTTGTTCCTCCAAAAATCACATATAATTATGTGGCAGATGAAGAAAAGAAAGGAATCATGTACTGTGAAACCTTTGACCAAAGATTCAATCCTGGGTGCCTTTAACCCTCTTTTCTGAAATTATTCTCTTCATCATTGCATTATTTTCCAGATATTGACCAGACCTCACTGAAACAACTCCTTACAATGTGAACTTGCAAAGCCTATCTTTTTACACCTGCAAAAAGATTTACAATATCTAGAAACCTGCTTCATAGCCATTACCCTGTGTCATTGGCTTAATGAGCCACACTAGCAAAAATAACCTCATCAGAAACTTCACACAGTTCTCCACAGTTATGGTCAAATGCTCTTCACCAGACCAAAAAAGATTTTTTGTTTGGCTGTTCTGACCTTTGCTTAGGCATTATACTCACTTATCCAAAAACTTTGCCTTTATTTCTGCATATTGAAAAATATTAAGTAAGCTCTCTCTACACAGAATAATAGAATGGTTTCAGTTGGAAGGAAACAAAGATTAATGAGTTCCAGCCCCACTGACATGGGCAGGGACATCTTCCTCTGGACCAGGGTGCTCAGACCCCCATCCAACCTGGCCTTGAACACTTCCAGGATGATGCATCCACAACAGAGATATAGTACTGATAGTGACAGAAAACAGATAATAGCATTTTTAATAAAAGCCTGAAGATCAGTTAGGAAAGTCTGGTAAAAGAAAGCCAGGCAGAGAAGATAACAAAAAATACTATATTTAATGGATTTTAAACTTTGAGATATTTATTTATTTGAATTGATTCAGAGTTCATTGTTTCAAGAGAACATTTCTGAACATTTCTTAGATTAAAAGCCACTAAATTTCATTAACTTGTGTGACTTAAATATATGTAGCTTTGTGTTCTTTTTATTTTGTTTCATTTAGAAAGCTAGATTTTTAAATGGACTCTCAGCTGAGTCCTTGCACACAGTAATACAGATGGGATGGATGTTTACAATTGAGCTATAAATCTCTTCCAAAAAAAGTTGACAATAGAATTATTAGGGCAACATTAAATATGACAAAATGAACAACATATCTATCAAAACAGCCTTGCTGTAATTCAGTAATAAAATAAACATTGTTAAATTATTCTTGTCGTTAACTAAGTAAATTTCAAAACAAAAGCATAGTTTTGACATTATCAAAATGAAATAACCTAGCATTTAAAAAGAATGTTGGTATAGTACATTACTAAATAGAATTAAATATACTAATAATAGATTAT
>VWYP01003023.1:126271-155109 GCA_013400435.1 Pycnonotus jocosus | reverse complement strand
CTCCCATCACATACCTGTATAGTTTCCTCAGTAGCAAGAACTTCTGCAACTGGTACTGATGGAATAAACTGCATGAAGCCTAAGACAGAAAACAGCTGAAGAAGAAAATCTCCAATGCACAGAACTTTTAAGCTACTCTGTAACACGTGTTTATGAATGGACAGAACTGATACACAGTCATTCAACTGCTTCTCATAGGGAAAAAACCCCCCACTTTTTTGTCCCATTTTCCAATCTCCTGCCTTCAACACTTTTAAAACAACTTGCCATCAACACCAAATTAACTTACAAAAGGTGTGTTTTTACAAGTTTTCAAGATGAGAGAAAGTACATTGATGGCCAAGTATTTATCCAGAATGTATCTGAATTTTTTTGGTTTTCTCCTCCATTTCATGCAAAGATCTCGAAATAGGAGTGTTATTTATTCATGATCACACTGCAAGCCACCAGCAAAGATTGGCAACTGCTGATTTCCATTTACTCCTGAATCCAGACCAGGCTTTTTTTATGAAGATATTTGAGTCACCTATGGAACACTGTTGATACTCAGATTGTTTAATTCCATGGCTTACACTCTAACAAGACACTAAGAACACAGGGAGGAGATTCTTCTCCATACTGTATTTTTAGGAAATAAACGCATTCATACCATGTTTTGTACTAGTTGCCAGCACTTTATAGGGTGTCAGCTTCAAATCCAGATTCTCTTTCCTTAACAGCTGGGAAAAAAAAAAATATACAAAAACAGAAAGGCAGGTTCTGTTACTAAAAGGATGTGTATTGGACATTGATGTCCAGTGTTCTTTACTGAAACTGAGAATTAGTGAAAGCGTGTTTGGCAATTCTTTATTTTTTCTTCTTAATCTACAAAGGGTAATTGCATGTCTATGTAGAAAAGAAAAAAGGCATCTAGAAACCTGAGAACGCTGGGATTATTTGCAATATAAGCTGCATTAACAGTGTCTAACAGTCTTGCTTTTGACAAGGAAAATCAAAAAAACAATGTAGATTAATAATTCTCACTTTATCCATGAGCGAAATAATCTGAAGAATAAGTTGATCTTGACGTAAATCATCACCATGCTTAAAAATTACAGGATATTTGCCTCCATCTTCTGTCTTGAAGAATAATTGAGCAGGCATTAAGGCGCTCTGGAAAAGGAAATATTCCCTTAAACTGGTTCACAGCAGTGCTTGTATTAACACATGGCTACAATGGAGCTCAGAAATACAATCTTTGCATTATATTTGCATTGCCTCAATGGTTTAGAGTGTACCACTTCCAATTACCAGAAGTGTAACTGTATTTTAAAAAGAAAAATACCTTAATGCTTTGCTTCCTCTTTTATCAAGGATAGATTCTCCCTCCCTGCACCCCACAGCAGCAGAAGAGGAAAGGACAGAAGTATTCAATTTTTTTCGGTGTGCATATAATTCCAATCAACATGGAAGCACTATGCAAAAGGTCACAACAAAACAAATTTAAACTGATCAGATCAACAAGCGACACAATTATAGGATAAGCAACAAAGAATTCCTAGGGGCAAGTAATCTTAAACAATTAATTGCTTTCTTGATCTATTTAGCAAAAGCAAAAGTGCCTTTTTACATTATTGTGTGAGAAAGCTCATTTAATTGTTTGAAATTTTTCCATGTAAAATGGGTCAAAGGAGATCAATTACCTACATGAATGATATAATCTATTGCAGCTGACCAAATTACTTTCCCCCACAGCAAACCAAACAAAAATAGTTGAGGTACAGAGTTTAATCTTGAGCAGTTAGGTTAGATTTTCATATTAATATCGCAAAATTATTAAATTCCACAAGTAAAGGCAAAACTATTCTTCATGTAGTCCTACAAAAGCTAATGTGATGTCCAAAGGCACCAAAACCTAGTAATTCTTCCCTTTTAAAGCCAGTTTTGTTTTTTATCCCATAGCCTAGAATGAGATATTAAATGGAAATATGTAAGCTGTCAGAATTAGAAGAAGAAAAAAAAATGTCTAATTTTTAAACAAGTTACATCTCACAATTTTGGTCCTACAGTTTTTGCATAGCTACAGAAGATCAATATGTAAAAACTGCCTTCAGTTTGTCCTGAAGAACTTCAGCTATTATTATTGATAGGGAGCATTTAGTTGCTGTTCCACCAATCTTCTCCAGATTCTCTCCCCAACTCTTAAATCATACTCACCCAAAATGATGATTTGAGTTTGCAAAAGTTTGATTTACTGACAAAATCTTTTCAATATTTCCTCCAACCAAAGGTGCATGAGCATGCAAGTGCAGAAGACTATGCTTCAAAGGAACTAACTTGATATAGAAAGGAGCAAGCTAAAACTAGTAGAAAACTATGCAAAAAGTATTCATCTCTGATTTAAAGTAAACTCAAATTACAACACAGTCAACAAAGAGTCTGATGAAACTACCATGCATAATAAATCTAGGAGCTATTTGAGATAACAGATTTAACACTGGCTGTCACAGCAGCCTGCGTGAACTTTTTCACTGGCAGACAAAGGCCTCCTGGACATAGGCCCGACTTGTACAGCAGATTTTGGTCATCCTAAAATTAGATGCAGTCATTTAGAGGAATTGAACACAAATTTATAACATGGTCCAACGCCACTGAGCACAGGTAATAACTTACACCGCAAGCATTAACTTACATTTCAAACAGTAAAATAAGCAAAATAACCCCAGCCATTTCAAGAGTACATTGGCTGTTTTATGGTCACAAGCAGCTGCTACAGTTTGGTTTCAGGAATTACCAACCACAGGCATATAGGCTTTACCTATCAGCTGAGTGCAACTGCATGAAATGGACTACCACAGTGCTTTCCACTCCCTATGAACTTAAGCTTTATTAAGCAATGGAATAGACCCACAAATCTAAATGAGACACAGCACACCTGCATTCATTTGCATGATTTTGATCTTAAAGTGGTACTCCTGTTGAACACAGGAACAAAATTCTGGGAAATTCTGAACTTCGTAATCTGTATCACTCTTATAAAAGCTGCTTTAAAGTTTAAAAATTTGAGTTGAAAAACAAAAGAAAATAAGGAGTTGTTTAACCACTTTAGGAGCACACTACAGTTGCATTTTGCCTTGACTGTATCTGTTCTTTTAGATCATTCAACTGATGTTTCTAAGCTTAGGACTCACAAGACTTGTTTGTATTTCAGCTATTCAGAAGCTCTCATTTACCTTGAAGAGTGTGGCTTTTTCAGGGATTATTCCTTTAATTTTCACCTGAGGTTCCAGAGGAAGTGGAATAAGTTCCATATCTGCTAAATTCATCTTTTCATTGTCAGCTAACAATGCCTGAAGCCTCTCATTCTAAAGGAAGAAAAATTTGTTTAAGAAATAAAATCCCACAAAACTTGAAACACATACTAGGTATATATGAAGTTCATAAACAAAGGATGCATTACTAACAGATATTCTATTTATTCAATTCTCTATCCATACAAAGCATCAAGGTTTCACTCATATAATCCATAAAAACAAAAACTATCTGCGGTAATTTCAATAACAAAGGAGATATTCCACCTAGTGTTAGTACAGTCAAGCAATTTTCTAAGTTCTGGATATAATAGTCTTAAAAACTGAATTTCTAAATTGCCTGCACAAAGCACAGGATGATTTGTTTTCCATATCAAAATTAAATGCTAGTTATGTTTCAGAAATTGATTCAAATCCAACTCAGAATCTTTATATCCCTCAATTCCACCAAGGAGTTCCCCACCACCAAGGAATCAAATAGCCAACAGCTTGCACTGATCTGATTTCCAGACTTGCTCAACATTCCTACATCTGTAATTATGAGAAACATAAAATTCATCAATTTTTGAGTCGTTAGACTTGGTGTACTACATAGTAATGGTCAAATACATTAGAGTCTCTAGCCTTTTCCCTTGCTGAATATAACAGACATAGACACCAAGGAGGCCCACATCTGCTAGAAACACTTCTAGTGGTTAATTGATGCTAGCTAGATTGCAATCTAAAAGCCATATATTGCTTAGTTTTACAGAAATTTCCTAAAAGAATATGCAACTGAACACTACCAATGTCTCAGATTGGATTTCCGAGATTCAGGTGGTTTCCTTTTTGCCCCCTGGAGTCTTTGAGCCAGATGCAAGAAAGAGACGGAGGCTTCAAGCTTCTGTTTTTCCAAGATCTATCACTTTGTTTATTATTTCTTATCTCACAGTGTGCTCTGTGTTCAGAGAGGTCCATTCTGTACCTCGGCCATCAGACAACTGCCCGCCCCTGGGCAGTCTCAGCTGCTTTGTACCCGTTCTTATGTATCTTAGTTTACATTTATATGCCAATACTTATTATCTATACTAACAGGTCATCTCTACTTCGGCCCAATCTCTCCAAACTATATTGTGCTAACATCACAGCAGAAAAATGGAGACAAGAAAGAAGAAGAAGAAGCCTAAGCTCTGCCTCAAAATCTCCATGTTGTCCCTATTCACTTCTATTATAAAAATCTAAAACTACAAATTTTTCACTCAGTGATAAGCTATACTACTGCCTTTCACATCCTTGAGACTTGTAATCCCTCTCCCAGTGGTGACAATCTTTCCCATGGACTGAAATCAAAGACGGTGTCTTCCTGGGCTCTGTGCCATGGTCTCTGACCCCCCCATACCAATCTTAGACCCCCCTGTACAGGGCTGGAACCCCCCTGTACCGGGCTCCTCAAGCCTTCTTGCTCCGTTCCCAGACTGTTCGGCCAGGGTCCCTGAGCCTCCAGGGCAGCCAAAGGGATGCCCTGGGTTCCGACACCAATGCAGAAGCAGGAAATAGAATCTTACAAATCGAAAAATTCTCTTCTTCTTTTAGCTGTTGTTACTGATACACAGAACAAGTTGCCTCACTTTTTGTTAATAAGTGCTTTATTTTTCTGCATAAATATACACCATGCATTTAAAGAAATCTTCACACTGAAAAACCCATGTTTAAAAATACTGATGTGTGTCAAAGGAAAAGGTTATACACCAACAGAAATCCCTGTGCCATTTCCACTCTCTTTCCCATACCTGTCTGTCAGGTGCACTTAAAACACTAGCTAAGAAGGACAAAGCTTCTTAAAACATATAATAGAAAGCCTTTTCCTCAAGACCCAACAGAATGCAGTGTTCTGATAAATACATACCTTACAGAAGAACAGTTTTGTTGCTCTCCTCACTGCTAACTGATTTTCACTACCTATCCTCTCCTATCACTCACATGACAATAGCCTGATACTCTCCCACATATATGTTCAGTTATATCATCAACTATTTAATTATTCTTATATTCTTCTTTGGCCAAAACACCCCATGAGTGTTCTCAAGGACCTCTTCTGTTTTCTAGCTACAAACTTTGAACACACTTTGGAACACTGAATTATCAAAACCTTTACAAAGTTTGTTCACAGTTAACCAAAATTATTACAGAAGGATGGATATCTGTATAGATCTTAATGCTACAGACTTTAATGAAAGGCTAACATTCCTACCCATTGTCAAATTTAAGCCACAGACAGGCTTTCCAATCCTTCAGTTACCTTTTTCTTACGATTCCCACTTTCACGCTGCACTGCCTTCATTACGTGAACCAACCGATCTACAAATGTCTGCTGGGCTGCCAAAAGTGAGCGCATAACTCTGACAGACTTATCACCCTAAGAGAATGAAAAGAAACAGAATTAATTCCTCATTCTGTAATTATTTTATCTAGAAATCATTCCTTTGTCCTTAGACCTATGGGCTTTTAAGAAGTTAAGTGAATAATGATCAATTTTCTGTCAATTCAAAAGGTATTCTCTGTAAAACACAATCACAGTCACTGTAGCTGGCAATCAATTATCTGACCTAACAGTGCACTTCAATTTGCTTCAACAATTTCAGTGGTGAACAGTCATGCATGACAAACCAATTCACACAGCCAAAGTAAGTTAGTAAGGAAAACTGCAAAACACTCTTAAGAAGCGTAAGAGTCAGATCCAAGTAACCCCCCACCAAAACTGGAAATAATATAAGTGAGATACATGAAAATCTGGAAAGACTGCATATCTGCTATACAGTAAAACTTCCAATTCACAGACATTTTTTTTTGACTGTTTTTTTTTTCCCCTCTGCTCCAGCACCCTCTGCTGCCGACATACAGAATGGCAAGTGCTGTTTCAGAGTTCCGTCTCTCCAGTTGTGCTTCAAGGACAAGACAATAAATAATAAATAAGCCACATTGATTAAATAAGGCTTTTAGAAGGTTTTAGATCCAGTTTAAGGCAGAGTATTTTAGAATCAGTACGTTACTAACAGGAGCAAGTAACAAAAGAAAAGAAAGACTTTTCTCTGTATGTTCTTTTCCTTTTTGGCAGTTTCTCCAGCTTGCTACAAATTCAAAATTCAAGCAGACGTGGAAGCTTTTATAAAATATTAATGCACATGACATACATACACAAAAGATCCTAACTCATCCCTTTAGACACCTGCATCTTTTTTAAGGAAGGATTATCACAAACCATTATGGACTTCCTCACACAGAGGCATTACCTTCAGCAAAGCTTGACTGAATCTTCTCATCACGTTTAAGTACATTTCATGAGTCTTTGGGTCCCTCTGCTGAGTATCTTGGTCTTCACACTCCACTATTACATACCTGCAGCATAAAAACAACCCAAGTTATACCATACTCTTGGAGCTGCATGATTTTAGTGAAACACAGTAGCCCTGTATTACAGACTTGGAACTAAAAAGGAAGATGATATTTGAGATCTTTAGCTCAATCAAAAGTTGAACTCTTAAAAATGCATAGGGTCTCAATTCCATTTGGATCAGGAGGGTCTATCAAAGTATCTGTTTTCAGTGGGAGGGTCTATCAAAGTGTCAGTTTTTCACTTATGGTGAAGGGTCATCACTCAAAGAGGGCATATCTGAAGTCCAAATGATATGAACACTCTGGCCAAGAAGTACAACCAAGTATGTTTTCCACTGTGATACAACCTACTACATAATTTAGTGGCTGCAAACTTGCTATTCAAGAGCACATACAATACAAGGAGAATCTCACCCTATCTGCTCCCTATTTTATCACTAGAAATGGTGGAAGGAAAGTATTGGTCCTAAAGCAGCTCTGCCGAGTCTACATGCCAGAGTTTCCACTTCTAAAATTATGCATCGGATACAAAACTTTATAGTACAATATAGAACACTTACACTCAAAATTTATTTTCATGTTAAGCAGTCATTTGGAATCCTTTTGTCTAAATCGCTACTTGCAGCACTGACTAGTAAAAAGTAGCTATTTACTGAAAACTACATACATATCTTCTTTCTGTTAGTCAATATATCTCCTAGTACTACTCAGAAAAAAACATACAATAAACATACAATAAAGTAAAAACTTACAATAAACACTATTAAAAAAGGAAGAAATTAGCATCTCAGTACATTTTCAAACATTGCATTTGGATTCAAAAGTAACTAATTCAAGACATTCTCTTGGACATTACACTGTCACCAAGAATTACACCCTCCTTATGTAATCGGGCAGAATCTCTTTGTGACAGAATAATTGTGAGACAAGACTAGAGGTCTGTCATTTGCAGCTGATCAGATTTAAGCAGTCTTTTTTATAAATACACAATATATTACAACCACTAGAATAAGGTATATGTAACTTGTTCCATGTGTACAACCCCAATGAAATCTGTAACTAAAGATTCCTTCTAGTGCCTTGCTAATGCAGCGTTATAGACTGCTCTCACAAATGGCTGTATAAAAGTCCAAAGTCTGCACAGCTACACTTGAAGGAAAAGGGGAAATAATGAATTGATATGTGCTATTTTCCATTTGTTAAAAAGCCCTGGACAGTTTCTCAAGGCTATCTTGAAACAAAGAGTAAGAGTAATGCTTCATACTTGGGTAGGTGTCTCATTTGTCCAAAGCAGAGATAGAAGAAGCAGTAGCACTGACTTCTGAGGCTACTGCTAAAGAATAGCTTTACAATGACAAGTGACTGAGCAGAAGGTTTCATTTTCAAGGGTTATTGTACTTTTTCCATTGTACTTTTTGTTACTTATTGTACTTTTTCCACAACTGCATGCTGTGTCTGGATAGTTGAAACATACAATTGATCAGCAGCCATGAGGATTTATGGCTATGTCAGCTCAAACAGTGGCTACAAAATTTGTACTTTGTCACAGAGAAATTAAGATGTCTGGAAAGAAAACAAAGAATAAATTGACTATGGTTTTTGGCTTGGTGGACTTCTCTTATTTGTTTTGTTGAATTTACTTTTTATAAGTCGTAAGTCAAAAATTTCACAGAATTATGGACATTTTAACTTTCTGTAGACAGAGTGTCTGAGATATTGCTGAAATGTAAGAGAACAGTTTCTATCAACCTGATAGAAATAAGCTAAGCTACTGACACTTACCTTAATGAAGAATATTTGACTGTGTCAAGCACTTAGTTTCTACTCACACCAATTCAGCCTGTAACTATCTTAATAATTTACATTTAATAGTAATTTTTAATTAAGCTGATCATTATCTTTGGCTGCTGCAACAGAAGTAACTGCTACTTGCAAATGTAAATAACATTCAGTTAAGTATTGTAAAATTCAACCTACTAAAAATAATTACACAATAAAACTTAAGAAGTTATAAATGGAATCTCTCAGCATAGTTTATAGGTTTCTGGAAAGAATTTTATAAAAACAGTTTGCTATGTTTACATCACATATCACACTTAGCTCCCAATTCACTACTTATCTGTGGTTATGCTCAGCACATTTTGAGTTATTTGATACAGCTACAAAGGTTACAAATGAGAATCATATGATTTAGTTTTAGCCATGTAAAAGGCACCTAAGGTTTTGCTTTTAAAATACATGTGCATATACACATAAATAGCTGTGAGTGTTGTGCACATGCAGATGTTTGTACATTAACACACACAGACACACACTTTCACACAGTACAGCTCTACTCATCTCAGCTTGCTTCAAATGAGAAAATTCCTACCTGTAAATGCTTGTTTCAGATTGCTGTTTTAGGCATCTAATTTTACTCTTAAGCCACTGAGCTGAGACAAGATCCTAAGCTAAGCAATCCTATCTCTCTATGGTATAGATGAACTAATATTTACAACTGAAGTTCCTCCTTAAGAACGCACACATCTGCAATGACATTTTGTTTGTGCTCATAACCATAAATTGAGTATAACTAAAATAAAGTTACAACAAAAAAAAAACTGCTTTATGAATCTTCATAACATACACCTTTGATTAATATTTAAGTGCATAACTTCAATATTCCAGCCAACACTGTCAAACATTATAAGCACAAAAATTATAACCACACAGGCAGCAAAGCAGAGTAAAGGTGATCTTAATCTCCTATCCAACACCATAAATAACTTGAATGATAACTTTTAACATAGTTAGGCTGCTTTTTGTGACACTGTACCTAATGTCCTAGACATCACCTTCTTTTGTCTAACAGTAAAGCACATTTCTGCATTCTATAAGCCTACATTAATAAATTTGTTCAAATGCATACTGTTTTAAAATCTACTACTTTGCCCTGAGAAAAACTAAGATTCTGAAGCTCTCAAGACAGGTTATCTTTTGATGAGCATCCTGCTGGGAATTATATCTGTCATTTCAATTACATGTTGATACAGTATAAATAAACAGTTTCTAACATACCAGTACAAGTAGTTTGCCAACGTGGAATTTTTGCATGCTCGTGATATCAAGAAAGTGCAAAGGTCTTGCTGGAAGAGATTTAAGAAGAGAAAAAAAAAAGTTATAAAGAAATCTGTGCATCTGAGAGAGAGACAAAGTTAATGAAAAACAGCAAGGAAATATAGCAGTTGTGAGAGATACATTCCTTTCTAAAATCTGAATCCAATCCAACCTAATATTTAAATCGCATTAAATATTCCCTTAAATCCAGCAACACCACTAAAAGAAAAAGGTCTGTTACTCCATTAATATATTTATCAATATATAAAAAGCATATGATGTTCTCCAAAAAGAAACTTTTAATGTAATTTCTATTTAAAATGTTACTCTTTCCTTCTATGGCTTTACATCTTGCTGTAAATGCCATAACATTCAACCTCCAAAGAGATTTCCCACTCTTTTGTTTTGTATCCAGAGCATCTAACATCTTGAAGATGTTCTGCTTTTCACGAAAACAAATTTGTATGGCTACACAGCATTTAGCTGCTGCTTTCAGGTTTAATAGTCCAGGTAGCAAGAAATCTGTGTAATCTTTACTGATATGCTCAATTTGAGGCTTATTTTCTATGCCGTATTAAGACTCAAATAGAACAATCTGCAACAAGGAATGGATCTTTAGTTCAAAGACCAATTAATCCACATATCAGACTAAAATCAGATTCCTTCAAAATGTCTTAACCTTCTATCTTTCCCTTCCTCCAGTCCCATTCCTATTACTTGTCTACGTCTGGCATAAACTGAATATAGTCCTTGGCAGAAATAAATCAACACAGTGTCTCACTTAGATTCAAGAAAGATGACATGCCAAAGAATATGGCTACAGCAAGAACAGCTTGCAGAGACTGAAATGCTTGGATAACTATTTCTCTTAAAAGACTGTTTTAGAACACCTCAAACGCATGCAGTTGTCAGTTTCTAATCAGTATGTGATCACATAATTGCTATCACATATTGCTATCACATAATAATTTTCTCCTTTACAGAAGAGTACTTTAATTTCATGAAGAATTAAATTTCCAGTCCCCTAATTTTGGATACCATGATCATGTACATAAATAGACGCCCTGTAAAAGAAACTCACTTAAGCTATTGCTATTTTCTTAGCATTTACTTTAAATATATATTCTTTGGGCACTTTAAATATTCAGTAAAATACACCCAAAGGATCCAAATATTCAAAAAGGCAAGAAAAGGTACCACATCATAGGAAAAGTACAGTAAATACAAAGTAAATTGTGTGACTTACATCAAGGTTTTCATTTTCTGCAATCTCTTTTGTCTTAGAAGTAAGAGGTGGAGAGGACACAGGTGGAATAGGACTCATAATCTGGGAACTGCACAAAGGAAAGCATGATTCAAAGTTCTTGCTTAGGGGCCAGGGAGCATACATGAAAATCACAATGAATTTCACTTCCACAGGATAATAAATTGAGAAAACTGGAAGAGAAATATATTTGAAGGTAGCATCCCAACCCTGTTTCAGGAGAAACTGCAGAACAGCAACTTTGACAGCTGCAGTTCCTGAAAACAGCAAAAATCTGTGCCTGGAGAGCTATACAGCTTATGCTTGTGAAGGACATTCACTTAAAGAAATTTTGCATTTTATTACATCTTCCATACAAAATAAGCAGACATAGACAGTAATTCAAGAAATTTGCATTTTCAGGAGCTTTCTCAAATGTTCTAAGATGAAACTGCTAATATATAACACCTGCAAGCACTACTCTTTGGAATGCAACCACACGTAACAGAGTAGACAAATGCTTATTCACAAGGCTAAGTTTTCACATGGTAAATTTACCTGAAAGGAAGTAATTGAATAGCTCTCCTAAGATCTAACTATCATTGCAGCCTGAAAATACACCACCCTTCCCACCATACCCACTTTTACAGCTTTGCAGAAAGATCGATGAAAAGCTGTAGAACAGTAACACAAGAAGTACACCCTTGTGTTACAAGTCATTAGAAGTTTAAGACTGAAAATCTGTAACAAACATTCACAGAAGAGTTTGTTACCAAGTTAATTTGCACTTTGCTTACAATTGTATTAGCTACCTCAGTCTTTCTTTTGGATTCCTGCAAGTATAAGAAGTATGCTTCCACAAGTCTCCCCCTACACTATCTTTTGCAGAAGCAGGATGAAATTTCTTTCCACTTCAAATTTATTGGACTTTAGATCCACACTCTCTGATGAAAGTGGGAAGAACTTTATATAACTTCAGTGAAGGCATCTTAACTTTTGCAAATACAGAAGGAAGCAAAGGCAGTGTTTTTCCTGCCCTACAGAAGTTTCCTTCCTTTTGTGTAGTAAGATCAAAGGCCACAACTTTACAATTTGCTCTGTAAACTATGTGTAATCAGGAAACACATTTCATGATTGTTCAGGATTTTCTGGGTTTGCTTTTATTCTTGGGATTTTTAAAAATGTTCAAATTATAAAATAACATGTTGAATATACCACACTCCCCTAAAAAGAGAAAAAAAAATAATGGCTTAGTTTTACATGTTTTTGCCTTTCTGCTCGAAGTCTAAACTTCTTACCTATCTATTTCTGAAGTGTTAGATCCAGATGTTGTCATAGTTTCTGACATGGAACCTTGACTGTCCCTCTTGCTAGGCTCCAGGCCATTCTTTATGTCATCAAAGTTTTCGTATTTCAGTGCTTGGACTAACTGTAGCAGGTACATCAGCAAATCCTTATGGAGGAAAAAAACCCAAATGAAACAAGGGTGTCACTCAAAGCAAAGTAGAACTTCTTCTGTTTACAAAATTCTAATTTACAGGCAAACTCAGTCAGAATTTAGTGACCTCTAGCAACACAGAACTGAGAACCACAGAAACTGAAGTATCCCTAAACAAGCAATATACCATAGCAACACGGGTGTTGGATGCAGTTTGACTCCTAAAAGATACTGAATTATGATTCTACTATTCTTTGTTACTCAAAGACAGTAAGTGCTAATTTAGTGAATATTCAAGTGCAATTACTACTTTAAAAATCTCTTTAGTGAAGGTGCCCTAATTCCTTCCAGCATCCAGAAAAAAGCTTTCAATTTGTGTCTCACAAGAAGAAAATTGAAAATTCAAGCATAAAATCTGGACTGTGGTATCAAGAAGGGAGAGTCGCTCTTCTTTCATGAACTATTTTTTTTATCCTTTGTGTAGCTGGGGATGTAAGACAAAAAACACATATCTAATTTGTTTTAGATTGAAGAACAGAATTTTAACCACTTGTTGTTTAAAATCAACTTTACCATTCAACTTTTTTGTTTAGTTACCTTTTGGTACTTTGCAGAAGGTACATTTTTAATGTCAAAGCAGTATGACCTAGGCTATTGAAGTAGGCTTGAAAATATATGAGATATTTATGCTCCCTATTTTAAATTCTGTTGATTGCCAAAGATTCAACAGTTATGGTAATACATTCAAACCTGAGTTTGCTTTATTTTTTTAACTGTCAAAATAAAATATATAAATCACTGGTATTTGACATAATAGATTTTACTAAGTGGGTTCTATTCATAACCACAGCTCATCACATTCTAATCAGCATACAATTAGAAAGACCTCATTTCCACAGATAATTTTTTACTAATTTTCTTTAGCAAAAGAGTATTATGATACAGTGCTTCAATTCACCAGAAGAATCTGCTGAAAATACTTCCATTGACTGACTATTTAAGTTCAGAGCACTTCCACAGGTTAACACTCAAAATTTATCACTGGATTTTGGTGAGAGCATACTGCTGTTTTTAACCTTGTTTAACAAAACCAGCTACTACTGGCTGTTCATGCTAAGACAATTATCAATGTATGACACTTAATAATTTGAAGACTGCTCCTCAAAAACCTTACAATAAATAGCAACACAGTGAATTATCTTTTGTTTTCCTTTACCAATATTCACTAAAATGTAAAAAGTAGCAAACATTTTAAGGACTCAATGAGAACAAAAATCTTGAGATCAGCTGACTTTTCCATGTACCCACAGACCAGTGAATACCTCATCATCAGCCTGCTGAAGCCTGGCAACAGCATAGCGCCGCACTGTTGGGTTGGTGAAGTGAGATGACAGAAGTTCCAGAGAGTCTTCCACATCCATGGGCTTCCATTTGCCCAGCAGCTCCAGTGCTTGCTTTGCCTCTTGTGGTAGATCCCAGTTGACACACTTCAGGAACTTTGTCAAGGCCTAAACAGGAGATTGGACAAATCATCAGTAAAAAGCTAGTCAAAAGAAATTATTTCAAAAATTAATGTCTCACACGAAAGTAGAACTAGATTCAGATTATATTTACACAAGCACAGACCTTAAAAGCTAACTGATGTAAGTCACAAGGTCCCTTCCAGCCCAAACCATTCAACAACTCAGCTTACCTTCTCCTGATGAGTAAGGTAATATCTGAATTTCCACACCAAATCCTGTTCCTCATACGTTAGTTGCTTTGTTGGTGGATAACTCACAATGATCTATTTGATACACAGTCAGAAAGTGAGTTTAAAAACGTGAACAAGCATAATCAACAAGTTAACAAAGTATACTGTGAGAAAGCACAATACTGACAACACAGAAATAGCTAGAGAAAAAAAACCTTTCCAACAAAACAAAGCTATGGCATCATGGTGATGCTCCTCGCTTACATGCTTGCTTGAACTGATAGTGCAGACAAACACAGTTGTTTTAAGTACCATTCACACCTATATGACATGCACAAAATACACATTCTTAACCTCCCTAAATGGTTAAAAAAAATGATCAAGCACCTTGTGTTCCTTCCTGATTGGGCCCTTCTAACTAAGCATTGTGAAATATTTTGTTCATGATTTTCTATGAACTGAAATTAATTGTATTTTCCTTAAACTGTCACCATATATTATTAACAACCTACCTAGTAAAATTGAACTTATCCATCATATGACTGACTTACATTAAGCTGGTCTCGTGTAGTTGCATTAGGCTTCAGGTCATGATCAGAAGGTCCACTTCTTAAACTTCGAGCAAGTTTGTGATGTTTGCTTTCTACTAAGTTCTCCTAAAAGCAGAGGGTAAGTCAGTATTTACAAATACTAAGTTTCAGAGAAAATAACTATTGAAACGAAACCATCCAGCAAAGACTCACCAGTCTCTTGAAAAATGCATGGCAATGAAAATTCAAATCTGAAAGTAGAGCATCTTCTGGCTTTTTTCGTTTGCTTATTTTACAAAAAACTCCTTTAATAATATGTGGAGGGTTGTTGGGAGTTTTGAGGGTCTGTTTCAGTTTATGACTTAACAAACTCTACCTTGCCTTTCATGAATTGCTGCAAAATGTAAGCATTTCAGTCAACACATCCATGATTGACAGCACTCAAACGTGCTAGGCACTTCGTAAACACGTTTTTTAGGATGATATTTGCTGCATAAAGCTTTGTATGGAAGAAAAAACATCTCAAAACCTTGTCCCACTGTTAATATCATGTTAGCAACAGTAGGAGCCACAATAGGAGCCACAGTGCCAACGAGTTTTCAGCAGCCAAGGCAGTTTCCAGCATTGTCAGACTTGCTATTGCAGTGTTAGATTACATGGTGCTCAAACACTGTTGCCAGTACAAGCCCACTTACATTAAGGTTCCCAAAGCTGCCAATACCAGTCCCACTGAATTGGCATCCACAATAATGGAAATCTTTCCTAGAACTGTACTTAGGCACTGTCTACACGAAAGACAACATACAAGAGAGTGTAGGGAGAAAATATTTTAACAGAGGAAGTGACCAACAGTTACTACACCAGTCTCTAAATTCTGCATTCCTCTTCTTCAGCTCCCTCTTATCTTCCCACCCTCTGACCTCTTTTGCCAACAATCCCCCTTCACTGCTTTCTTACATCTCAGAAGCAAGCACGTTAGGCATGGAAAGGAGGAGGTGAACATAAGCATTAAATCAATCATTACATTTTAATCTAGCAGCAGCAGAAATAGAAAAAAAAAATATATGAAATTCAAACCCACTGAATTCTCAACAAATATATCTTTCCAATGGAATTTTAAAATATTTAAGATGGCAAGTTTTCATCTACATTTATGAAAAGTTCAACAGTAACTCTGTAATATGGATGGCATTACATAAAGCATGCTTACCATAGACATCTGGGGATCTGGAATCTTAACAATTTCAGGACTTGTTAAAATTGGAGATGACTCATCACCATCCTGAATGACAAAAAGTTGAAGGCATATTAAACATCTCAAGTTTTAGTGAGAAAATATATCACAGTAATGCACTGTGAACTCTACTCAAATGGAAGAATGATTCAAATGCTGACAGTTTTAAGGGAAAAAAATTAAATAATAAGCAGATTATTTTTCTTGTTTGTCTTTTTCCCAGACAACAAACGATGTGGCAAGACCGGTGGAGGTTCAACAGAGGAGACACAGCCGGACAACTCACTACTATGCTGACACAGGTGAGTAGAGAAATTTGCCACTAATGTCACGTGTCCTCTGGAAGCATGAAGAGAAAAAAAAAACCAACAGGCTCTGTATTTCCAAACCCAAACAGTTTTCTAGAAAAAAATACTATGTTGCAGAAAGTATCTCCTAAAGTTCAACACAGAAATATAGCAAGATATATGTAACCCTATCACTCAGAGGTTCTACATGCTCAGAGTCTATTGTGTGCTGCCTAAATAAGTAAGGGAGAAGTTAAAAGATTCCTGTTTGAACCAGACACAAGAAAAAAAACAAATTAAAAGCCTGCCACGACATTACAAAAGTAGCAACTCTGTCTTCCAGGCACACAGCAGTGTGGTTTTCTGCTTCATGATCTCCAGAGGGTAACTAAGCATTAATAAAAGCTATGAAAGGACATTAATTTACAACACAGAATAAAACAAAACAAGCTTGGCATAACATGCGCTCTGCTTCATTTATACTTAGTCTGCTTTCAATTATTTTGCTGTAAATTTGAGATCAGAATAAAATCTTTTTGACATACCAACATTTCCCCCAGTAACTAAGTTTTGAGGTAACTTGCTCAGGTTTCTTTCTGCCCCACCCTCTTTTTTTTTTCCTGCTTTTTCAATCACATATGCCGTTTAGGATAGATTTACTTTTAGACTTTTCAGAGGTTATTTTGAAAGGAAAGATTGTTTTAAGAGGGAGAATAATTTGTCACTAACAGGATACATGAGTTAAAATTGCCATTAACCTCCCAGGAGACACATATTTTTTTCCTACTATATAAATTTTATGTTGCTTGTTAAAGTTAAATATCTCTTATTATTAAAATGTTTTTTCAGAAAGACATTTTTAATTGCATTTACTAGTGTCCTATGCCTTTCTGAAGTTCCAATTTTAACAGAAGTCCAAGTAATAGCAGTAAGAACACACATATACGTCCTAGTTAAGGGAAATAAATATACAGTCTGCCTGTGGCTGGTGATGGCCCCAGAACATGAGCAGGTTGCTTTTCTCATTAGTCTTTTTAAAAAAGCATGCATGCAAACATTGAAGAGGCATAGATGACATTTGCTTACAGTATCTCTGCTCTGAAAGCATACTGGCTAAATAATGAACTTAACTCTGACCTCACTGCACAGAAATAACAGCATCAAAGTACTTCCATAATAACAAAAAATGCTGCATATTTAACAGTAGACTGAACTGGGCTGGAGTCACAGTGACAAATTAGCATTCACATTGTACTAAGCCTCTGCCATCTCACCAGGCAGAATGCTCAGATCATGTCACAGTAGTTTCATTGAGTCAAATTATATAAAAAACAATGAAATCATCGCACATGGGAGAAATTTTTCTTTTCATGAACACATCTGTTGACAGACCAATTTCTATCTACCAATACTTTGTCTCCCAATTCTAACCTGTAAGGCTGCAACCTGACTTTGCCTTTATAAAAACAAGATTTGAACATCCCAGTGACAAGTCTCCATTCTGTTTAGAACCTTCATGTTACATGTGTAGTAATCAAATTATAATTGGTTCAATCCATTCCCCTGATCCCCCTTTCCCAACCCCTTGGTGATATCACCCTATCTTGCCAATCACCCTGGTTGACCCTCTCCTATTGGCAAGATGCCAGGGTGCCACCCTTCCCCATTGAGAGTGTAAAATGTCCTTGGCCTTGACCACGCCCCTCCTCCTCTTTGATTGGCCCCTAGACCCCCCTGGTTCAGGTATCACCCAAGGTGATAAAGAAAGGTGAACCGGCCATTCTCAGCCATTCTGCCTTCCATCCCACATGGAATAAAGACCTGAAAACCAAAGCAGAATCCTCTCTTCATTCTCCAAGTCTCAGCCACGTGGAGCCTAGAGATTGAACCCCCACGAACTATCTCGGGGGAGCAGGGCAGGAAAAATCTCAGCTAGCCGGAGCAAAAGCCCTGTAAACCCACACCTTCACAGGAAAAGTTTATATGAAAAACTTGACAAAGGAGGGGATTCAGTAGTAACAAACTACCAACTTGCTACTAACAATCATTCAAACTCTTTACAGTATCCAGGTCCCATGAGGATTTTCTACAGATAAGCAGTAGTAATATGCATTGCTGTATCTTTCCCTCAGTGAAAAGAAAATAAAAATCAGATATGTTAACTGGAAAAGGAAAGGTTTCAGATCGGTAAAGGTGGAGCACTTACCCTCCAACTGGAAGGCTGTGGCAGACATTAAAAATTCAAAATTTATTAGCATGAGAATGACAAGAGCACTATTGTCTAAAGTTTGCTTACTTACAAAACTAAAAAAGAGCTAACCCTTCCAGTGTGTCATGTCAAAATGTTTATAAATGAAGGTTAAGGAGGTTTTTTTTCCAAGACTAATGTTAGAAGAATGATTTGTACACTCATTGCTGGCAACTGTCTTTGGAACATTTCAAAAGAATCACGATAATGACTGTTTATTTTAAACTCTTTGAATGCAGTCAGATCATGCTGTAGAGTGAAGCTGACAAGTTCTATCTATTCAGTTCAAGCACCAGGAAAATCATTCCTAGTGTTTCACTGCACAACAGAATAAAGCCTTAAGCTCAACCAAAACTTGCCATGAAATCAAGTTTTTCCAAGCATTCATGAGATAAGTTACAGTGTCAGGAGCAGACATTTTGAAACAGACTGTCTAATGAAATACTCAAGAAGGCACAATGACATTAGCTGTCCTGTGAAGGATGTCAGCTATTTAACGACCCTTCTGTAATTTTTCATTATACCTTGAGAGCAACATGGGCAGCACCACAAGCCCGACTATAAAAATGCAGTAAACCAAACCAGTGCCTAAATTAGTACTTGAATTTGGCCAAGTGCACCCTTTTGAAGTATCTTTCCTGATCATGCCCATGTAGATAGCTTTAGCTCATGTTATGGAAATCTCAGAAATCCCTGACATCCTCTAACTGCCAACAGCCACGTGGTTGTGATGAAAGACAGACCAGATAACACAGTGCAGACACTGGGCCTTCTGCAGCCTCCTCCCTCAGTGAATCTGCTCCTCTTGGCTGCAACACTTCCTAGCACAGGCAAAACCTGAGATGATCTGCTATTTTAGCACCAGGAAACAAAAGCAACATCAATACTAAACAGCACTAACTTGCTTTAAACTGCTGTGTTACAGACCTCTGCAGATATTTCACTACAACAAGGCCAGTGTGTGTGACTTTATACAAATATTAGAGTTCCTTTAAGCCAGTCCACAAAAATTGCTGACTTTTCCAAACCAGCAACATTCCTCTGTACTTGCCCGAAAATCAGTTTCAGAGCATAAATAAAGAGGTTCTGTTTATCATATCCCTTAACCAAAACATCATTTAAAGTAACACCAATGCGAACCAGTGTTTCCCCCACAAAAAAAAAAAAGACAGACAACCAGTGATGTAGACTCTACTTCTTTCTTTAAGTCCATGAAAAGATCTCTGATGATCAAATTTATTTATCTTTTTTAATAAACTGGATGCAGCAGCGCAATCATTTACCCAAAGACATGTTTCACTTGAAACGTGCACAAAAATACATTACCGATAAATGCTGGTGTTATTTGTACTTGGTAATTCACAAAGAACTTCTGCCTAAATAGAAAATCAAAAGTGATGCTGTCATTACTAGCAGACCCTATTCCTCACGTCTTGAATGCTGTATTTAAATGAAGTTAACACAGAACATGTCAAGAGACACTGCCACCTCACTTCATTGTAATTGAATGTCAAGTCAAAGAACCTCAAATCCTATCAGTCGCTGTTTAACAGGCTAGTTCTTCCTAAACACTTGAAAACAAATATATCAACAAAACTGTGACAAGTAATCTCCACTTCGACTATCGGTCACAGGCAGGTGACAACAGAACCTTCTTTCATTATGTTCAGTGCACTGGATTGGTGATGCCCAATACATAGACTGCAGACTATAATTGGAAGCATGACAAAACTGAGAAAATGGGTACTAATTTATGTACCATTTCCTACTGCTGTCAGAAAAGGGTCAAGAACTTGTTGGAAAGCTACTTCGTAACAACAAATCCTTCCAACTGCAGTTAGTTATAGCTCTAATATGTACTATTACACATTCAATTACTTCATTTCCGCAAAAGCAGTCAATTCATAGTTATTCTGTTCCATGCACTTTTAATATGCTTCAGAAACATCTGTTGAAACATGCATGCTTGGAGTCTGAATGTTCTTTCCTGTATCATGCACATCTATAAAACCACAACGATGGAAAAAAAAGAAGTTGTGTGTAAATCAGGAACGATTCATCCATAATGGCAGGCTGCTGGAGGTAAAGGAGAAACAATTTTTAGGAATGCCATGTTAATTTATAAAAAGAAAAGAGCCAAGAGGACACAAAGCCACATCTCATATATTTGCACCTGTGAAAGGCATAGCATGTTCTCATGTAAAGAGTTAGCTGTCAGTAAAAAGCTTCAATGTTTTGATCATATTCTATTATGCTCTCCAGACAAGTATTTCCTTTATTTCCATAGAAGTAAATAACTTTATTTTGTTCATGGGGAAATCTGACACATTGTAGGTTTCATTGTGATTTGTAAGACAAAATAGTTTTGCAACAGCACAGTCCTCTATAATTGCTGGTTCTAGGACAGGTGTACAGAAACACTGCGAAAAAAGCTATTCTAAAGGCAAAAAGATTTGAAATGTGTGAAGAGGTGTCACTGTCAACTACAGTCCCCAAAAAGAAATGTTAAACAGCATTAGACACAGCTGCCTAAGACACTTTCATCTGTATTACCAAAATTCACCAAGAAACTAAAGTAAAAGAAAAACAAAGTCAAAAAAAGAAAATCAGATCAACTGTCCCTCCCAACAAAACCCACAAAAAAGCTCCAACCAAAGAGTGCCCTCAGAAAACACTCCTGAAAGCCAGTAAATCCCAAGTCTTAACTTGCAATATACCAAATAGTTCAAGCAGATTCTAATCTGTCTTTTCTCTCCTTTTTTTTATCCTGCTTTTTGCTATTTATTACTGTATTTTTCACTGACTTATTCAGGAATTTTTTAGTTTGATCACAGCTCTTTTGGTCCAGATCAATTGGTAATAGTAATTTACACAGAAATACTTGTAATCCATTTTCCATGATGTTAACGTTTTGTGTACTGAATTAAGCTTTTTAAAATACTCCGAATAAGTGCTGCTTAAAGTTAGTGCCTCTAGTCTCAAGAGCAGTCCAGTTTCTTCTTCTACTTTCTTTCTCTTTCCAATAAAACTGCATTATTCAGTAACTTTCTGACTTCTTACAAATATAAACACAATGAAAATCTAAGAAACAGTTTTATTTGAAACCAGATTATAGATACACTGCTTTTTCCATCTCAGTGGGTTTTTCCACAATACATAGGACCTTAAGAGTGATAATGCCTTCCAATACCACATGGTGCCTGTTAAACTCACTGTTAATCCTTCATCCCACTAAATTTTAATTTTAGAAAAATATGAAGGCATTGCTTTGCAGATCTGTTTCATAAAGAGCAAGAAAAGAGGCACGACATTCCAATCTGTAAGTCTTTCACTTAATTACTCCACAGCATTTTCAGTACAGAAGACTAAACTTCTATATTTGTTTATTTTACAGAAAATATTCACCAGTAGAGCTCAGTGCAAAGTTTTAACAACTCATCTTATATAAAGTTACCACACAATACAGGTACACTTCCTCTGGATCTAAGTCAATTTTACATACAGCTACTTGGAAAGTACTGCTGGATGACTGAAGGAACTATAAATCAGAAAGTTTTTAATCACTCACACTTGTTAAATTCTGTAATCTTGAACTCTATTACACAAATGACTGACATCTGCAATCTTGTTGCATCTATACTATTTGATTTATATGTACATAAACAGTTGCCACTGACAGCTGTCTGCTGCTCTACTGCAGCAGAATATTTCATCTCAGCAGAAAAACTCATTCATTTTAGGTGCATATGCTGCTTTTTAAAGACAACCATAAAGCCTGCAGGGCACATACCTTTTCGTAGTAAACTATTCCATACTCTTTATCATCGCACTTGACGCAACGGAATTCAATCATCAGGTACATAAAATTGGAGCTTCGCTTTTCCCTCTGAGGAAAGAGCCAGCACAGATGTGTATCATTTATTGCAAGGCATCAATCTTCAGCATTCTCAGTACAGCAACTACCCTACTTCCTTTGTGCTGTAACTGATTAATTAGATTATCAGCTGTTGTAGCAATTACTTAGTTAATCATTTCATAGAACTACTTTAGACTATACCACCTCCTTCCTGACATTCTTACTACCTCACATTTCCACTTCATGATACACATTCACACTTAACAGATGAAAACATGTTTTCATCAGCAACTTCCAGCTGTGGGCTAAAGGTATAAAAAAATGCAATGCAGAATAATCAGATGATCTCTGAGTAGTTAGTGCTTGCTTTTTTTTTTCTAAATCATTACCTATAATTATGCATATCAAAGACAAAAACCAGAAGATACAGAAAAAACAAATCATTTTTTACATCAACACCATAAAAGAGACAAAATAAACTTAGACTACAAGATTAGATTTGTAGCTCATTCATCTTCAGAGGAAGATTTGCTCATGTATGCATTTTTTAAATGCTTTACCTAGAAAAAGTGCTTAGGACTTTAAAATCTGTGTGGGAAACAAGAAAGACAATGAGTAATTTCAGTTCATTTAATGCATTCATAATGGGTTGGCTTTCTACCATAAACAAAGTGGTTCTCTGTTTAAAGCACAGGTCTAGAAACTTTTATTTCACTGTACTTTTACTGTCAGTGAAGAGGAAAAAATGAAAGGGGAAAAAAAAGAGATAAGAAGATGATAGGCTAATTTCTAAAAGACATAAAAATATTTATAGAGGCTTATAAAAACACAGATTTTAGTCAAAAGAAGAATCTGACTTTCAAGGCTCTAGTTGCCAATAAGAAAACACAAATTTCAGGGCACAGGAAAAAACAGTTTTCTCGTGCAAGACAAGTATAACAAATTAAACAGCTGGAGCTGATTTTGCTCAATGAGGGTTAAAATCTCATTTTGGCATGAAACTACCAGATTATTCTCTTTTTAAAAAATATTCATTCAAAATTTACAAATGTCTTTTATCAGCACCCAAAGTTGAAAATAATAAAAAAAATAAAGTTGAAAACGTCTGAAGCCAAGGAACAGGCCAAATGTCTAAAAAGCTTTCCATCATAATCTAAATCCTAGAGCTAAGTCAGTCATGCCTAACAGTGTTTGTTTCAAGCTGCTCCAAATTATTAATAAAGTCTGTATTCCATGATCAAGTTCACTTGAAGCTGAAAACAGCTAAGACAGCTGTGTACTGTGGTGGATGAAACACTGGATGTAACTTGGCCGTGTGCACTGGCTGCTCCAAAACCAGCTCTGTGCTGAGATGCTCCCCAGCAGGGTGGGCAGAAGGTCATGGGAGGGGACTCTGCCCCTCTGCGCTGTGACACCCCACCTGCAGAGCTGCATGCACCTCTGAGACCTCAACACAAAAAAGATGTGGACCTGATGGACAGAGCCCAGGAGTACCTCTGCTCTGGACACAGGCAGGAAGAACTGGGGTTGTTCAGCCCAGAGAAGAGGAGGCTCCAGGGCCTTTAGTGGCCCTTCCAGTGCCTAAAAGGGACCTGCAGGAGAGCTGGAGAGGCACTTTAGACAAGGAGTAAACAGCACTTTATTGTGAGAGTGCTGAGGCACTGGCACAGGTCATCCAGAACATTCAAGGTCAGCCTGGACAGAGCATCCTGATCCAACTGAAGATATCCCTGCTCATTGCAGAGAGTTGGACTAGAGGGCCTTTAAAAGTCCTTTCCAAACCAGTCTATTCTGTGATTCATTACTTCTAAAGTAATATCAACTTTAAGCTTCAAAGGAATTACTTTCTCCTTTACCATACGCACTGGCAGTTGAAGAAAAAAACCCAAGCAGTTAAGAGTTATGTTTCCTAAACAAGTGAAGGTTCATATTAGCACAATAAAACTCCCCCAAATTCCAAACCTGATGTACAATGACTTACCTCATTGATCATTTCTATTTCTCTAAAGGTGAGTCTGTCCAGCCAATCCACTTTCACCATGTGACCTTGCCGATGAGACTTGGTGAGCTGCATGAAAAAACCACATTTAAATTGCTCAGAGAAAGGAAAAGAACACCGAAGTTATAATAGAGATATTAATCAATATGAAATCAGAGGAAAAGAATAAAGGAACTGAAAAAAAAAAATCACCTTGTACAGTATACACATAGTAACATAGTACACACCCTGTAAACAGCCAAACCATGCCATAAAAAGAAGTCTACTATCTAAAATATCAAACCCAGCAAAGACCATAATAATTATCCAAGCACATCACCTTTCCATTTTTAACACAGCAAAACCAGGAACCTATTTCTTAATTAAAGTTATGTAAACACAGACATCCCATTTTTTGTGTTATTATGTTTCATATAGTAAAACTCACCAAGCCAAACAAAAGTAAAGTATTTCAAAAACTATCCATACTGAATAATTCTGCCTGTGTATAACTGTATAATTCAGACTGGGACTGTAACTGGATCAACTGAAGGTCTTAGAGCAAGCCATAAACAGCTTGCGCTCTCTCTCTCAGTCATCTGATACGTAGCTCAAGTTTTATTCCTGTGTTTACAAATTGCTGTAGCAATAGCAAGAAAGTTGTTTAAAAGACTCATTAAGAATGGAAGATAAGATGAGAGCATACTACTTGTAGTTTCAGATATACTAACACAATTGTTTATGAAACATCCAGCAGCAGACCACACAAACATGAAGATCGCCTTTTAGGCTGCTAAGAAATGATAAATGTTCTTCAAAAAAAAATCAGTAATTATTGCAGAATGCAAGAGATGCAGAAGAACTAGAAGACATGAAGTTCCTTCACCTCCTAAAGAAATTACTATCTGTCTAAAAAATGGCTGGCAAAGAGATCCCTCAAAATTATTCTTATTAGGGGAAAGGTTAAAATCATTATTTCATTGACTTTGTTCTGTGGTCAGCCTGCCCACCCATGAGCATCTGAATGTGAACAGGCCATACAGTGACACCGTCACTTCTTGCCCAGCCAGGGGACAGGCCATATAGAGAGACTTAGGACAGCAGGAATGAACATACTGGATGCAGGAGAACACAACAGCAGCCTGCTGCTTCTGCACAGAACTAGAGATGGTATTAGTACTAAAAAAAACAACACAGAAGATGTAAGACTTAGGATACACTGTCCAGGTATCAACAGTCTGTCCAGACATGCACTAGACCTTCCATAGCACAACATTAGAGATACACTGAAAACAGAAGTGACTATGAGGATACAAAAGTAAAGAGTTCGCACCAATTGTACTGTTTCATTATTTTCTCTTAAATCCTCACTAAACTGATATCTTAATACATCACTTGTGTCTTAGTAAAGGCACAAATATTTTCAGCTAAAGTTTGTCAAATCAAAGTCTTGGGGAAAAAAACTTAGGCACATATTCTTAGTTCATTTTCTTGTTCATTGCACTAGAGAATAAAGAAAATAAAAGTTGTGTGTTTCAGAAGATAATTATTAATATTTTAAACCTTTAAACCTCCCTAAGAGAAGAAAAAGTAAAACAGCAATTAATTAGGTCTGCATACAAGACCTGGAAGAGCTGTGAGCATATAGATACACATGAAGAACTGCTGTCTTGAATTAATATTTAAAGTTTAAAATAAGAGAGAAGCTAGCTAGAGAAGCTTCCCCTTCAGGGAAGGAAGCATTCATCACCTGATGCTAAGTAAGATGCATCCCTTTAGACAGTATCTCAACATTATTGTTATCTAATTTCATTCAGCCAGCAGGAGGTGTGAGGGAAGTGAATGGATCCAAATGAACTTAAGAGTATTTCAAGTAGAATAAATTAACACATCACTCATGGGAGAAACATCTCATGTCATTCACGTTTGAGCATGCTAAAATATTCCACACTCTTTCCATTAATAATTCTTAGTACACAAAAAATCTGCATTCACAATTCCTCCAGAATGCTAAAGCCATGTTTTTTTCATCAGTAGCAGTTTTACTAGCAACATTCATGTGTTTTTTGAGAGTACAACCTTATGGCACTTCAACATGAAAGGGGAGACTTGCCACAGTATCAATTATTTAAGGTAAAAGGATGCAACCCCTTGACCACCTAGTCACTGGTTTTATACAAATTCCATGTAACAATAAAAACCACATACAGACATAAACTCAGAAGTACGTCAAAGGAAGTTATTTTTCAGATGAAGAAAAGATCCTTCACATGCTCTTCTCCAACGTTACCTGTTATCTGGAGGACTCTAGTTTGGGCTTTGGTACCAGATATCAATCAATAGCACAACACTATTTTTTCTGTTTATTGAACAAGTCTGTTCAATAAAGAGAAACAAACAAACAAAAAAAAACCCAAAAAATCAAGAAAAGGCCACACAAACTCGCTAGCTATGTACCTAAGTCCTAGCTCTTTTACCTACACTTAAATATACCTTCAGACAGAGTAGCACGAGGAGGCATTCAGAAACTGATAAGTAAGTCACAGGAAAACTGAAGCTGATTGGGCTTGAACAATGGCTATTTAGGAGTGACACATCACAAGAATCTCCTCTGCTGTGTAAACAACTGTGCAAGTGAAAGCTCCCATGGACACACTACCTAGAAACCCTACTAATTTCCATAGCATCTGATGGTAAAATGGTTTTATAGAAAGGACCACAACGAAATATCAGTGAAAACACTTCTCTTTCAGAAATTAGCATCTCCCAAAACAACTTTCAGAAGAGAATGAGTGATGTTATTAGCTTTCTATTAGCCACTAACTACAACTCTAGAGAGAGCTGAGCTAGAGACAGTGAATGGTAATGTTTGTGTAACAGAGCTAACATGAAAGGGATGGCCTACACTCTTAAAGCTCTTCTCAGAAACCCACTGCATCTATCATTTAACCACGTGAAGAACTGGAAATAAGACTTGATATTTAGTGTCTACCAAGATTCCTTAGGCCGGAGGGCATTTATTCCACTATGATCAAAAAATGGGGTATCACTGGCTTTAATTGAGCTTTCCAAAAACGAGCTTTCCATTATAAATTCAGTGCAAACTGCACTAATAAAGCTTAGATCCTTAAATGGAAGCTTATCACTGTCATAAATCTCTAGATGAGAAAATGGTTCTATCTTTCATTAGGAGTCCCACAAAGGTCTGCATAAAACCTGGGAGACCAAGATTAAGAAGAAAGCACACTGAGTTAGTGGACTGAGCAGTTTGGAAAGCTTGGGATAAGCTTTCCTGAATAATCAGAGATCATCTGGTAAAACAGCTGATCAATTCCAGTAGTTTTGATGGCAGGAATATACTCTGCCATCAAAAGCTTGAAGGTAAAAATTCTAATATACATATTCATGAGCTTAAATGAATGAAACTCGGGTTAATTTTTGCAGTTCTACTCAAGTTCTTCCGAATGCAGAGGTATGTCACACACTTCTGAACACTACACCACACAGCCTCAAAGCTAATGGATGGCTTCTGAAAGAAACCAGACTGTCCCCACAAGTCACTGTTACGAGATGCTCTTATTAAACCTGATGGAATTTTGGCTTTAAGCATCCTCAAGGCATATTCATGTTTTCATTCTTTAAAAAGAATTTAGATCCTAAGTTGTTCCAATAGAATACTATATGTATTAGGTTTTCTAAAAAAAAAACCACTTCAGAAGCAATTAGCTATGATCTGTTTTATTGCTTTGTATAAATCTTGTGAAACACCTAAATAACCAAAGGAAGAGAGCTCTCACATGAGAAAACAGCACAGGAAGCTGTCTTCATTTCTCTCCAGTGAAGTGCATGCTTGTCACATACATTTTAAAGGTTACTTGCTATTCCATTACCTTTGCCAAGCGGCTCATTTGATCTTCAGAGACTGTACTGCTGGTTCTCCCAGGAGTTTTAGTGGGCTCAGAGCCATCAGCTTCTACATTGGGCCAGACTTTCAAGTCATGCATTCCTTGTCGAAACATACTGCAAGGAAAAATGCAGAATCACTTCAGTAAATTCAAAATAATACAGCCATCAGAAATCAAAGTTTAGTAGCAGCTGCAAGAAAATAAAGTGGCTTCCTTCGCTGAAACTAGAAAATTGCGTAATTGAACTCCACTGCAAAAGTGCCTTGCACCTTGTGTTCTCTACAGCCTTTATTTTGCTGGCATGGAATTTAGAAGAAAGTTCTGAAGTCAGACATAACTTATTCAGCAAGTGGAAGAAAAATGGGTAATTCCCAAAGTCAGTGGGGTGGTGCAAACACAAACTGAGGAGAAAGCTCGACCTTCATAATTTTATTATTTGTAATGAAGCAGAAAGCATTCCTCTTGACTTGCAAATTATAACAGTAACCCTAGGTCTGTCCAGTACAAAAAAAATCAACTAAAAAACTACTTAAGTTGCATTTGAAGAGCGATGGACTTAAAGCAGCCTTCTGAGCTGCCAAATTAAAAAACAAAAACAAAAACAGAAACAAAAAAAAAAACCCAAACAAACAATAACCCCAAAACCCCCCAAAACCCAAAAAACCCCA
>VWYP01003023.1:71578-116974 GCA_013400435.1 Pycnonotus jocosus | reverse complement strand
CACCCCACCCCTTCCCACCCCTTCCCTTCCCACACCTCTCCTCCTCCTTTCACCTTCCCCTGTCCAGTTCTGTCCAAAATCATCCCTTGTGCTCAAATGACCCCACGACTGGCCAGCATCTCTTATCTCTTCACCCACTCAGTCCCATCCTTTGCTGTCACTACCAGCACCAGCTGTTATGTCTGTCTCAGCAAGTTCCACTTTACAAGCTCTGCTAAGACCACAAGATAGATGTGCTAACTCCTGAAAGAAACAACCTTTTTAATTTTGACACAGCCATAGGGGTCTGTTTTCTCTGAGCCCAATCCAGATTCATGCATTTTTTGGTAATTTTAGGAGCCCAATCCTCACAGTCTTACCTTGCTCCTGGGACATTTGTCATACCAGTCAGTCAGCTCTGCCCTCACTTGCCATTGATAGAATTTAAAAATGATAGAATCATCAGGTTGGAAAAGACATTTGAGATCATGAAGTCCAACCATTAACCTAGCACTGCCAAACTTTCTCCTAACCTGTGTTCCCATGTACCACATCTCCATGACTTTTAAGATCCCTTAAAAATGATGAAATGGTGGAGAAGGCAGGCACTTGGGTTATGCTTGCAACTTGAGCTCTCCAGGGAATAGGTAGACATGAACAAGTGTTTTAATAAATGAATTCTTGATAATAGTGAAATATTTGTTCTAATCCATTAAAACAAGGTATGATTTTACCTTTTTTGTGCTCAGTACCCACAGGTTTCATCACATCAGTTGAATATGAAGCACTGGGCTTCTTTAAATATTTAATTTCCATTGAAATGACAACAAAGCTCTCGATTTTGGTTTTGTTATAGAATAAGCCTCTGAAATAACTCTTTGGAGGAGTCCCTGAACTCATTCATCTGTATGTAACTTGAACTCAATAAAATTGCACTAGAGAAGAGTTTGGCCCATTAACTTAGTTTTCTAATGCTGTTTAGTCAATATGCCATATAATTCCCAAAAAAAGAAGGGGAAGAAATAATAATAATAGGAAACATGAAATGTCAACACAGCCAATTCAAAAAGGAAACAAAACAAAACAAAAACAAAAACACCAAAACCAAGAAAAAACCTACAACCTAGCCAGAATACTGAGTCCGATCATCACTTAGAGAAAATAAATTAAGTTCAGTGAAATCAAGTAAATTGTATTCAGTTGTTGGAACCCTCCAATGAAGTCCTGCCATGTAGTTATGTAATTTTAGATTTTTCATTTCTTTCTCCCCTGCCCCTATCATAAAATTTGTTTATAAAAAAACCCAGTCTGCTAGATTTTGCAAGTTAGTAGTCTGTTAACTGAGTAAGTAAAGATGTAATGGAAGCAGTAAGTGCTGAAACATCACACATGCAATACATATCTCCAGCCAGTCCAATTTTATGCCTAAGGAGACTGGCAGAATTCCTACTGCGATTCAAATCTTATGTCAAATTTATAAACTTGTTTTCTCCATTCTCCTCTCCTATCCCCATGCCCCATCAATCAGAGCTTATACCTGCACAAAAGGCTGATCCATCATTAAGGAGGCAGGTTGCAGCCAAATGTAAATTTTCACAAAAAAAAAAAAAAAAAAAAAAAAAAAAAAAAAAAAAAAAAAAAAAAGAAGGAAAGAATAATACTCAAGCTGCAGGGCAGGGTCACCCTCTAACCCTAGGCAATCTGCCTCTCAATCTGCAGAATACAGGCTAAAATAACGTGTCCGCCAAACAGGCAGTAAACTTTTCTGCTTCTGCTTTTTTGAAGATTCTTGGAGTTGCTGCATCTGTCAGCTGACACTCTGTCTGACTTTTAAAATATGAAAATCTCCTCCATATGCATTGAGCTCAGTTTTCTACTTAGCATTTCAAGAGCCCTAAGGACCTTCAGGGGAAAAAAAACCCAAACATATTCTGAATTTTCAATTTTGATGACAATTTGCTTTCCCTACAGGGTGTGCAGAAACACCTTGAAAAACTTGTTAGCTGCTAAAGGAAATGTTCTTTGCCATGGGAATGAAGGCACATCACTTTCAACTGACTTATGGAAAACAATTTTGACTCTGCACCCCATGTTTCCTCAAAGTAGCTGAACATCTCTTTTAGAACAATAGTAATAACTTTTAAAAAAATAATAAACATAGAAGACACAAATATAAGTTTTGACCATACAGTAAAGAAAAATTAAGTCTATCCATTCCTTCATTCTTCCATTCCTCCATCCATCCGTCCATCCATCCATCCCATCCCATCCATCCATCCATCCATCCAGTTACAGAAGACTCCCGTTTTCATATCCAAATCCAAATAAGGATTCAGGCCTTAAATGAAAGGTTATTATTTTCTTTAAAATTAAGTTGTTTGGTTGGGATACATTCCCCTAGTCTGGGCTAGTCTCCACTTGGATTAGAGTCAAGGGAAGGAGACAGTAATATTCAAGAGCAATACAGTCACACTCACCTTCAGTGATTGTGTGAGGTCAGGATATTCCACCATCTGCAGTCCCATTTTTCTCAGAAAGCTTGCAAAGGGAACCTAGATGACCTACTTGTATTAAACCCTGTGTTTATAAGCTAATATTAAATGGAGTAAATACTCTCTTTTAGCTGAGATTTATGTATTTTCTCTGTAATCGCCACATAACTGAAGGGCACACTGGAAGTGTTAATTCTCCAGGCACCAGATATGTACAAATTTTTCAGGGCTGGATTTTGCATCTTCTGTGCTGCAGAGGAAAGCTGCTCAGGAACTGGAAATATAGGAAAGCTGCTCAGGAACTGGAAATATGAAGCTCAATGTTTTCTTCCCCAACTAATATTAAGGACAAAACCATAACTGACCCTAAAGTGTTCAGGTACAAGTTGTAGGGGTCCCTGCTCAGAAGACCCAAGATTACAGAATTCACTGGGTTTCGTTAGTCTGGATGCTCAGTATTCAGCCTTCATTAGCGATCTCCAGCCAGATGAACCACAAGCTGAGCTAGGAACAGGGGTGATAAGTCTTGATTTCAGAGCTTATGTTCCAGCATTAGATGGAACTTATCTTTAGACTCCTTGTTTTAGACACTGGACTGATGACAGTTGAGTTTTTTGTCTGTTGGTTGGTTGGTTGGTTTGACATTACAATATTTCCATGTTTTATATGGGCTAGACGAAGTGTGTGAATTCTAACATAATTTAGCATTTCTGCTACTGATCCTGGTTTAGCTGTGACACAGACAAATCTGATGTTAAGCAGAAAAGTTGTTGCATAAACACAGCAAATGCTACCTCTCTTCCTTTCAGTGGACTCAGAAATTCACACCAGAGCAGTCAGTTAGAATATGCAATTTATACTGCAGACTCTTTAAATGTTTAAAAATGAGAGTGTTCATTACAAATGCCTTCTCTAACCTTTTATTCAGGGTGAGATGCAAATAAAGCCGTGACTGATAAAGGGAGACATGAAAATGAATATGTGTGTTTGCATAAGCTGTATTTCTTTGCTACTGTGGAACAAATTCTGCTCTTAGATGCTTTGAAGCATCCACTGCTGATTTCAGTGTAGTTATGAGCATGCAGCTGAAGCCAGGATAAATCCTTCCATCCATCTGTTAAGTGCTCAAACCATATTTATTATGGATCCCATTTCTATGTGGAAGTGAAACAGGCCTTGATCTCAAGGGCATGCTCTGCAGCATCGTCTCTGCAGCCCCATGACATGATATGGGTATAAGCCTCACTACAGTGGATGCTCCTGTTGGGTACAAAGGGAAAAAAGTCCCACATGCCTCTGCAAAATCCTGGGACAAAAAACCCCAGTAAGACACCAGCAATTAGAAATCTGTTACTTTCTTTTAAAAAATGTTTAATAATAAATAGAAGTGCTAAGCTCAAAAAAGCAAGTTGAAAATTTGTGGTCAGTTTTGTCATAGCTTTTCTTTCATTTAGGAAGAAATTACTCACTTTTCTCCCACCCTCAGATAACACTAGGCTTTTGCACTCTATTAACCCCGGGGACTAAAAGATAGACTGTTTTCTAACAGGTGAATTAGTGCTAGATAGCATTACCACAAATGCCAAGTCATTAAACATGTAATTGGATTTTTTTTTTTTTTTGCTATCTTAACTTTTCTACTTTATAAAGGATCTTTACAAATTAATGACAGAATATGAAGCTGCCCTGAGAGCTATTTGCCCATTAAGAACAGGCATGAAAAACTCCTATCCCCGTCACATAGAGAACTATCCCACCAATTTCCAATTACTTCTGCCACTGACAGTTCACTGGACTGTTAAGTCATATTCTGCACCATGCTGCTTAATGTGGTTAAGTCAGGCAGGCATTTTCTGCTTTTCTTTTTTCTTTCTTCTTATTTCTAATTTTTTCCCTCTGATTGTGAAGCTGTGTCAGTAATGAAAAAACAGAATTTTGGTACTATAAAGACATGGTTAATTTAAAGATGGATCCCTAGAAATCACTGAATAAATGCTCCTAGCACCCTAGTCCAAAAATGTTTCTCTAAGTTTGTTCAGGACCTCAAATAAAAGCCTGCCCTATGTCATTCACAGATATATAGAGGCAGGAAGCTTTAGTAAAAAGCTAAAAATAGCAGATAATGGCAATGATAGTATTAGTGTTACTAGTAATAAGGAAAAGGATTCTCTTTTTTTTTTTTTTTTCTTCCATTTTATGAGAACCTTCAATGGAAAATGCAGTACAATATTGAAAAATACCACTTACATGAAGAGCTGGAAACAAAAATATCTAAAGCTTTAGGAGATCTTCGATGGGAAAATCTTTGTTAGCTTTACTATTAGGTGATACAGTCTTTAAACAGATTCTAATAGTATCACTGGGAATTAAATATGGCAGTGAAGCACCCTGTGTCCAGGGATACCCCACTACGAGTGAGAGCTACTGGGGCAGTTGTGTTCTGTGTGTTGTGTGTGGTTTCACTTCTCACAAACCTCACCTACTTGAGGTGCTTGTGATGTATGCAACAAGGCTCTTTGTAGGTTGGTAAGTAATTCAGAAAATTGTTATATGCAATTTCTATGATTTAAGTGAGATTTAAGGGAATATTTATTAAATAAAAAATAATCTATCTCAGGATGGCCAAGGGTGAGATGGCCAAAATGTAAATGGACTTAATAAAAACATTGTGTCAGATGTGAGCTTTCCTTCAGGTTGCTGGTAGGATTCCTTTTGAACCAGTTCTGTGGTATCATTCAGGAGCTTAGGAGGAATTGTAACTTAGCCATTTCTGATTTAAAAAGAGAGATAATCAGTTATTATTGAGGAAGGGGAAAAAGCTATGCTTCATAGAAGTTGTATGATGTCTGTGAATCATTTCTGTGATGCAACTACAGGAAAGACAAGTACAAAAAAAATCTGACAGGAACTTACAGACGCTAATGGCTACAAAAAGACAAATACAAAATGGAGTGGTTACAGAAAAGGACTATTAATATTAACAGGGGAATATAGAGCTTATTTTATGTGGAGTTTTTAAAAGAAACTGGACTTTAAAATAAAAGGGGAAGGAGCGAGGCAGGGGAGTAATATTATTACTGTATAATTATGTTTCCCCATGGGAACAAATGGTATTCCAATTAAAGAAAAACAATGAAAAATGCAGATAAGTGCAGATAAGTTGCATATCTGGGTCAGCTGTCCTCTGGACAAAGTGCTGGAACGCCCACTTGCCACTTTGAAGCATCCTCTTTGTACTGTGTATTTATAGTATCTCCTTTATCACATACACTCCATGTATATCTTTCAGTGCTGTCGGGCCTTTTAGAGAGATGGGACCACATCAAGACATTTTAAAACATTATTTATTGCTGAACTTTCGTGGAAAGATGAGAAAGTCTTCACCTTAGGTCAAAAGTCCGTGGTCAGTGGTGACAAGACCACAAGTTACAAGATCTTTTAAAGGTTAATTGGGCAATAAACTATTGCCACAAAGTTAAAGTTTTCACAACAGCAGTTAATTTAACTCTCTCACAAGTCTTGCAGCAATGGGAGCTTTCTTGTTTAATCGTGTAGTGACACACAAACTACTTGCTACACTTTAAAACTTTTTTACTTATTTTTGTAACTACTTCTACATCCAAACTTACAAACCTTAAAACTTTTTACTGCTTATTTTAAGATGTTTCTATCTAAACTACAAACTCACATTTTTACTTATGGTCTCTAAATTTGGAAGCCTTTTCCAAGGTCTCAGATCAAACCCTGTATTCTTTTTTTCTATTTTGGGCCTGCATGCACAAGATTTTGAGTTTTCTGGGTCTGGAATTCCCACACAGTGCATCCTAATAGATGTCATTTTTATAAGTCTGAACTCCAGCAGGTCTCGCAAGTAGATTAATGCGGAGATATTGCTGGATAACATGGTGTTTGCACTGGAAACAGCAACTCATTCTACACTGGGCAGATTTAGAGGATGCTTAATTTGCCAGACTGTTTTTCTTTCTCTATCTTCAGCTCTCTCACTGAAGTCTCGTTTGATATTTTTGAGATGTATCTTGGCTCTCTGATTCAGAGAATTTAGTTTGGCCTATGCAACTAAACAAAAAAATAACTAATGCTTTAAAATGGTAAACTGCATCTTCACTTCTTGCTACTTTTCCTTTCTATGTATGCTGTTCTCACTCCTTTGGTTTCATAGATCTCCAGGCAGAGGTTTAAGTTCAGATATTTCTTCATTTTTTTAACCTTGTGCTTATTTACACTAGTGTGATTAGAAGGTGGAATGTATTATTAAACAAATGGAAGATGATCTAACACTCCTTTTCAGGGTGTTTACCAAGGCTAATAATTTCAGAGAATAACTGTTTTAAATGCCCATGCTTGGTTCAAGCACTCCATTGCTACTGTGCAGAGCTGTATACAAATAATATAATTTAATAATGAGTGGAAAACCTTCTGCTCCAACCTGTAAATTAATGGTTGAAATTTACTCTTGAGCAGACAGCTGGTGACTAGGCTGGTTCACACCTGGTATCACTTCAGGGCTTGTGTGAAATTCAGGCAAGTCACGGGCTTTGTGGTGGGTTTTTGAGCAAGGCTATTTTCACTCTGCAGCGAGCAAATGCAGTCATATGTTTCAATAAGGGACTTCTCCGTTAGCATGTGAAAATGTTACTGCTAATTTTACACCTTGAAAACAAATCAAAGTTTCACAGTTTGAAAGCAGAAACCAACCAGCTATAAACCGTCAGATTGACTGTGATCTCAGAATTGAATAGGTCTATTTGTTCTAACAAACAGTTAGGCCATTAAATTGCGAAGCCTTTCAGTGTTTGTCCAGGTAAATAAGGACACATCCAAATTGATTATCTGTTGTTCAGAGGTAATGATACGTAATAAACTATTCGCTCTGGATAATGTAACAGAAATGTGCTGTAGCCCACAGACGTGCCATATCTTCTTCCCCTGTAAGAGCAGGATCTCTCCGTTAGCTGCAGTCCAGGTGTCCACATTCCACCTTCCTGCCCTCCTCACCCCTGCAGGCAAGATGCATTTGCCTGATGAAACATGCACATTCTTCTTGCTCCCATAAACCCTACATGATGCCCCTACTTCTGATGGGGATTGCTCAGAAATCTACATGCAGGTACATCTGCAACTCACAGAAAAATACTTCAGGGACATTAAGTTTGATCCTGTTCTTTCCAGTGTCATTATATTCATTTGAAAAAAGAATATCTGTCATCACAGATGTCAGATCTACTGGCTGCCCAAGAATAAATCTTGTGCTCATGTCAAAATGTCTCCAGCAGAACTTCTAGGATGAAAATTCACAGCTCAACATTAGACAGCAATTTATGATGTATAATACAAGCAGCATGAGCAGTATTCTAACAGGAAAAGGGGGAAATCTCTAAATTTTGTCAAATGGAAAGTATTTAAATGGTGCTTTTCTCAGTTAGGAATGTAATGAATTTTTAAAACTGTCATATAAGAATTCTCCCCATATACATATTCGTCGTAGCTCCAGTTAGACTATGGGTATATGCAAATATGGCTGGAAATCTACATTGTTGGGGAGAGGGCATAAGCAGCTGAGACTGAGAACTAGAGACAGAAACATTTTCCATCAGCAGCAGGACCTTCTTTATAGGATCCTGCTCCATCACTTGTGACAAACACCAAATTGAATGTTTGTGGGGACAAACTCAGAGAAGGTAATAACCCGTGCTGAGGCAGTGTGAGAATGATAAATGTTTTATTGTCTTTATTTTTCTCACATCACTTGCCAGTTAGACTTAGAAGGTGAAATTAGTAACCTTCTGTGGTGGAATTTGTCTTGCTAAATTTTAGCTGACTGAAGTATTGAGTGGGATATTGTCTGTAAATGAAATGCTTGAATTTAGACACCTAGAGACATTTATGCCCAGGTTGGTGTTTAGGCTGACCTTACAGCATTGCCTGTGGCTCCTGGGGAGCTGTTGGAGCAGTCCTGGAGCCTGGAACAGCATCATCCCTTCACTCCACCAGCTGCACTGACTGATGGTTCTCACAGCACATCAGCAGAGCCAAAGCCTGTGATGACTCTGCTCATCCTTCCTGATTTCAGGCTTTTTGGGCTGCTGTGGTACCCTTCTGCCCTGGCCTGTCAGTCAAGCCGAGGAGAATCTCCTGAAGGCACTATTTTGAGGAGCTTGACCATCACTGGAGGTTGATGGCAAGGAACCTGACCTGTATCAATGAGCAACCTTTGTAATCAGGGAGGAGACAGCTGCGTTAAACATTTTCGTTTAATCTGTCATAAGTGTCTATTTTAGAATGAGACAAAATCTAATTTCTCCCAAATCATTGTTTAAAGGGGACTGAGTGTGATCACTTAACTGATATTTAGAGTATTGTGCTGGAAGAGAATCATGTAGATTTGGTGGAAAAGAGGAGCTCACTGCTCCCTGTTTACAGTGTAACTTTCCTGATACCAGGAAAGTAACACAATGGGTACATTTAACCAATGTCCACTGACACACAAAGCAAGATAACTAATCAAACAAGCGAACCAGGCTTATCTCTCAGTGATCGTGTAACAGATGGCAGGCAATATGGAAAGGAGAACGCACAAAGAGTGATATTAATATAAGATAGACAGATAGATGGAGCAGTACTTTAAAAAATAATAAATGGCTCAAATTGAAGGCCAATTCTCAAATGCATATTCAGATACATATGTGTTGAACTCTTAATGGAAAAATCATTTAAAATGTAAAAGTTAATGCAGAATCATTTATTTTCTCTCTGTAAAGGAAAAAACCAACACATTTACATTTTTCTTGAGCCCTCTTTCCTCTGAAGTTGCTAAATATCGCAGTGGAACTGAAATGATGTCAGTAAAAAGACATGAAAATTTTCTTTTAAAAAAGAAGAAGAAGAAATAGAAGAGCGTTTCTTTTTATTTCATTTCAGAAATTGATAAGGCTAGATAATCTTCTAAACAATGTGATAATCTAAATCCAAAGACCCTCCAACAACAGAATTGCAAGTATGTTTGTAACCACTAGATGGTACTTAAAGCACAGGATTGGAATTAATTTCTCTGCTGTGAGATGTGTAGTGAGGGTTTCTGTGTTACAGGCTTGGCAAAGTTGAGGTTGGTTTTATTTTTCCCTTATCCAGGAGGAAGGGGTCGAGGGGGGGGAAAGAAAACCCAAAACTAAATCTCTTCTGTGTCTTTTTTTGACTTAAAAAAGAAAAATGGACGCGGCAAAAGTGTTTCTGATTAGATTGGTACAAAAAGATGATGCATTCTTTCTGGATGAATCAGGAGATATGAGGTTCTGTCACTCTTTAGATATAGACCTGAAATACTAAGCTTAAATTTATAGCCTCTTGAATGAGCCACAGGACTCTGTTTACTCATAGAGTAGAATTGGGTGCAGTTCCAGCAGTTCTTCTGTGTGATCAGTTACTTTATCACCTTGATCAGTTCAGAAGATACAATAACTCTCTTTTTTAATACATCCTACTACAGTAGATCCTTTATCAACCTGCTGTGGATTTAATCACACTTCTGGGTCAGGAATCCTCTCTCCATCTGTCTCTTTCACATACATGCAAACACATGCCTGCACAGCCATAAATGCCTGCATGGTTGTTTTTGTTTTTTTACAATTTTTACATTTTCTGGAGGAAAGGCTAGAAGAAATAGGAAGCAGGACTAAAGAAGCCACAGCTCAATTGCAGCAGCTCTTTTTTCCCCATTCAAGTTTCTAAAAACAGCAATCTATTTCCGAAAGTAACTAGGAAAGGAATTTCCATGTATAAGAATGATATTGCAGGGGCTACCTGGAAGTTTAAAAGTGTACTTGGGTGCAGATTTTGGACTTCCAGTCTGACTTTTTAGCATGAACTCAAATCTGTTTTTCTATTTGTGCAGGATAACCTCTCCCATTCAGTCCCAGGCTCAGTAGTTTAATCTGGTGCTTTGTTTTGGCTTCATTCCCCACATAAATTTTTTACAGCCAAGAGGAGCACGGGAGAGGTCAGTGAGATTTTCCAGGAAATCGTGAATAACAAATGCCTCTCCGTGGTTCCTCCCGATGAACACCCTGCTGTGCAACAGGGAGCATTTCTTCCTGACCTCTTCTGCCTATAAGCTGTCCCTGAGGGTTTGTGGATCGATACTGTTGCTCAATGTACATGAAAAGGTTAGGCTGATTCTTATTCTCTGAAAAAATAAGCTGCTAGATCTTTTCTTAAAGTATCTAAACCAATGTGTCTCTAAGGTATTCTGTGTCATTGAGATCTAAACCCTCCAAATATTTGTTTGGTGTCTCTGATTATCCAACAACAAAAACAAAAAACATACCAAACAAACAAACAAATAAAAATCACAACAATAACAACAAAGGCAAACCCAAATACCCCTGTGATATCTTTATACAAACAACCATGAATGACATTAAGGTGGAAATGTGCATCTAGAAATGTTATAAAGTGTTAAATGATCCAGAGAGTTAGTAGAGAGTGACTTTGTTACCTAGGCCTAACTTTTCTTTAGGAAAGGTCAGTCTCAGTCTGCTGCTTCATATTTCTTTGCTTTTCCACGGGAAGCTTCATCACAGAAAACCAACAGCTTTGGGCCTGAAGGTTGCTCAGAAGTGAACTTCTGATTAGTTTTTATTTTGTTCCATTTTTTTATAAAGATACACCCTAGCATCTTCAGAAGTCACACACTGGTTGTATCTGTTGGCCAGTTGTGCCCTATAGCATCAAGATGGTCAAGGAGCTGAACCTGGCACAACTATGCCTAAGAACACTTTCTTTTTTTTTGCAGTTGGCAACATCTGTTTTTTAGTTGCAACTTGCCTCCAAGCCCCTGAAATTCCTTTCAAATATTTGTTCCAAAGCTACACTGCTCTGAGCTCAGCCATGGGAGTATTTGCCATTTCTTGTTCTGAGAGAAAATACTGTCTTTCTCTCTGCCCACTGTTCCATCTGTCTGCCTGATCTGCTGTTTCATAATCTGGAAGAGAATACCTTTTGGGTTGTTTCATATATATTTTGTAACCACTACAGGTCTTTGCTTGAAGGGGCCAAAGTCATCCATGATGGTGAAACTTCACTGACTTCAGGTAGTTGTACAAGGTGAATCAGATCTTCCCTTGGGACCGCTCCAGACAGAAAATGTGTAGATGTGTGTATGAACAGGCAGAGGTTGGGGAGGGGAATCAGAAGTAAGGTTTTTCAGAGATTGTTCCAGGACAATAGTAAATCATACACTCACTGCTGCACTGCATAGAATGTGCTAAAGAAGAGCAAGAAAAATGAAGGAATATGCAGTTCTGCTCACTTCAGCAGTTCAGCTTTTGTTAGGATACTTTAAGCAATTACAAACTGCCAAGGCTGTGTTTAATTAAATATGTAAGTATCAGTACAAAAATAAAACCCAAGCAACACTTACATCATGCCTACAAGGTGTTATTGTTCTGTTTATTTTTTACAGATGGATATTTATTCAGGAGTAAATTTGCCAAGTGTTGTGAGAGAGAGAAGGAACGAGAGAGAGAAGAATGTAGAGGGAAGTAATGAAAAGAAATATGGATGCTACAGGAAAAATGGCAGTGCTTATATTTCAGAGAGGCAAACAAAGTACAGTGCATCTGTGACAAGGAAGTATGACTTGAGTTCCTCACTTAAGGCTTTGTTGAAATTGCCCAGTATTTGAACAAAAACAGATGACAGAGTAATTAGGGATGGTGCATATAATTTATCAGTCACAGTCTTGGACTTCCTGTAGCTGATTCGAATGACCAGATGATTTCTTACTAGTAGATCATACATTTGGGGGTGGGGGGCAGGCAGGAAGAGAGGAACATAGCTAAGCACAAATAATAACTCTTTATTTGCCTAGAATCATAGAATGGTTTGGGTTAGAAAGGACCTCAGAGAGTATCTAGTCCCAATTCCCTGGCATAAGCAGGGATGCTACCCACTAGATCTGGTTGCTGATTCAATGAAACCTGAATCTTTAACTCCCGGGAAAACTCACCTGCAGAGGTTGAGGTGAGGGGAGACACAGCCATCCAGCACCTTTGGCTCTGCTGCTTTTTCTGGGACAGACTTTGCACACCCAGGAAAGCATAGGGCTGCTTTTGCTCCCAGTGGAATAGAGGTGCAGCAGTCTACAGTGTCCTGAGTACAGTAAGGTTTTACCTATAGATCAGGCAGGTTTTAGAAGGGCTGTGTCCTCACAGGGTCTTACTGACAGGCTGCTGACTTTTGCCTGTGGAAAAGCTGGCATGACATTTGATCCTGATCTTCTTTTTCTTGGCATTAGGGAGATTATTATTGCATATAAGCCGTTTTTTAAACTAGCATGGGGTAGGAGAATTCAGGGACAAAGTAGTCCAGTATATAGTTTATATCATCTTGGTTAAATTATGTCAGAAATATAAGTACAGTCACTCTTTTTCTTAACACCTACATTTTCTAAAATGTTTGTATGTTAGATGAGGCAGCCAAGGTGTGCTTCCTTCCCAACTACCAATAGTGCAAAGTATTTTGACTCCACTGGCAAAATAGTTTATAATTTTACTAAAATCCATCAGGTACTTTCTGGGACTCATAATTGTGCCATTGCTGTGGAGGTTTTCTTTTGCCCAAGAAAGGGATCAATTCTGCACTGCAACTCACTACTCACAACCTTGAGAGATGTACCTGCAGGTGCCATGAGTCTGTGATGACTCCCAGGCACAGGGAGTTCAGTAAGAGAGATGTTATGGTCTAAATACTGGAGTCTTGGCTTGGGTGTTATTTCAAAGGAAGATGATCACCACAAACTCTTATGGCCTGTGTGTGAGGTGTTTCCATAATTTCATGTGAGCTTCATTTGTCCACTTTGCCTATAAGAGTGTTTAACAATAAAGAAAAGGAGTATTTTTACACCGGGGGAAATGTCTACATTGTTATTTGGGCATGAGCCTATTCAGTCTCCAGGAGAGGGAAATAAAGAGAGGTTAAGATGAAGTAACAGTTGGATTTGTCTTTCATTCCCTGAAAGCTGTGGCTATAATTTTCAGAGAGGCTAAAGGCTTGAAGTATGTATTTCTTTTTCAAATGAAAAGTCCAAATCTCTGACATAAGCCTAGAAAGTAAATGTTTTGCTTGCTATATTTTAGCCTCAGAACTGATCATGTTTTGAGTTCATCCATGTTCCTTTGTTACCTGAACAATGCCACAACATTTGTCATGCTAGTAACAGACTCTTAGGATAATTTACAAAGAGAAGCAACTGGGAACATCTATAAGCTCCCACACAGAAACACTGATAAGGAAACAGCTTGGATTTGGGTGCACTTTCTGTATTTTCCTCAGATTGTCTCAGGTGGAGGCTGCAGAATGAAAATGCTCCAGTGATAAACCCTTGTGAATGGTGGGGAAAGACACCATAATTTCAGGTGCAAATCCAGTAACTTACCCTGCGGATCGATGGAGAGGATTAGTTCCCTTCACCATGCCCTTCTTATACCTCTACCCACCCCCCATCTGCAGGAACCCTCCATCTGAACCAAAAAGCTTTATCTATCCCTTAGTGAAACATCTTTTATTTGCCAACTTGTTTTTCCCACAGACTCCTGCTCCCTTTTGTGTTTGCGCTAATGTTCGAATGTCTACACCACGTAGCCGATGATTATTTGTGAGACAGAGTGAGTTAATGCAGATTTGCAAGCTGTTCCCATTTGTTAAATGTCAGAAAAACACATGCAAGTCACTGGCTTTAGCACTTAGCTGCCAGCTGGCTCTTCTGAAAGGAGGGGACAAATGACAGTCTATCAAACAGCATGCTTTCAAAGAAAGAGGAGACCTGTTCCAGAACTGCAGCTTCAGAGGCTCTTTTTAACAACATAAGCAAAACTGGGAGCCAACCTCATTTTTTCCCCCTGGCTGTAATGAACACATAGCTTAGCGACAGCATTCCCCCACCCCCAGTATAAACGAACTGGAATTACAAAGCTTATGAGGAAAAAAGTGTAATTTTTTTCTCTCTCTCTTTCACGTCAAATTTTATTTTTATTTATTTATTTATTTATTTTTGGCTCAAATGTAAGACCAAAAATGCCAAAAGGGGAAGGAGTGGGGTTCTGAGATCAGTCACAAATCTCACAAGATTGCAGGAAACTGTGCCAAATGGAAGTGTTTATCCATGGGTAAGTGCCCAGTGTAGATTAACATATTTTAATTATAGTCTCTGGGTTTGCTGCGCTCCCTGAAGAGTACATGGTTTAGGCCTCATTGGTGAGCCAAAGTTGTGGTGAGGGGGGGAGGGATTATTTTTGGTTGTGCATGCTGATGGGGTGCTGCATCCTCGCCGTGCCTGGAGTGCCGAGACATGCCTTTCTCCTGGAGCAGATGCTGCAGAACGGCAGTGATGCCGGTTTCTTTGTGCCACCCAACATGCTCCAACCCTGACCTGGAGGGCAGCGTTCCTCCGCTGCAGCTGCCAGTGCAGGGGCCGGGGCGCGGCTCTGCTTCCTGGGGTGGTGTCCATTGGGATCTCCAACATCACCTACTCATTAGGATGTCTCTGAACAGCTGTCATGTGGTGCTGACTTTTTGTCATGGTTGACAGCGGTGAGATTAAAGCAAGTAGCTGGAGGCTGAAAAACTCTGTGTTTTGTTACAAAGCCCTGAGTCATCTAACTCCTTGTTATAAATATTAGGTGTCAGATTTGGATTCACAGAGTCACTTGTAGCCTTGGGTAGATCCCATTAGACAAGTGGTCCAATTTATTACAGCAGGACTATTTGTATACAAGATTGCTGTCATTGTCAAGATGTCAAAATCTGGCCTGGTATGTTTAATACTTCATAGTTAACAAGCTGCATCATTCTAGTGAACATCTTCTAATTATAGAATAAGATTTTAGAATGAGTGGTCATTTCCCAGAGTTTTCTATGGTTTAAATTCAGTGATAGTTAGGATAGGGCTTTGGGAAGAAAGAGTGTGGTGCTAGGAAAAGTCTATCTTTTCTTCCCTGTTCTTCTTTTAAGACTAAAATCCAATTTACTTCTAATAGGAGAAAGGAAGAGAGAGATCCATGAAGAAGGTAATTCATGCTGCATAGCTTGCAGAAGAAGGAGTCACTTCTGTTTACCTCTGTCACTGGAAGGACCCCAAGTTCAGTGCTACCTGATGGAACAGGAAGAGCTAGGTAAGATTGAACCTTTTCCAGTTGCAAATAGTACCTGCAAAGCCCATTGCTCTGTTGCTCATAAATTCATTTCAGGAGCAGTCTAAAACAAGGAATTTGATGCCAAAGATGCTCTCAAATTGTCATCTAAACCACACCACCTTTCAGCTGTTTAATCCATGGGAATAATAAATCTCTTGGTCTTTGTGCTTCTACCCTGTGCTTTTAACCAGGAAACATACCCTGGGTACCCCTAAATTTGAGCAGTGGGTTGGCTAATGCCTGCCTAAATCCCAGTGAGATCCAGGAATTAGGCAAAGTGAAGGCTCTGAGTCTGATAGGTATAACTTGAACCATCTCTGATGTCTTCAAGTTCAGCACAAGGTTTTACTCAAGGCCCCTTTCATAGATAAAAAAGGTCTAGCTATTTAAACGAAAAAGTGATATATCCCAGGTTCCAGGCTGTCCTCATTCAGATGAATATGAAATAAGAGACTTCAATTGCTCTAAACTTCTCATTATAGTCTCAAACTCTAGGCTTTGAGACTGTCTGGGGAAAAGGTCTATAAAAGTTATTGTTCTGCAGCTGGAGGAATCTAACCCCATTTTGAATTTTGAATGCTCAGGGTCTTCAGAGCTATGTCCATAGAGATATTCAGAGATATTTAGGCACCCAACTGCTCTTTGTCTCAGTGCCTTCATCAAGAGAGATCACAGTCTGCTTGGATGTTAAGGGTAGCAGAAAATGAAAGCACCATGCAATATCAGCCTGCAGAGAGAGTGAGAAGACAGTTGTTAATCTGAAAATTTCCTCCACATTATATTCTTAATATCTTTCCTTTTGCACCATAAACTGCTCCCTGCAATTGTGCTTGGGATCATTCAACTGAAAAGAAAAGCTCCCCTGTCCATCTGCCTGGCAGGACTGTCCAAAAGTACCTCCTTTTCTCCTTCCTTTCCTCAGATCTGGCTGGCAAAGCTTATCAAACAGGGCATTACGATATAGTAACTTCTCCAAGCCTCCAAAGTCTGACTCTGAAGACTGAGATAGCTGAATTTGTTGCATGTGGCACATCTGCATTTCCAGTGGCTTGAAAATATTGCTAGGAAAACAACAAATTCAGCAGCCTGGGAGAGCAGAGACTGCTACAGACACACACCAGAGGTCCCATGAGTAGGGAGAGAGTATGTATTCCCTACAGGCACACAAGAACACAAACATGCATGCATTTATACAGAAGTGCATTCAGACCTGCACTCCTCAAAGACACTCTGCCCATACACAGTCAGCACCCACAGCCCATCACGTCCCCTCTCTAGCTGGTCAGGGTGGAAGTCTGTCTAAAATATGCACACATGGATAAAATGTGGATCCACCAGTAGCTTGTCTCACTCATTCTGACCAGTGAATCTCAATCTCCCTCATGTTGTTAGCACCTGGACATAGGAGGCTGCAGCCCAGGGTGGTACAGACACCTTGCACCGTCACAAACACACACACACAGAGTATTCAGACAAGAGAACTAGCCAGTTGTGTTTACACACAGCTGACAAGTTTATCTCCTTTTTCCTTCAGTTTCTCCATATTTGGCTGTCCCAAACCACTTTCATTCTCCGTTTCCCAAGTTTTTAGCTTTTCTTACCTCTCCCAAATATTCCATGAGTTCCATCCTATCCCAAAACATTTTTCTAGTTTACCTCATAATGTGCCCCTGGGTATTGATCTCTCTCTGTCCATGGGATGCTCCAGAGAGCAGCTCCTTTGATTCATCAGGGTGGGGTGATGCTCTTTATGGACACTCCTTGGAGGAGGCATGACAGGGGCTCATTTCCTGCCTGACGTTATTTGGGTGCTCTTTCTTCACCATTATTATGTTCTGGGGTTCTCTGTATGTGTGGAAATGAGCCTTTTATTTCACAGCCTGACAAATACCTCTTTCTGACAGAATTTTCTTTTTGCCTGGGTAGATCCTCCTTTGTCTCTGAGACATATAAGCTCATAACAAGCTCTTACTTGTTACATGAAGAGCATTGGCATGAGTAAGCCCTTTCCTATCATTTCTTTGAAGAATGTCAGGTCCAGATTTAGGCACTAAATTCTAGTAACAGCAGCATGTGGTTCATGTAAGCAAGTGGCAAGACAAGACCAGTCTACTAAGAGTAGGATGTGTCTGGGGAGACTGTGGAAATCTGGTCATCAGCTCATGGACTTCTGACCATGTGAAAGTCAGCATCCCCACTGGACAAAAAGGGTTTTTCCTAGTGCTAGATTTTTCTTGGGGCATCACTGTCTATAAGTAATGGCAGCAAAATACTTCAACAGTTAAGGATGTCAGATATGTATAGACAATTTTTAAGTGCACACAAGACACAGATTTTCAAGGATGCTTTGATTAAAGAACTTCCTCATGTTCAGATAAGTATCTTGTGCATCAGTTTGTGCCCATTGTCCCTTGTCCTATTGCTGAGCACCACTGAGAAAAGTCTGGTCCATCCTCTGACACATCCCTGCAGACACTGAAACACACTGATGAGGTCCCCTCTCAGGTGTCTCTCATAAACTAGAATTTTAGACCTGGTAAGAGACACAATAAATACAGCAGAATACTTGAGAACAGATAAATCTGAAAGCAATGTTCCTGTTTCCATTCATCGTGAACCCTGCTTTATCAGCATGGCAGACACACTTTGAGACAGGATAGTGGTAAAGTACTTATTATGATTGAAAACATTGTTTTCTCATTTTACTGCTTCCTGTGCTAGTGGAGGAAGGTTATCCTGGGCGTTTGTGTTTGATACTGCCTGGAGTGCTATACATTGAGCCAGTTCTGAGTGAGGAGGCTGCAGGACCTCAGTTTACTGGTGCCAAGCTGGGATGACCAGTCTGCTTGAGCAGCCAGAACTAGCCTCTCCTCAGGTGGTGATGCTGCAGTGCAGACTTTGACTATTTCAGAGCCAATTTAAATCTCTGTCTCACAGTGATGTTTTATGCAGAGCAGGCTTATGCTTAGGGCCTGATACACAGCCCACAGAAATGGATAGAATGCTTTTGACTGTGCTTCAGCAAACCCCAGCTAAATCGCTAAATCCTCCCCACCTCACTTCCCTTCCTTGAAACAGACATAACTGCCTTTTCTTCGCACAGTGCCCATCTTGCTCAACACAACAGATCCCTAATCATTCAGAGAGGAGGAGAAGAGAGGGGAAGGAAGGGCAGATGGTATCATCCTAATGCAAATAATAAATAATCAGATTAATCCCTGCATCATGACAAGAGTTTCATTAGGTTCAGAACTAGGGAAAAACACTGCTGTGTTTCCCGGGAGCGAGTCAGAGGGAAACATAATAAAAAGTGCTCCCAAGCTTGCTTTTAAAATTTTTTTTCATTTCTTTCATTTCTTTTTTTCCCCCTCATTTGTTTTATGCTGGGGGTAGAGCAATGTGGAGGAGCAAAGATAGAAAATAGAAGTAAGCTTCTGTGTTTAAGAGATTTTTGTCAGCATCTCATGAGCAGGGTGACCAAATGCTCACATTGTAGGGGTCTTGTTTTTGTGATCTGCAACCATATGTCATTTTATCAGAGTGGCATGATCATGGACTAAAGCAGGCAGAACTGAAATGTCAGTGCTCAGGTAGGAGGAAAGCCCTCTTTTTTCTGACTTTTTTAGCTGAAATGTTGAGCTCTTTGCACTGCTATTGCTGCTTCTTGGTTGGACTATTTCTATTTCCGCAGTGTCCTCATGCCTGTCATTGCCTGGACCTGGTTCAATAAACACATTAGCTACATCTGAGAGTACAAATATTTCTTCAGAGGCTTAAATGTCTATTTGAACATGTGATTGCAGTAACTACATGTGCAGTCAGAATCAGCCCAGTATACACCATCAGAACTGACATATCCAAATTTTGGATACACATAGGAGGAACTACACTGGTGTGAGATGACAGGGAACACAGGCTGGCTGCATTAATGGGTCTGCCAGAAGTGGTCCTGTAAGTCACATTCAGAGGTGGGGTGGGATTGCCAGTCACTGGAAACCCTCCATGTGGAGGATGCACATTATGTCCAGCATTGGCTGTGCTTCTCCTGAGCATGGATTTCCATCTGTTTACTCCCACCCACAGGTTGAGAGTGTCATCTCTTGCCTTGTTGATGTAGCAGTGGCACTAGGATACCACGCAGCAAAAGGCCTATGGTGGGATTTTTTACCATACTGCAACCCAAAAAGTGAGTGTGGAGATTTCCCATTGGCAGACATGGTATGAGAGGAAACTCATCTGCACTTTTCCCAAAAGCAGTCCCTTCCTTTGCAATTGTGAAGTAGAGGGTTTCATCCAGTGCAACAGCAGCTAGTCAATACACACTTTCACAAACAGCATGAACTGAGCAAAGTGAGTGTTTAATATCTGAAGAATGATTTATAAGGTGCTTTACAGAAAAGTTTTCAACAAGTCTGAATTCTCTATTAAAAGCTGCTTGCTTCATTACAGAGTTACCAAAATAGGCAAAGAAAATATTCCTAGCTTATCCCAAGACTCCTTAACTCCTGACAATTTTAATAAATCAAGGAACATTTGTAAGTACTAAATGTTAAATGTGTATTCACAGCTAATTTTTAATCAACTAACAACGGTGATGTGTTAATTGAATGCCATTAAGAAACCATAACTTGATGCATTAGCTATTTTCTTATGCAGAGGAACTTTTCCCAAGGCTTTCAGTTGTTGCCCAGACTGCTTCTGAAAAAAAGTATTTTAAATATGTTTAGACCTGGACAATTCAAACCCTAAAACTGAGCCAAGTTCACAGGGGTAACTGAGGTTTATAGTTCTGTGAACCTGACCTGAATTTTAAACAAGCCTGGGCTAAACTTCAAGTAATCTTGTGCCCTAAGGTATGACTTGCAACTTAGAGAGTGATCATGTAGACTTCTGACTTCAATATGAATTGCTTAATTTTTGGGATGTCAGACAAAAGATCAAATACAGAAGGGTGACATACACACGTCTCTGAGACTTGTGAAGCTTTCTGGTTTTGCATCCAGCTTATCAGCTGGCTCCTCCTTGGTGTAGAGCANCAAAAGCAAACTAGGTTTGTTTGTTTAACCAGTCTAATTAGGAACTCCTTGCTAACCTGGCTGGATCTGAATGTCAATAGGCACTGTTTAAATAAGCAGCTGAGAGAAAAAAATTCATGGTACAACACTGAGCAGAGCAAATGGAAATAAGCTGAACCTACCCCTTTGTCTAGCTATGATACAAATTAAAAAAAAAAAGATACCAATGTCCCCAGATTCCTCTCTGTACATAGTCATTGTATGGATGTTTTACATATTTCTGAAATAAGTCTGATCAGAAATGCAAGGAGGAAAGGGGGAGGAGAATTGTGACACAAAAGCAGCTAAGTTATAAATATCTTTATTTTTAGATTCTCAGATGAAATTTGCTATGGGGGTTTATAGTGGTGGTAATCAGGAGAAGAATGAAGGGCATTAGTAAAGATGATTGAAACCTATCCAACAAAAATAATCTACTGCAGTTGGCTCATTTTCTTTCTGACGTTGTGCTCAATGAAATGAATTTAAACTGTTTATTTTACAATTAACATGCAATGTGAATTTCTGAAGTAATTTATGAGAAACAATTTTCTTTTTATGTGGGGCTGCAGCAGAGAGAGAGCAGAGCTTCAGTTCACAACATCAAGGTGAAGCTCCAGGGAGGGAGAAGGTGCTTTCTCATATATGAATTTTGCCACTTCCCATAAAAGTTGTGTGCCCTTTCATGTTTCTTGGCCACAATAACCTCAGGATGCCAGGATGGGCAGCTGGAGGAAGAAGATGAGGGATGTCAGGCTCAGGGGCATGTGCTACTTGCAGCGTTGCAGAGAGCATTGTCTCATTCATGAAAGTCAGAGTACAGTCAAGGCAGACGTTTGCTATTAAGTTAGAAACAGGTTGAAGCAGAAATGTGAGAAACAATCTGTCTCATGAGAGGCCAGAGCCATACACTGCTGAGTTCCTGAGACATTTGTGTCCTGTATAACCAGGTCTCTTCTCTGGTGCCCCAGCTGCCACATGCAATGTGTTTCACTGGACAAGACAGAGGTAACACTGTCCTTTCTCACAGTCTCATCTGTAAAAACCCTTTCTACATGCTGCATTAATAACCATTATCCATCCCCATTCTCCAAAATGCTGTCAGCAGCATGGATGAGCTGATGATCTCAGCATTATCCTGAGATTTCAGAGTGTAAGGTTTGGTTCCTTGTTCTGTTATATATTTCCTCTGTGACCATGTGTAAGTTGTCTCCCAAGGGAAATATGCTGGGTTGTAAAAGGATCTTGAATCTTGAAGATAAAGTCTTAACAAGAGTCAGTGGCTAGAAGCCAGGCAAATTCAAATGGGGAAAAAAGGTGCACATTTATAGTGGAGAAGGGAATTAACTCTCAGAAAAAACTACAGAGATGAGGGAAATTCTCTTGCTTTTGATGTCTTCAATCCAACATTGAAAAGTAAATGTAGCCAAGTACAGATTAAGTTTAAGCAAAAACATTGATTTGGTTTAGTGCAGTTATAATTGTGTGGCAGTAAATAGCTGATGATATCCAAATGGTTAGACTAGGTGAGCTGAATCTCTTGTTCGGGGCTTTACACTTCCCAAGCCAGTAGCACAGAAGAATTTTTTGAGGACTGCATCCTGTTCTCAATTCAACATATAAATAAAGATAATTTGCTTCCATAGGAAGGTATAGTATCCTCCATATGGTATGGAATCCGTCTCACCTCATTAAAGTTGACTAAAAGTAAGCCACCCAGTAACTAGTCATCAAGGTTTTGCTAAAGTTGATGACGAGTGCTGGCACATGCCATGAGTGTTTTAGCTGCCAATATCAGAGATACCAGATGGGCTCTCTGGTCATGCTCTCTCCATCAACTAGAAAAGAGCCTAGATTAACTTGGACCTGACGCTAGCCTTTTAAGTGGATGAAATTGGATGAGATTACTTCCATGTACACCCCTAGCTCAGATGTTTAGCAGCTTTACGGTTGTCTTCATTCTTCTTGTCTCGAAACACTTCTCCTTCTATTTATCACTGTTGCAAGACATTCCTACCTTTCATACCCACTCCAAAATGACTTTCACTTTACCAAAATCAAGACCAACCCTGGGCATTAATTGCCCTCAGAATATGTTTGCCTCTTTCTATTATCTGTGAAGGAGCCCAGGTGTCTAGCTCAGACTGAAATAGTTTTCTGTCCTACATGATAGGTACAGTCTTGTAAGAGATTGAGAAAAAAACCCCCAAAAACTATGCTGCATTCTTGCCGTGCTTTAATTGTAAGAGCTGATTTTTCAAGGAAATCTGAGATTCACCCAGATGAGAAGAAACACACTTATATCTATTAAAGAAGAACAAGAGGAGCACCTCATGTGACTTCAGCTATCAAAAAGTTGTAACTTAATCATGTGAGGTCAGTCGTGTTGGGCTGACACCTCTAAAATTGATATCACCAATTCCAGATGCCTGTCCCAAGATGAGGTCAGCCACTGAACAAACCAGGTTTAATTCATTGTCTTCAAACACATTTTTACTGATCTGCCCTAATTGTTGGAACCCTGGAACCCCATGTCTAGTAAGGGGAAACATTTTATTTGGCTGATATTTGAGGAATTTGGAACCAGGCACAAAATTAAATTTCAAATTTTTAAGTCAGCATGCTAAGTAAGAAGTAATCCTATGTTGACTGCTTAAGCACGGATGAAATAGGCACCTCCAGAGGGTGATTTGACCCAAAAAAGAGCAGAGTCACCTTCTCAAAGAAGATCTTAGTCTCCTTCTCTCTTTCAACTATAGAGAAATACAAGGGTGACCAAGACCTAACTTACAGAAAATAACTAAATAGATAAAATTAGTGAGGATGAATCCGTTCCAAAAAATCTTAAAATCAAACCAACTGAAATTTCATAAGTCCGNTATTTGCTGTAAATTCTTTTGCTATCTGAGGTAGCACATGATAATCCAGAGTATCTGCTGACAGAGACATTTAAATGTTGTCTGTTTATGAACTTCTGTGATGTTTTCCATTTCAGGATTTTAATTGATGTTCTTCCCTCCAGGGAATTATCTCTACGCAGCTTCAGTCTTAAATTCATAGACTGCCCCTAGGACTGGACATGTTTCTCCACCCGTGTGACCTCTGTGAGAAACAACAGAGCAAATTTTGAAACCAATTCTCTCATCTCATCTGTCACATCCATTTGACTCCTCTATGGTCTAAAAACGCAAAATTCTTTCTGCCAGTGTCGGAGATGCCGTTTCTTTTCCCCTGGCATCTGTCTATTCCTCAGATCCTTTCTCCTTGTCAAGCAGGCTTTCGTAGCAGCCACATGTGCTTAGAGCTCATACAGCAATTTGGACAGAGTAGTCTGCTTTGATTTCCTCACTCAACAGGAAGAGACAGTTGGATCTAAAATGGGGGCAAAAAGCCAAGAAACCACTTTTTGGAACACCAAAGAAAGATGTGATTTTAACATTTAGCATTTTATCCCCAAACTAACTATTTTTGCACCAGGTACAATCTTCACTGACTCTATCATGCCTGCGTTGCTGTACATCCAAACCGCAGTGCATTTGGAGAGGGAGGTATTTATATTCCATCCCCAAAATGAACAATAGAAGTACAGCATGCTGGATGCCAGAAGGGAGTTGGGAGCATTTGAGCCCAAGATTTGGGAGCATATCTGTCTCCATGTATTGGATAGGATATAATTTGATCTGTACAGCCAATTCACTTTAACAGAGCATGGATTGCAATTTTTTCCACCTAAAAAAGCAAGACTTAGTACTGCTAGGTCCTGGCATGCCTGAGCATTTCAAAACATGTGTTAAAGGTCCATAAGAGTTAAGCAGATGCCCACCTAACAGTATGGGTATTTTCCACAGTGCTCAAGGTCTTTCATTTGTGGAATGGTCCAGGTATGCTGATGGCAAACTTTGATTATCCCTAATACTCTTTTGTCTGCAGGGGAATAAATCAGAAGGAACGTGAAGCACACAGTAAAGAATTATTATTTTTTTTTTTAAACTGAGGGTTATTGTACTGTATATTCCTTAGCCAGCAAAGTCAGGGATAAGCAGATTTTACCTTGGTTTGCATCTTCACCCAGAAAGCTGTGGATGAACTGCCAGGTCTCAGTGCCCCTGATGGGAAGAAGGAAAAATGTCTCTTCCTGGTATTAGATTTTCAAATACTGCTTGTCTAACAAAAGTTATTTTGTCCTGGCTTTGTGCCAGTGAAATGAATCTTGTGTTCATTATGGACTCTTTTCCTATGTCCCTTATTCTCGCACAATGATGTTTAGAGATACAAAATACTGTGGTTTGGATTTTAAAAAACCTTCTGTTTTTATCCACCTTCATGCTTGAAAGGAAATTTGTAAATTGTCAAGTTGACTTAATTTTTCCTGTGGTCTTGCACCTATTTGCTGTAATAAGAATTTCCCCCTTGGGTTTCACTCATCTCCAGTGTGTGGCAGGAAAAAGGGATTAGGATTGTATTTGTCTTCTTTGTGAAGCCAATACCCTTTCAGCAAGCCTGCTATTAGTTCTGGCTGCCAAAACAGCATCCTAATGCCTTACCTGAGAGTCAAGTATTTTATATTAAGTTAACTTTTGCCTCTGCTGACTTTCACTATTCTGTTTACTTTGGAATCCTCATTCCTTATGGAGCTTACTATTGTTTTATGTGCACTCAAGCCTATATTATGCCCTTTGGTTCCTCCTGCTAACCTGGCAAAGAAGAGGGAAGGAGCCTTGGGGCTTCTTCTTTCTCCAGTAATGGCACATTTTAATGAGTTTATCCTCTGATTTGGAGAGACTCTTAACCCTTTGGCACCAAGAGATGGACCTTCTTGGCAAGTGCTGCACAAATGCATTTTTCTCAGAGCTGAGGACCACTGGTACCCGGGGGGTTTTAGACAGCACTTAGCAAACCCATTTATTTGCAATACAAAATAATGTCTTGTTTATAGAATCCTCCTCACAGGGCATTAATCATGAAGTACCTCATTCCAGCTGCAAGTTCTCAACCATCCAGGGAGGTGTTTTTATCACTTTTTTGTCATGGTATAAAAGATCTCTTAAGTTTTGTGTTAGGAAGAGCAGTGTGCCTGTGTGAAGTTCAGTATGCAGATTTTTCCAAGGTTCCTTACAGTTCTGGGAGGGTTTTGTAAATTCAAGTTCACAGATAACAACATCCAGTACATAAACTGGATGGGCAGTTACCCGGCTCTGACCATCGTAGGCTGTCAATGAAGTGCCTGTCACAGTAATTTAGAACTTGACCATCAACAGGGAAAGAATTTCTACCTGCAAACTATTGTTTTACATGAAAAAATCAGCTATAAGTGATTACCTAATTTAGTAATTAGCTATTTGGCTAAAAGGACATAAATCAAAGTTCAGCAGTAGTTTCTTCCATGGGAAGACTAAGTTTTGTGTTCCTTCTGGTCACTCAATTGGAATATTTCTCCGGTGTATAGCATCACTTCATCTAGTGATTGAAAATGTATCAATACATTAGATAGATAGACAGAGAGATAGATAGATAAGTCCATGTATTTTAATATTTTCTGTCAAATTTTGTCAATGGATTAAACAGAATTTTTGAAGTGTTCACAGGAGATATTTTCTTTTTTGAAGGTGAATAAACTGACACAAGGAAAATTGATGTAATTTAACCTAAGGGGATACCTTTTTAGTAGTATAAATGTAGGTATCATTTTATACTGTCTGTGGCACAGAAGCATCCACATGTGAGTGTTGTGGATATGTCTGGGTGTGACACAACTGGACACAATGGGGTCTTGAACCACTCATTGGGTGAACCAAACCCATCCATCTTTCTTTTCTTTTAGGACAAGAAAATAAATGAATTTGTTACTGGCTACAGGATTTTTCCAGTAAACCTATATAAGTAAGATTTTTTTTCTTTAAATTTTAATTTGTCTTTCCAAAACAGATTAATATTTGTTTATTTGGGATTTTAGTTGTAAAAATTTTGTTGAAAATATTAATCTCTAATTTTATTTTCCTAATTTTAGTTGTGCTTTCATTATGGAAAAATGGGATAGTAGGAGGTTGAAAATAGAGAGAAAGGGATATAAAGGAAGAATGATGAAGCAAAAAAATGTTGTCTTAAAAAGGGAACATTTTCAGAAGGATCAAATCATTAGGGGTCAAAAGAGTTTTCGTAGAATCACAAACTGGCTTGGGTTGGAATGAATGTTAAAGCTCATCTTGTTCCAACCTGCTGCTATGGGGGTTCCACTATCCCAAGTTGCTCCAAGCCCCATCCAACCTGGCCTTGGACACTACCAGGAATGGGACAGCCACAGCTTCTCTGGGCAGCCTGTGCCAGGGCCTCACCATCCTCACAGCCAGGAACTTCTTTCAATCTAAACCTACTTTCTCTCACTCCCTAATCTTGAAAAGGAGGCAATTTTTTTTTTTTTAAAAAAACCCTTCTCTCTTTTTTTTAAAGACTTTTCTTTTACTTTACTTTCTTCCACTGTTGATTTCAGCTATATTTCAAAACATTCCCCTTGTGATACCTTCTGATGCAGCTCTGCTCCCTGTTGAAGCTAGCTGAGCTTGGATATGTACACTGACTGGTCTTTCTCGTCACATCTTGCCTGCTGTGTTTTGGTGGACCTGGTCCTTGCATAGCCTGGAAACTTGTAAACAGCTCTTTGCTGCAGGGTGATCTAAATTGCAGCACTCAGTACTGAATAGTAACAAAAATAGTGATAATCATTGCCAAATCAGTAGTGTTTTTAAGGGATAGGCTGAGATACCTAACTCAGGAGAACTTTTGTGCCTGGATTTAGCAGATACTACTTGTGGTCTTGGAAAGACCGATACCCCCCTGTTTTGGGGCTTGGTTCTTTGTGCACGATCTTCAACCAGGATCAATCCTTGTGTGTGAGCATTTCTGCAACCTGACTGTAATCAATATACACTTTAATTGGATCAGATAGTCTCTCTCTCTCTCTCTCTTTTTTATTATTTTTATTTTTTTATTTTTCTCTCCCCTCCCCTTTATGAGTGACAATTTCTCTTTCTACAAGATTGAGTTTTGCATTCACCTGCTCGGGAACATGATATCTGCTCCCTGGCATGTCATACAGCATCAGGACTATCTACTGTCTTGCATGAGGTTATTATGACAGGTTCCTGTGTTTTTGTGGCCTGGCTCCATGAAGCATGTCACATTTGATGAATGTCTGACAAACGTGAATTGCTATTTGTAGACTTGATTTAGATGAGAAAGAAGTTTTGCTTCGAGAGCTGTTTCCCCTGGATGTGATCTGATTCCAAACCTTTCAGTTCAGGACAGTCAGTCTGCAGCCCTGACTGAATGATGGGTCAATATCCAATAACTCATGATCAAACGCTGAAGTCTTCTTAATCAGCAGAGCTTGGGTTTCCTTCAGGGGATGAGAACACTGTGCAACCACTCTGACAGAGATGCTATTTCCAATTTCTTTAATCTGAGGACATTACAGGCGAAGTTAACTTGGCATGAAACATTTCTTACATTAATTACCAGAGCAAGATAAAAAATAATAGAATATACGTTTTGGTGGTCAGTCAGTTAAGACCAAACCTTATTCATTTTAGGTCAAAGGTCTGCAATTAGGGTTGGTTTTCTTTAGGATGTGTGGTTTCCACTTAATTGAGCTATGCTTTCTGCAAGTTAACTTTTTTCCTCCAACTATAGGCAAGAATCTTAATAATGACAAATGGATCTAATCCATCGCCTTTCATCATGGTATTGAGGTACAGAGCATGAAAATTTATGGCTGTCGGAAGATTTTGCCATAAAAAACCCTGCTGTCTCCTGCCTAGTTGAGCCAGAATTGGAAATTTCTCTGTCTTCCCTGTTGGTAGGAGTCAGGTGTCAGACTTGGCTTCAGCTTTTCTTTGGGGACAGCATCTGTCAAAAAAGTGCATGACACACAGAGTGTCTTCACATTTGGCCAAGATCTTCCTGAGCAGTTCAGACCTTATGAATATTAAATTGCAAGTTTGCCTTCTCTTTTCATGGTTTATTTATTTTACAGAAGGCATCTTCTCTTGTTTAATGATCAAGTGATTTTTCAGGCATATAATTTGCAGTATTCAGCATTATTTATAGAAATTTGTCATTTCTCTGATACTGCTTTGTTAAGTTTGTCTTGGAGAATTAGCCCATGTGTCTGCCATTTGAGGAGAGGGGAAAAGGATTTGGCAGAACTTTTGTCCTTCTGAGTCCTGAGACCTAAAAGGAGAGACAACACCGTGTAGACATTACATGTGGCATCAGGGTGACAAGGCAAAAAGCCTTGAAGGTCTGAAAGCGAAAGACAGGCAGCACTGGCCAGAGCTAAACATGATGTGGGAACATACTTAATGACCAGTGTTTCTACTAAGTCTGAGAGAAGTCTCGAGTCTCATCCTTAGTTAGCCAAACATTGAACCTACAATTTAAATGTCCCTGTTGACCAAAGCCATTACCTCTTTTAAACAGATGGAAAGGGATTCTGCTAATAGTCAAAATTTTGATCACCAAGTTTCCAGGGTATGTCTGGGATAAAGGCAGTTCTCCCATGAGAAGAAAAGCTCATTTTTTTTGTAACTGTAAACAGACCACGGTCTGACACTGTTGAAGAGCTCATGCCAAAAACCATCTATCTTTGCACCTTGTCCTTTACATTTCTTCCTGGTTTTAACTGTTACTCATTTTTACACCACCTCAGGTGTGTAAGGTTTTCTGAGCTATCATGAAAGCCAAGCGGTCCCAGTCCATTAGTGACGCGTAAAAGCTGTTTGCAGTTTTATGTCTGCTAGTTTAATTGACTTTTCTGCAGACTACCACATGGTGTTCCTTCTATTATATCACACTGAGGTATAGCAAGAGAGTATTCAGCATCAGTAGGATCAAAACACAATGAACAAGAACCATTTGAAAACTGAAGAGCTGCTGTATGAAAAGTATTTCCCTTTTAAGCTGATTTTAAGGGGCTTAAGACCCTTTCCTGCCTCTTATTGATAAAAGTGGGTCCAAGTGGACAGTCTCTCATAAAAAATCAGAAAGCCTCCTGTAGAACAACATGTATCATATTAGAAAGCAAATTTTGGCTTGCTTGATAGCAAAAGGATAGAACTGGGTTACTAAAAGAGATATGTTATATCTAAAGCCCACAGTAGAAAATTGGGCCAGTGCTGTCATTGTCTCTAATTAAAGTACCTCTCTGGCTGAGAAGAGAGGAGACGTCAAGGAGCTTTTAAGTGGAGAGAAGACGATGACACAGCCTAATGACTGCAGCACAAGATTCTAGGTCCTTCAGTTGTCTTTTTTCAGAGAAAGCTGAAGTAAGTCTTTCAATAACAAGCATTCATTGCTCAAACTTGAAGACCCTAATGTGTCTGAGAAGCCCCAGAGTTCATATATGGATTCCTAGCAATATATGGCTCCCTTATAATTAGAGGGATCTAAATCTACCTGCTAAATAAAGGAGAACCCACACTATTCCATAAAGAAGTTTAGGAAATATTTAACAGTATCAGGAAGACAATCTTCAAATCAGCTCAATTCCTAGCAGTGGCTGAAATGGTTGCATGTTAGCAATGAATAGGGAAGGAAGTGCTCACTGAATGGAAAAATCCCATACTTACAGGATAATAGATCTCCCTGATATGGGCAGGAGGGGAAATTGTATGCTACAAGTCTAAAATGCTGCATGCTGTTATGCTGTTTTGCTTAATGCACTTAACAGAGTACACGCTACTGTTCTAGTTCAGTAGCATGGTCTTGGGAGTAAAGATTTGTCTGATCAAACTCAGTTCACTGACAGCCTTGGACATAAAGATTGCCTACCAATATCAACAAAGTAATAAAATGAACCCAAACAAACTAGAGAGGGATCATTTGGGTCAAGCCTTGCATAACTGAATTAACAGAATGGGAGTCAGCTGGGGAAAATGTAAGATGAATATTTTGTATTTTTGCACTGCTAAAACAGCAGAGTAGGCGTTCCAAAGAGAAATACCAAGAAATATGCCTTGATATAGAGATGATGAAGACTTTTCCTATCATGTAGGTAGATGCTAGGAACTCTGAGTCTGCTTCTCAATCTGTTATGACAGTTTGCATCACTGTTGCTCCATTTACTCCAGATTTATGCTTCAGTTCGCCTAGACAAGCATGAGGATTCCCAAAGTCCTATCTGTGTTACTAAATGTTCTCAGCATTTCAGCATTCACCCATGTGTGTCTGGTGCACATCCTGTGGTTCTGTAGGCTGAGATGCTTTAGTGTTGTTTCCCATTCAGTCGTTTCATTATTTAACTGTCCCTGGAGGAGGAGTTGTGGAAATGGCATTGGAGAACTGTCAGCACTTATATGTTAATATTTGCATCCTCTTGGCAAAGTGAGTTCCAGATCAAGCAAAGTACATGCTCAAACTTGAATTCATATTCCAGGTGAATTGAATTCAATTCCATATTTACAAAGAGCTAAGACTACACACTTCTGAGTTTTTTGTGCACTTGGAGGGTGGGAAGGAGAGAAGGACTTTTGTTTAAGAGCACGGTGCAAAACAATGATTTAGACTTACCCAGAAAATCATCAGATGACATGTGTGTTTCCTGTGAACATCATTGCAGAAAGGGTGAAGCGATTGGATTTTCCTTCTCATAACTCATTTTGTTTTGCATCTCATTCTGTCTTCTCAGAGTCCAGATGAAACCTCAAGAATTTTAAAGCTATATAATTAGTCTGGAAAACAGGTAAGAAAGTCTCATGTGGTGACAGGTACCAAAAAAGAATGGGTAAATTAGCAAGTCCTTTTCACCTTGTGAGAAGGGCACTTAGTAGAAGACAAGAGCTTTGTGATCCATGTTTCATTCTCCCCTTGACCTCTCCTCTAACTTTGGCCAGGTGCCTCTGTGGACATTTCCTTAGTCATCTTTTGTCTCACTTGCCTGTTCAGCAGTTGAGGGATGCTCTGACTCATGGCATGTTCAGCTCTTACCACAATGGCTGTTGTGGAGTTTGGGGAAATGATGTCTCACATCTCTCAACCTCAAACTCCCTAAATATCCTCACCTCATCTATCAAACTAAAAGCTGGTGAAAAGAGTAAAGTAAAAAAAAAATTGTGTAAGCTGCAATTTTGGCATTTTTCATGAAATATACCTGGTAACAAGGGTGAACAAAGACTGACTTTCATAATTGTTAAGAAGCAAAGCAAAAATTGGACATTTCCTCCTGAGTACTGTCTGAAATTTCTTAGTTGTTCAGGTATCTAAGAAATTTCTTATTAGTTTATGTATTTCTGTATGAATATATAACATCTGTAATCTCCTAAGAATCTGGATATAATATTAAAAAGAGAAAAGGCAGCAATGTTGAAAGATAAGCAATACAGCAATATAGCAAGACCTCCCTGGGGCAGTGGCTGTATCAGAATGGAGCTGAGTGATTTTCAAATGGAGACCATGTGACTCTTGCCATGGAGACATTTCAGATAAGACTTTATCTGGAAAATAAGCTAACTCTTGGTGGAAAACATCTCTTCCATGTGTGGAGGTGATGCCTGGTGATTTGGGGGCAGAAGATAGAGATTATTTGGATTCTGTTTCTGTGCTGATGACCCCAAGGCAGCAGTTGAGCCTCTCTAGGCCTATTTTTCCAGGAAACTTTGTAAAAAATACTGTTAATAAAGCAAAAGCAAGAGTCAAGATGTCACATAGACTGTAAATACACAGAGAAAAGACAGACAGACAGCTCTGGCATCTCAGTATCTGCAAAAATGGATGCCTGATAGCAGCAATGTGAAACAGAGTGGGATTCAGCTCTACATTCAGCACCCACTTTTGGGTGGATTGAATACTGCTCCATATGCTGCTGACCTTATTGCTACTGAATATAATAAAAGCTCAGGCTGCCAAGCTCAGCTCTAGGCTTTCTCCAGATAGACAAGAGTGAAAGCCTGGATCTTTCCCAGGTCACAATCACTCTTCAGTGACTAGAGGGAGGTTAGCTGTGATCCGTGATCCAGAACTCAGCTAAATGGCTATTGCTAAGACCTATCCAGGAGGAAAAGTGGTGCAGCATCCTGCCAGCCCTGGCTTGGCTGCTCAACCCTCTTCACTTAGGATGTTCTCCTTGGCAGGGAGTTGAGGTGACTCCCCACTTCCAGTTTGTGGCAAGCCCTCCTAAGAGATAATCATGCTCCTTTCCAGGTGCTGGGAGATACCAAACTCCATGACTTAATCCCTGGCTTGAGAGAAGGGGTGATGCGCAGTTTTGATTTCTGTAGAACAACTTTTCTTCCCAATGAATTAACTTAATGTCAATACTAACAACAGTCAGTCGGTTGGTGTTAGGAGCCTGATATATCCAGCATTGTTGTCAGCATGTTATATATCATGTAATCTGTCTTGGCTCAGAACAATCAATATATTGCTCCTGAATTTGCTTAAAACTGATGGAGTTGAACCAGCCATAGCAAGAGTGGAAAACATTTGTAAAACTTACCCTTAAGGTGCACAAACATTAGGATACCGTCCCCACTCTTCCTCATCATGGAAAGCAGTGAATATAATGGCTAGATTCCTGTCTCACAGATGTTTAATGATGTTAGTGGCTCCCTTATTACAGTTTGAGATCCTTGAATGGAAAATGTTACTGCAGACCTAGGCATTGCATTATTATTTTTTCTTATCCTTTTTGAAAGGGGAACATACCCTTCAGAATGTTCTGTTTTGCAACTGCATTGTTATGGTTGTTGGTGTATAAAATTGATGCTTGGTGTATATAATTTATAGCCTCTAAAAATGATAAATAGCCTGAGAAAGAGGAGGGATATCTCTATTCAAGTACTAGAAATCTCAAGATGAAAAGATATTTTTGGGAAATGGTTTATATCTTCTCAAAAATTATAATTTTACCTGCTTCTTAGCAGTGCTGTTTCTACTTTCACTGATGGAATTTTTGAAGTATTCTAGCTCTGATCTTCCCGGTAGACTCTGTTCAGGTCTGCTGCTATCACTGGGAATGGACAATCTTGAAAATCTTAAAACCTTTATAGGTTCAGATTCCATAGGCATTAGTGGTATCATCACAATCTTTTTATAGGGATAAACTAGACATTAATATATTTAGCCTGAAAAAGGAGACAAAATTTGTATATGTTAGAGAAATAAGGCTGTGGAACTTACCTCCAGTTAGAGGCAACTGAACTCAACAAAGTTTGCAACAGTGTTTAGTACATTTATATGTGTGACTAAATTATAAACTTTCCTGAGAAAAACCCCAGGAAGCTGGACTTGATTCTCTTCAGGCTAGACTTCTGATCTGATTCATCTACATTGGTTACTAGCCCTTTCATTTATTTTTAGTAGGCTGACAGTGTTATGTTGTGCTCACTAAAAACTAGAACTGCCCAAGTAATTATTAAAAAATTAATGTACTTGGTGATTGGTTGAGGAACAGTGTCAAAAAATAATTAAGTCATGAATTAGATTAGCTTTACTATGTATTCTAGAAGGTAGTCCAGATTAAAGAGGAAGGAAGGTGAGGCAGGGCAAGGCAAAACAAAGGAAAGGTTTAACTAGAAACAGTCATCAGTAACAAGTAAACATGCCATGAGTTTTGTTTCTTTTATTTTGGAAATGCATTCAAATTCCTATGCACTTTCACTGCTATTACTGTAACTAAAACATTATCTTAAGATTTTAGATTTCATTGATATTGATCTCATAAAATGCTGAGCATGTCTGTGATGTTAATGGAAGATAAGACTATTCAGCAGCTCACAAGTTCAGGCCTCAAATGGTTGCATTTGGTTATATAAAATGCATCAACCTCCTAACCTCATTCTACAAAAGTTTTGCATTGTTACAGAATCAGCTTAAATGATTCCATCCTAATGGAGCTTTTGAGTAATAGTTACCAGAAGCTCTTTCACAGGTCAGCAAAACATTGTTATGTTGATGGCTCCTGCTGACAGAGACTAGCAAGAAACAAGTCTTCATGGAAGATGAAATGCATATTTCATTGGAGGAAGTAGAAGTGTTGCTTTGTATTTCAACTTGCTCAGACCTCTACTGCAACATTTAACCTCATGGTAACTCTAGTTTTTCCCCCTATAAAAACAGGAAGTATTCACTTCAAAAAGAAATTTTTTTTGCCGTGAAGATGGGATCAATATATGGATCTCAAAGAAATCAAGTTTAGAAAGCTTCTAAATTTCCTATCATTCTTTGCAGAACTTAGATAATGCTGATTATTAAAAAAAAAAAGTATAAGGGCAGCTTCATTTGCTTGTCAGCTGCAATTGGTATATACAAATTTCTGAATTATCCTGTTAGACCTTCTACATCAAAATAAAACAAGCTGCTGATGTCAAAACCTGTTAGGATTTTTGGGCGAAAAGTTATGTTTTGTGTAAACTAAGACTTTTGCAGGACCCTGACAGGTTTATATGGCCAAGGAGAACAAGCAGCTCTCCCTAGTCTGTGAAGTCCGTGGGTAGTCCATGTATGATGTTCCTCCTCCAGGAGACACATAAGTCTTCATGGAGGTGAGGCCAAGTTTCTCCATAAGATTTTACAGGTTCACAAGGCAACTACTTTCCATCTGACTGACACCTCAGGGCATAAACAGCTTCCAGCACCCTTCCAAATTGACAAACCGTTCAAAGGCTGCGGAAACTAATCTGTTACCTCAGCCTTTGACAGTGTCCAAAGGAGTCTGGGCTCTGTTTACAGTGGCGTAAAGAAATTCAGCCTTGCAGGCAGCAATTTAAATACACCAAACTCATACAATGCAAAATGAAAGCAAAGGTGGGTAATGGATCATCAAGATTTACTCAATTGGTCAGGAGCAAAACCCAGCCTGCAGGTTGCAGAGCAATGTTATGAACCCCAGACAGAGGTACCTCAGGGAAAAAGATCCTGTAGTTAGCTCTGCAGAAGCATTTAGGTGCCAAATGTCATTTGAAACCCAGAGAAGTCAATAGTCAACGAGATGCCTGGCCCAGAGGCAGATGTCTGCGTGTCTTAGATGGTTTAGCTCTCCAAGATAATTCCACTTTCTTTCCCCTGGGTGTTTTGAATCATCTGAGACAATCTTGGGTGTTTAAGAGATCCACATCACCATGTCAGAAATTGTCTAGCGTTTATGGGGACCTGCAGTTTTCTGGAATGACAGTGAGGGGCCACAGGCATGTCCTGGAGTGTTTTCAATGAACTCAGGTTTCTACATGAGCAAGTGAGCAGATAAAACAGAGAGTGCCTGCTGTGCTCTCTGCTCTGCCATTAATAAAGTATAATGAATGCATTCTGTTGCTTGAGCAAGGACTATATTTTAATATCACTCTCCATCACTCTCATTTTGATTTGTTTTGTTTTGTTTTCTTTTGTTTTGTTTTCTCTTGTTTTGTTTTGTTTTGTTTGGTTTGGTTTTGGTTTTGGTTTTTGTTTTTGTTTTTGTTTTTTGTCTTGGTGGTTTTTTTGTTGGTTTGGTTTAATTTTATTTTGTGTTTTTAAAACCTCCCAGAGTTCTAAAAGCTAAACCAGAACTTTCCTATTCAATTGCCTTGTTCAATATTTGGTTGCAAACACAGGACATGACTCTATTTTTTTCTGGTCACAGGCTTACTCATGCTAGTTACAAACTCCAGCTTAGCTGTTCCTATTGTTGTCTATGTATATATATATGTGTATATATAAAAGGAGAAAAAAGAGCTAGTCTCATGTTTCTGGATTTGTTTACATTCATTACTTGGTCTCTTCTTCCTTTATATGAAACATTAAACAATACTAACTCATTTGTTCTTAAATTTTTGGTGACCATGAGCAGAGTAATAAAAGGGAACCCTCATAAATTTGTGGTATTCAGGAACCTGCAAGGAGAGGGAACTAACACTCTTACACCACTGACCCATTTGTATTAATGATTGAATATACCAAACAACAAAAAAATCAACAAAATCTCAGGAAACAAAAAGGGGTAAAAAACCAATTTGTTGCTCATTAAGGTGCTGGAAATGTCCAGGATAAACCTGTTTAAAATTGATCTGATAAGCTGGGGAGCTCTGATTCACTGATGTGTTTTTCCCTGCTAATGGTCCTTTACTAATATTTATCCATTGCTTTGAGTAACTATTAATCTCCTAAGTTGAGAAACTACAAATGCAATTTCTAGAGCATTTAACCTTTCAGGTTTGCTGCCTCCAGAGTTTGAATACCAAGTGCTACAGTTTACTTTGTTTCTATGAGCTCAAAATTGTTAAAATATTGGCACAAAGACTATTTAAAACTAAAATTCTTTTTTTTAAAAAAAATCCTGCACATAAATATGGTATTTTCCTGAGGTGTTGTGAAGTTGAATTCAGTTTTGTTTTCCACTTGCTTGCTTCTACCTTTTACTGAAGCTCCTTCAAACTGCAATGTTGTTGCAAGTGTAATTATTTTCTTCTGTAATTTGACATCAGAAATGACCAGATAAGTAACAGCTCATGATATATGAATGTATTTCTAATGATCTCTCAGAGAAAAAAAAAGAAAAAGAAAAAAAAGAAGTATCTTACTATCAGCCTAATAATTCTAATATCTAGCAATAAACCTTGCCTTTTTTTAAAAAATGAAAAATTTCTGTAAACTTCTTCATACATGCAACCACTCAAGTTTATCTTTTTACAATAGAGCTTTAGATCCTTCTCTTTTCCTCCTTCTTATTATTTTTTTTTTTTTTTTCCAATTCCCCCCCCCCCCATCCTATTCTGGCCATGACAACTAAAGGCTTTTAAAAAAAATTCTCCTGGCCTCTGAACAAAGCCTGTTGTTGCAGGTAATTGTTGAAATATCAAGGGTATTCCGTCCTCCATTACTTAAGCTTTCATTTGTGGCTTTCATGGTTTTGAGGAATGTTTATGGCTGACAATCCTTTCTTTACGGCTCTATCCTTCAAGCTCTGGCTGATACCGCTGAGAATGACCGCATGAGTGACTGATAAAATGTCAAGATGCCATTGTTTCCAGGAGAGTGTTTGGGAGCAATAAGATCCGTTTCAATTTATCTCACCCACCTGACTTTAAGGCTCCAGGTTTTACTTCTTGAACTGCTACGAGGGATAACAAAACAAAACTCCCCCTGCCATTCCCTGCAGCAAAACTTGGGGCCTTTAAGGACTCTGAGATAATATTATGCAGATGGGTCGTAACAGCAGCAGTGCTCTGACGTTGGAAATATATTTCACAAAGCACGTCAGTACAATATTTGGGACTTAATTAATAATCTCTGTGAAAGCTGGTTTATGGATCATAATAACCATATTTTTAAATCTATGAAATACAGCAACAAAAAATCTAATTCACGAGGCAGATGGTGCAGCAGGGTCTGTGGAGTAACAGCATGGGAGAGCTTTACAGTGAGTTTCTGAGAGTCTTCTGCTAGGAATTAGTCCTTGCCAAAGCTGTATCACTTCTCAAATGGTCTTTGAGGGTCGCCAGACTACTGATAAAACCGGGTGAAGAGAAGGCAGCAAAACCAACTGCCACATGAAATAAATAAAAATATGATTTAATATTTTGCATAGATGGTTTTGCAATGCAATTACTCTAAAGCCATTACACTCAAATTAAAAAGCAATCACTTGATGTAATTTAGCTGTAAAGTTTAAATGGCAGTTTTCTAGGATGTGGATTGGAGTTTATACAGGGACTGGGACAACTTGGGGCTTCTTCCTGTCTGGTACTTCTGGTGAGAAGAACTGACACAATCATTATGGTGTTAATAATAGCAGCAAAAAACCCCTCCTGTTTAATGTGATCATTCTACTTTACCAAATTTTTTGGTCTTCAGTCCTATAGAATCACAGCATTGTTTGGATCAGAAGAGGCCTTTAGAGGTCATCTAGTCCAACACCTCTGCAACGATCAGGGACATGTTCATCTAGATCAGGCTGCTCAGAGCCCCATCCAACCTAACCTTGAGTGTTTCAAGGGATGTGGCACCCACCGCCTCTTCACGGAACCTTTTGCCAGTCCAGTGCCATGAGGCTGTTCTCAATCCTTTCCCTAAGAAAGCGGTGACCAGCCCAGCTGACACCACCTGTGCCTGAGGATGGCACTGGAGGGCTGATGGGTGCTCAGGTTTGCCCTTGATGGGGCAGAAAGGTAGTTCCACAGTGAAGGGAAGGCTGCTGCTCTGACTCAGCTTTCCCAGACACATTTCAGATACATCCTGTCCAATGTGTAAGGTACTCATATGCTAAAGTGATTAATCTGAGCTACAAGGATTTAATTAACTGTCATTTAACTAACAACAGCAGTTAAACTAGCATTTAAATTTGCTGAGGCATAGATTTGATAAAAGGTCCTGAGGTGTGGCAGAACTGCTGAGGCTGGCAAAAGGCTGGTCCCAGTCAGGTTTAAATTAACCAATTTGTTTTTAAAATCTCAGTCAGTTTTAGATAAACCTTATTGTGGCCAGACTCCCTGAAAAGCTGTTGTTCAGAGCAGCTTCTAACTCAGACCATTTAATTAAGAACTTTAAAAAGTGGACTGGAGTTTGAGTGCTGGATGTATATTCCAGGAAATTGCAAAGAAGTCATGTTTCCCTGACATTATGGAAAAGTCATGAAGTAACTCCAACTTTTCTCTTTTTCCAGAGAGCATCATTGTCTTTGCTAGATTTGAAGTTCATCTGCTGTGATCATCGAGGCTGCCTTAGTGTCTCTGAAGACCCTCTCATTCTTCCTGAATATTGACTTTCTACTGTGTTACTGAATATCTCTTATTTCTGCGAGAATGAGTAACAGTCCAGGCAAGTTCAACCTTGCTGTAATTCTCAAAATATTTTTCCTCCTATGCTAAGCTTAGGTGCTCTAAAATAATTTTTATTTCACCCTCTTTAGAACACTAAAAAAATGCATTTTGGGGCTCAGAAGGACAAAAGTTGATTAAGTTCACTTATTAGATACCAGTTTTACCTTCCAGTGACATTATGGACAGCAAGTAGAAAACTATCGATATCCCTGAACCTAAAATGGAGTCTTCATATTATTGCTCCTAATTCCATCAGTTAGTCTCCTCTGATACCAAGGACTTGCCTTCTTTAACAGACAGGTCAGATGAAAGCTGGAAGAGAAAGTGAAGCTGATCACAAAGCAGATTAATGATAGAAGCACCATTCCTGATTTCTGATAACTCTGATAATATGGCCACTGGAGCTTTTCTTACCTTGCAAGACCAAAGGCCTGTACTTATGATCGCTTCTACTTTAGTGATGCAAAAATTTCACCCAGGCTTGACCTATTCTGGGGTTAATAATGAAAACAAAGGTACGGATTAATCAGGAAAATGGAGCTTCAAACTGTCTAAGATCATCTGTGGCTGCTGATGGGTTTCTCTGCTCTGTGTGCTCATTCAAGTCATCCTGGTTAGTTAGGGTGGCAGAATCAGATCCAGGAACATTTAGCCTTATGCCAGACAATAACTTACTTTCTGGGCATGTGTCATCTCTCTAACCAGATGCACTTTAAAATAGAGCAGTCCCTTATCCTACAAAAAAGGTGGGGTTTTTTATTCTTTTTTTTTTCTTTTTTTCTGTGAATAAAAAAATATATAATTGAAAACCACTTACCTGGTCAACATTATTTCACAGGGTGCTGAAGTATAAATCAGACACAGTGCGACCTTCATCGAAATTTCAGATTTATTTACAGTGGTTTGCACTGATCGCTTTATCTACAAGGAGCTCAGTTTCCCCTTGGTGACTCATAAGTAATGTGGTCCACGCAAACCCGTGTAAATAGATCCAATATTTCAAGGAAGGTCATGCTATATACTCTCTTTGTTTCTCAAGAATAGATGATGGCTTACTGCAGGGCTGATACAACATTTATCTTCATGAGTGAGGAGGTTGATTGTGTGGCCCAAAGGGCAGTAGTCATGGCTGGTGGGCACCCAACGGGAATGAAACACACCCCATAAAACTCTCTCTATTTTTGTGTCTATGTGATGAAAGCTCCTTATTCACCAGATAGTCTGCAGAATACTCTAAACAGTAAAGAATAGTTTTCTTTCAACAGGAGTAAGAGAAAGGAAATAAATCCTCATACATTCAGGACTGAGAAGACCTTAACCTTCTGTGGGAAAACAGGAAAGTTCTCTCATGAGAGAAATGTCTTGAACCTTCTTCTGATGCCTCCTTGGTCCCTGCCAGGTGACATACTGAATAAGATTGACCACTGACATTATGCAGTCCAGCATGCCTGTATCTCTTCTCCTCTGCAGACAAATTCTAATCTACAAGTTGGGTATATTACCTGGAAAAGTCCAGCTCCACTGAATTCAGGACTGAGAAGACCTTAACCTTCTGTGGGAAAACAGGAAAGTTCTCTCATGAGAGAAATGTCTTGAACCTTCTTCTGATGCCTCCTTGGTCCCTGCCAGGTGACATACTGAATAAGATTGACCACTGACATTATGCAGTCCAGCATGCCTGTATCTCTTCTCCTCTGCAGACAAATTCTAATCTACAAGTTGGGTATATTACCTGGAAAAGTCCAGCTCCACTGAATGGAGATGGTACTATGCTCTTGGGCTTTTATTTTCAGTTTCACGTCTGTTTTTGTGATTTGTTTCAAAGTCTTACCTCTCAAACAACAAGACATCATCAGGCACAGCTCACGATGACACAGCACCAATACATGAGGTTTCCAGCTCAGTGTCACAAACCCCACTGGCTAAAAACGTGGCCCAGAGCATATTCTCAGAAAGAACATCCAATAAGGTGATAAGCATAAGCATCTGCTATCTTCTTCAGCTGCATTTTTTGAATCATAGTGTCATGATTTTATCCAACATATCTAGACAGTGTCATATTTCATCATTATATGATATCATATTTTTACAAGTATTTCCATTGGCAGTAAAAATGTTCTTATTTCTTAATTTTGTTATGTATTAAAAAAAAAAAATCTTGATGTAGCAATCTAAGACTCTGAAAATCAAGGTTGAATTCCCTGTTTTGCAGCATATTTTCCAGGTGAATTTTGTGGAACTCTAAATTAACTTGAGAGAGCACTGTCAGGTAGTTGGTACCCACAGCTGATTTCTCTATACCTCAGTTTCTCACTTAAAAAAATGTGGTAATGTTATTTTCTTTGCCAGTTTCCATTCCTATTTATATCTTAGCATTGCCTATTAGACTTCATCTGTGTTGATCCTACTGTAAGTAAAGCTAGTAATAAAAATATCTTCCGACCAAAAGAGAGATTTTGGAAATGAGCAGTACCACACAGAAACAAGAATATAAATTTTCATCATGTTAACAATTTAATCACTATAAATAAAAGATTATCACCATATTCTCAAGCCTGTCCTAGAATACTTTTAGGACTACATCTGTGAAAGAAATAAGATGCATAATGCCATTGGCCCACCATATTTTAATCAATCCCCACTTTTCCAATCACTGTAACTGTGTAACTGCCTGCAGCACAGAGTGGTAGTGTATGAATTTTTGTCATTTGGTCCATGTTTATTTTTAAGATAGATGGGGAAGAAAAAATGAAAAGCCCCATGAAGCAATAATTCCTCTGCTCAGAAACCCCAGCCAGGTCTGACAGCTGGTGAGGAGAAAGGTCAGCTCCTGCTGACTTTTGCAGTGTGTGGGAGAGAGACATGGAGAGCGTGAAGATCAGAAGGTGAGCACAATGCCCTCATAGACAAAATAGATGACTTTAAGGTATGGGAACATAGAAAGGTTATTTATTTAAAAAAAAAATACCCCCAAAAAACCCCAAGACTGTGGGTCAAGAACAACCTGACTGACCTCAGAAATGTTAACTACTGGAAGAGAAGTGGCCAAAGGAGGCAGATAGTCATTAAAGTATTTCTAAAGATGCAGAGTGTGGTATGTGGCACTGTGATAGCTCTGATGCAAGTGAGGCAATTGGGACTGGCCTTGCACACACAGTATCTCCTGGGAACTCCTCTTTAACATCAGCAGGGATATTGCAGCTTATTTGAATGCCTTTGCAATGGATAACTGCTTTAATTTCAGCAGGGAAGTTGGATTTTATTTGGATTCCCTTGAAAAGTAATTTGAGCTCCACGAATCCTGCAAAATGTTTTCTGTGACTGGTCCTTCAAACGTTTGGCAAATACTCTACAGCACCACTCAGCATTTCTTGCAGGTTGTTGTCTGAAAAACAAAACAAACACCCCAAAAAAGAAAAATTAAGTTTCATGGGCGTAGGCATTGGAAGTTTTTGTTTGTTTGGTTGGTTGGTTTTTTTTAGTGGGTGTGTGACTTTTCTAGTTTTCTATGTAGGCAAAACCCTATCTATAGTCAGGATTTTGTAAATGATCTGTTGTGGAATTTCTGAAGTGTCTGGTCCTGACTCTTGTTAAAGAAAGGATGCTGGGGCAGTCAGATAGCATATGAGTCTGGCAGGTGAGATTTTGCCTGTAAGAATAACTACACAAATAATGATCCTTTGCAAGTCAGTATCCATTGGCAAGACTAGTGGTCACCATGGCAATGTGCTAAAATAAACATGGATTATTCTGAGGGACGATTGGTCACATACTCATAATGAGTGTGAAAGGTCCTGGGAACAAAAACCCTAACCACATCTCAAAGGCCATTGCTGGCTGGTATCCTCCTTGTGCTCCCACTCCTTGGCCTCAGCACAAACCTCAGGCTGGTGCAGTTTCACAGCAACTTTGCCACGCTGTGACCCTGTGCTAGACTGTGCTGGGCTGTGGGGTCACAGGGGTGGACAGAGGCTGTGACAGCTTACCTCACAGGTATCAGGGGATGATTGACAGGGATGCTCTGGAAAGTCACGCTAAGTGACATCCTGCCTGTCCACTTCCCACCACATCCAACTCACCTTTCACCTAGTTGTTGCAATGGGACATGGTTGCCTTTGCTGAAACAAGAACAAAATTGAAAGTGAGAGAGCGTGGCTCAGGACAAGCATTGCCCTGTTATGGCTGCCTCCAGTCTGCATCTGCTGGGCAGTGTCCAGTCCCTGCTGTTGAACAGCAGTGGGGTTGTGCACAGGAGATGAGCACATCCTAACAGATTCAGGGGGACAATCTGGTGGCAGTGCAGGTGCATTGGTGCTTTAGCTGCCTCCTGCAAGTAGAGCTTTGCAAGCTTTTACAGAAGCATTATGGCACCAGATAGTTTTGTCTGCTATGGAGACTGAAGTTGACATCACAGGAATGTGAGGTAAGCAAAAGACAGTTTTGACGGCATCCATTATGGGTGCTGTGACTGAGGCAAACCTGTCCAGGCAAACCTGACCAGAGCAGATGGAAAAGAGAGACGATGAGAGAGCTGAGGCTATTCAGCCTGGAGAACAAAAGACTCCAGGGAGACCTTAAGGCCTCTTCCAGTGCCAAAGGAGGCTCCAAGACACTTGGAGAGGGAGTTTTGATATGAGTCCTCAGTGACAGGACACAGTGCAACCGCTTTAAACTGAAAGAGGGCAAGGAGAGACAGGATATTGGGAAGAAATTCTTGCCTGTGAATGTGGTGAGGCCCTGGCACAGTTGCCCAGAGAAGCTGTGGCTGCCCTGTCCCTGGAAGTGTCCAAGGTTGGATGGGACTGGGAGCAGCCTGGATAGTGGAAGGTATCCCCACCTATGGCAGAGGGGGTTGGAACTGGATGAACATTAAGGTCCCTTCCAACCCAAACTCTTCTATGAAAAAACCCCAAATATAACAAAACAAAGCAAACAAACAAGCGTAAAATCCACTCAAAAAACTCTCAGCAAAAGAGAAGAAAACTGGATGCACAAGCAGAACACAGAAAATGCTGAGCAGTACAGACATCATGGGTGTGCTGAGCAGCAGGGAGCTGCATGCAGGAAAGGAGTGTCTGGTGACACACAGATGCTTCCCTGCCTGCAGAGTGTTCAGCAGCAGGCGGGTTAATTTAGTGGTGTCGCACTTAGAGGATATCCAAATGTTCCACTGGTCGCTCTTGAGTTACTCTGTGTCTCAGGTGTACTCTTCAAGTATTTTAAAAGGGGCAATGATTTTCTTTTTTTTTTCCCCAGGTAGCAAGTACATCCAGGCAGATATAATTTTAATATAAAGGCGAAGTTTACTAGAATAGAATTTAAGAATATTAAAAAGGGATTTGGTTCTGAGAGAAATATTAGCAGTAAAGGCAAGGATAAGGATTTTGGAGAAATTTAATTAAAATTTAATCTTCTTTCTAATTAAATTTTCTTTTAATTAAACTTAAAATTAAATTCGCTTTGTTTAATTGGCGGAATTTAAAAAGTATTACCTCAGAATGTCAATCATTTTTTTCACACTATAAAAAAATAGTTTACCCTGGTTTGTCTAGTTTAAAGGATGAGATTTCAATGGAGTGGGAAAAAATAGTAATAAAAACATAACATTTAAATGTAAATCAATTTACTTCTCAGTTATCTTACATCTTGTTTCCTTCTCCCTGTCTCCCATTTCAGCATGCTGTAAATGAGGGCAAAATGTTTTTCCCTCTCTGGGGCCTGTCTGTGTCAGCAGGGAATGCCATAACCCTATTGACATCTGGGCCACTCACTTATTACAGGATGGACCTCTGGGCTGTGACAGTGCTTTGCTGTGCTTGATGCCATTAATTGTCCTGCTTTGCCAGTTATAATTTCTCTTTTTTTCTGTTTGTTTGACTTT
>VWYP01003023.1:51737-71550 GCA_013400435.1 Pycnonotus jocosus | reverse complement strand
TTTTTTTTTTTTTTTTTTTTTTTTTTTTTTTTTTATGAAAAGAAATGAACAGAGAAACTTGTTCCCAGATAGCAATGCCTCAGGATGGCTCTGCACCAGCATCACTTAGTGCACCTTCCATTTTCCTCTTAAGCCCCCCCACCCCCAATTTCCTGTCCCTCCATCCTTGTTTTCCAAAATGCCAGAGCATGCCTCATTTTTCTTTAAGTTCTGCTCCTTCTGCTATACCTTTTGAACATATCTGTGCTGGCTCATAGCTCATCCCCTCTGCTGAAAGCCACCTGGCCAAAGCCATTAGTGACCTCTCGGCCTGAGCTAAACCAAAAAGTGATTTTTCTGGTCTCAATTGTCTCAATCTATCTTGCTCTCTTCATCTACATACATCTCTGCTTACACTTTCCTGATGTGGATGACTCTCATTATAGATCAATGGGTACATTTTTTATGGCTCTTGCACCTAATACTTCTGCTCATAGATTGGCACCTTGCAGGCTCTTTTCACCTCCTCATCTCATCTCTTGGCCTCATTCAAGTGACAACTCCCGCCGTGCCTGATTTTTGCTGTTCCCCTCTACTTTCCAGATCACTCTCCATCTGTATTTCTTCTGCTCCTATTTTTTATCCTTACCTGTTCATATACTGTGTTTTTGGTGGTTTTGTTGTTGTTGCTTTAGGGTTTATTTTTCAACTCTTCTCTTTTCTGAATCCTTGTGTTACATGTGTATGACATCACTGCAGTCAGAGGCAATGATGTCCAGCTAAGGTTCAGGTCACGAATCCAGTGAATCAGGGGTGATCAAATGGAGAGATTACTCCTAGCCTACTGCTCTCTAAACATGTAAAGATGCAACCTTCAATTTCTCTACAAAGAAGCCTTGGAACCTCACTAATACCTTTTTGCCAGCATTGTTAGCTTGAGAGACTCTTGAAATAATCTCTGTCCTCAGAAGAAGAATTATACTTTGCCCTTCATTCCATTGAACCCAGCTTTTCCTCAGCATCAGTGTTGTCTTGGGTACAAACAGAAGCAGTTTTAAAGAAGCTGAGACTGAGCCCTTGGAAAAGTTGTGGTAGACAAGGAATAAAAAGAAGCAAGGACCAGAAACTGAAATGTTGCTGGTAAACTAATGGTTGCTCATTTCTGTGCTTTGCTGCTTGTGCATTGAATGGCTGATACTATGGAAATATGAATCAAAATAAGTTGAGCGGGATGTCACAGTAATCAAGATGGGAGACCAGGGAACTGGAGAATGTCTGAGCCTGAATTTGCCAAGTCAATTGATAAAAAACAGTTTTCTCCATAATAACATAATCAGTCTCCTCTCTAAATAGTTCAGGTGCTGAAATTGCCTTCTGTGGTTGAATTTATAATAATAAGAAAAAATAAAAAGCTCAAGCAAAAAGATTAAGCAAGAATGGGCTGTGTGTACACGCTCTATGCAAATTGGCAACACCTCTGTATTCATAATTCATTGCAAGTGGTTGAAGATAAATGGAATTTTATTTTTATTCCCCATGAATTGCTCACATAAGCAGGATCTATCTCATTTGAACATTTCCCCCCTCTTGTTTTATTTAAGTTGAGAAAGAAAGTAAACAGATGACTGTAGCAGCTCCTCATCTCAGATTGTACAAGATGCTGACACTGAGGCTGTAAGACTCTGTTCAGATAAATCCTTTCTGCTCTGTCTCAAAGTAGAGCTGGGGCTGGGGACCTGAGGACAGGATATAGAAGAAGGGTGCATCTCCCCAAATTGTGTTGGTTTGAAAGATTGTGAAGGGCAAGTTAAGAGAGAATAGTGTTTAAAGTTCCTGTCATACTCATTGTATCTCCTATTTGAAGACCTAATGTTATTTCTTTATTAAGCAAAACCATAAAAACAGAGCAGCCCATGAAGCTGTGCAGAAGCATATTTAGGGTACAAAAGTATGACCTTAGTTGGAACATTATGTATAACAGGGCTTGGGAGCAAGAAAAAGAAAAAAAGAATTCAAACAAACACTTTTATCTTGATGACCCTTAAATGAAAGGACAAGGAAACAGTATGATCAGCTAACAAAACATTGTGAAGATAAGAGCCCTTTGTCAGCACAGAGGGCTTGATTCTCCCTTCCTTTGTCATTTGCATCTGTGCAAGGAGAATGACAAATTGCAGGAAAGATGCCACAAATCAGATCAGTTTAAACCAGTTCCTAGCTTTGCACACGTTGTTTTAATGACAGTACAAGGTGAACAGACTTGACTTAGTCCCATTAGGCGATCACTTGATCTGGAACCTGAGCTGTGGTTGTATTAAGTATCAAAATATAAATTTTCATGTACCCAGAATAGAAACAAAACCACTGTACTGCAATAAAATGATAAAGGGAATACTGAAATATCATGAGATACTTTAGTAAGTATTTCCTTAAAACTACCTAATTCATTTTCAGACTTCTATTTCCTTTTTGGCATCTTAGGATACTAAGGTATTTCTACTATGAGTTTCTTTTTTACACAAGTTCAGTTTTATCCCAATTATCCACAAAGTAAAAACAGAAAAAAAAACCAAAAAGCCCCCCAAAGCCCTTTATAGTATTTCTATAAGACTAATATAAAGCAGATGTATCCTGCTGAGTTCACAGTATATTTTAAGCAAAATGACCACAATGTTGTGCTGGATCTTATACATGCTGATATATATGATTATGAATACCTCCATTCTCAGGAGTATCCAATGGGTCAGTCTTTCCCTGTTTGAAATGGTAATCATATACATGGGGTTGTTTTTCAGTTTCATTTAGTTCTTTTTTATGTGTTTATTTTTGGAACACATTGTCCTATATTTTGATATTTTTTTTCTTGTACATTTCTCAACGCAACTAAAAATAATACACAGGAATATTTAACTCTTGTATAGCTTTGACTGGTAAAATCTCAAAAAATATCAGTATACATGGGTTGCTGCCCTGTTGGAGGCTTCCAGATATAAATCATCAGATGTCTATAAGGCATGAGGGAACACCTGCCCAATTTTTTAAAATACTTTATGTTCTGATTCTAAAAAGCACAGGGAGTATCCTTCCTTCCTTCTACACTTCCACACTTCTGCACTTCCACACTTTCACACTTCCACACTTCCTTCCACACTTCCTTCCACACTTCCACACTTCCTTCCACACTTCCACACTTCCACACTTCCTTCCACACTTCCTTCCACACTTCCATGCTTCCACACTTCCACACTTCCTTCCTTCCACATTTCCACACTTCCTTCCACAATTCCTTCCACATTTCCACGCTTCCACACTTCCACACTTCCGTACTTCCACACTTCCTTCTTTCCACCCTTCCTTCCACACTTCCTTCCACCCTTCCACACTTCCTTCCTTCCACACTTCCTTCCTTCCACACTTCCTTCTTTCCATACTTCTTTCCACCCTTCCTTCCACACTTCCACCCTTCCACACTTCGTTCCACACAACCTTCCACACTTCCACCCTTCCTTCCACACTTCCACCCTTCCACACTTACTTCCACACTTCCAAACTTCCACACTTCCTTCCATGCTTCCACACTTCCTTCTACATTTCCTTCCTTCCTTTTTTCTTTTTGAAAATCTTTTTTTCTTATTGAGAAAAGGTATTTGTCCCACATAATAATCCAGCTGTCAGTCTCTTAGTGTAAAACAGGTTGGCAATAGAAAGAAAAAAACCTCTGACTTTTCTCTATATCTAATTTTCTTTGAAAAATGGGTCTAAGTCATGAAGTTAATTTGAGCATTTTGAGGAATATTACTTTTCCTCTTCCTGATCTATATCCATAACCGTTATCAGCTGGGATAGGAGGAAGGACAGAAATTTAATTTTACATATTCCAGATTTTTGCTTTGACTGCAAACTGAAATGGCTCCTCCCCTCCTGGCAGTGTACATTGAGGTGCAGTTTTGACAGTGGCCTTTAAGAGAGTTTCAGGAAGCAAGGATGGAAAAAGACCTATGAGGTCATCTAGTCCAGTTCAAAGCCAGAACGATAACTCAGGGTGTTCTCACCAACAAAGGTGATAGTACTTGGTGGCAAGTCACATATAAATTCTGAGTCAAAGATCCCTAAATTTTGCATGAGATTCAAGAAGATGAAAACTCTGGAGAAGCTTTGGTTATTTTTGATAGCAGTTTTTATTACATTATTTATACAAACATGAATAAGACAGTATAAGAGTGGCTGAGCATGTAACTATATTTACTTATCTTATTAAGTATAAGAAGGTTTGTTTGTTTGTTTGTTTGTTTGTTTTAAATTACTGGTCATGTCTCGGGATTATGAGGGACACAGATAGAGAAGTTGGTCTGAGGGATCATGACACTTTGAATGGTGTGGCAGGAAGGAGAAGGTTCAGTGCTCATATCAATGAGTGCTCATATCAATGCTGAAAGAGAAAAAATTTAACACTTATATTTCTGATGTTACTAGTTTTTTGAGCTGTCTGTCATCATGGATGTGCCCAATTCTCACCTCCTGAAGATGATGTATGAGATTGTTGAAGATTCAGGCAGGTGTTACTACATCTGATCCCACATGTTTTTCATATCAGGTTTTTATGTGACTGTTTCTGCCGCCTGGTTATGAGCTCTGAAGCACTTTCTGTGGGTTTTTGTTTTGTTTTGTTTTTGTTTGTTTTGGGTTTTTTTGTGGTTTTTTGGTTTTGTTTGTTTGTTTGTTTGTTTTTGTTTGTTTTGTGGGGGGTTTTTTTGTAAAAACAAACTCTGGATAGCAGAGGACAACTTTGCAGCATGTGGCAGGCTCTCAGCACCCCCAGATAGTTATTCAAAGGCCCTCTGGATCTCCAGGCATGCTGATCTCTCCACCAAACCTCATATCTTAGCTGTCCCACAGGAGATAGATATATATTTTTAAATTCTTTTACCTTATATATGTGCAAGACATGAATCACCCAACCCAGTCAAGAAGCAACCCAGCCTTTTCCCAGGAGAAGCAGTGGAAGGGAGGGAAGAAGAGGGAGATGTTCCCTCTTGCCCACCCCTTGGGAGGGGGACCGAAGATGGCACAGTGGTTGTACCATGCTTGGCTGGTGTCCTCGTCATGGCACCAGTGTGCCCATGCCAGGCTGTTCAGGGCTGCGTGGGTGCGCTGTGCTCTTGCTTTTCCTGGAAATTTCACATTTGTTGAGATGAGCATGCATATTGAAAAAAACAGGTGTGTGTGGGAGCTGATGAATCACATCTTCTGTCAAGGACTCCAGACACCCAACTGAAGCACTGCTGAGTGTCTGGAGCTCTTTACTCATCTTTGTTCTTGTGTGGGCTTTAATTTCTCACAGAATTTTCCTTAGTGTCATACAAAGTTTCTTTTTATCAACTGCTTTCCCAGCTCTTTCCCTTTCACCCACACAGCCATGCTCTTCAACCCACCTCTCCAGAAGCACCTCCTAATGTTCATCACCTCTGTTTTATTTGACATCTCAGCTACTCTTTGGTTATTCTTCCACAGAAATGCTACAATTAGGCCCTTATTCAAAGCTCTGCTTGGTGACACAATATTACTGATTTACAAGTAGGAGCTTGTGAGGTGACTGGTGCCTGCTCTCCCTGGCTGCACCTGCCACACTGGGTAGGATACAGAGAAGGAGAGAGAGCATGAGCCAAGCAGAGACCAGTTAAGCCTAACATCATTGTCTCTGACAGTTGCCCCAAAACTTAGGAGTTTTATGTTGGTTTTGCCCTGACAGCAACAAGCAGCACTGTGGTGGGAGGGTAAAGTGGATCCTATTTTGGCTTGAGAATCCTGGTCCAGATTTGGGTTCATCATATCTCTCTACAGTTTCTTGAAATGAGTTGGGACAGCGGGGTGGGAGGTGGGTCGTTGGTCTTTTTTTCCAGAGGAAATGGCCTTAGATTGTTCCAAGGGGGGTTTAAATTGGATATTAGGAAAAAATTTCTTAATGGAACAGGCAGTCCAGGAAAGTGGTGAAACCATCATTCATAGCAGTGTTTCAAAAATGTATCTTTGTGGTGATTAGGGACATGGTTTATTGGTGAATATGGCAGTTAATGGTTGGAATCCATGCTCTTAGAGAACTTTTCCAACCTTAAAGATTCTGACTATGACTCATGGTCCTTGTCAACCAAGAACATCACCAAATCTTGGCAGGGAAAGGAATTTCTCTGAAGGGCTAAACACAAAATTACTGGCCTATGATGTATTGAAAACCTATTTTAGAAACAATACAAACTCCTCACAGTCCAGGGTGAGTGAGAGATGCATGTCAGCATTTGTCCCTGGAGCTGCAGCAGGATGGTTGTGAGCAAGGTCTGGTGTTGGAGCCCTGTAACAAGATGAGGGCTCAGATGGGTACTAGACAGGTCTCTTTCAGACCACAGGCACAGCAATGAGGCCTTGTGTCTCACCATACTGGAAAGGCTGGGATATTCACTCATTAAAAGGTACAAGTCAGTCACATGGGCAGATTAATTTGCCATGTTTCTATACTAAATTAAGCAGTATTGAGCAATGCAGCTTTATGGATTAATTTTAGCAAAAGATTGCTGGTGCATTTTCATCTCAGGCAAGCAGACACTCCTGAAAACCATGTCTGAACTTTTTTTAGATGTTGCTTTTGGGACAGGGGTCCCTCCCAAGGGTCAGTCAAGGTGCACCCACCCACTGCACGGCAACGAAGGGTTCAATACTGACATGAGCTGCTGCATCCCAGCTGGCCTTGGTGTCATGCTGTGGGCTAAGGCACATTTAATTTAATAGCATGGACAAAGTCACAAAATCAGCTTTTCAGCAGCCTAATCAGTTTGGACAGAGGGTTGCTCTGGCATGGCCGTATTGACTCTGGTTCGGAAGACGGCTCAATTGGTCCTGTCTCAGATCTCTGCTCAGGCTGCAGTGCTGTGCAGACACAGCTTTGTAGATCCTGCTTTCCATTTCCAGAACTAAACTCAAAAGTCAATGGTAATTTTCTTCAAAGGGTTGGGATGTGCCCTTCACCTTATGCCTTTGGATTGTTTATTAAATTTTTGAATTTTTTTCCTACAAATTGTGGACTTCATTTAAAGGCAAGACACAAATTTGGTTTGCAGTCCTGGGGACATCAAATGCCAGACCTTCTGAGGGGGAGTGAGATGTTTTTCATAGCCGTTTGTAATACAGAATCTGTTTCCCTGTACATACAGACTAAGTGCTGTTTTAATAGCTTTGACTTTTGGAGCAAAAGCTCAGTGAGTTGTAATTAAAGCTGGTCATTTGTTTTTAATTAAATCATTTTCCAAGGGGGAAAAAATGAAAGAAAGAAAGAAAGAAAGAAAGAAAGAAAGAAAGAAAGAAAGAAAGAAAATGCAGCTTTGCCCAAATCAAATCTTCTTGTGAAAATGTGCTGATTTCAGAGACATTTTTTAATGGGAATAAGTCCAAATGAATCATTTCAATCTTCTCCTTGCATTTTGATAATGTCAGAATGTTTCATTGCAAGAATTGAAACATTTCACTTTAGCAATGGAGTAGGAAAGAGCTGTGGAGTGCCAAGTAATCTTGTCTTCAGGATTTGTAAAGCATAGATTTTAAATTAACAAAAGATGGTGGAGCCCAAACTTGTTCCTACAAAGCATGATTCAAGCATGATTTCCCTTATGTTACATATATGGTGTCCTTTGACCTGTCTTGAGAAAGCTGCAAGGAAGGAATGCAGAAGAATTACTGGAAGACTGGAATTCACAATGAGAATGTAAATTTTATTTAAGGAAAAATAATGAGAAGCTAACTGAATAACAAGCAAACAGAAAACAAAACCAAAAAGAAAACAAAACCAATACCAAAAAGAAATCAAAAAGAAACCAAACACGAAACAACACAAAACCCTCTATAAAACACCAAAACAACCACAAAAACAACCAAGAAAACCAAAATCAAAACCAACAACAAACCCTCCTACCCCCGCCCCCCCCAACCAACCAACCAAAAATCCAGAGCACAAACAACTAACCAAATCTTCACTTTGCAAGAGTTTCTCATTCTGTATCTGTGCTGGGGAATTTTTTCTTAGTTGTGGTATTTTTTTAGTGCTGATTTGTTAGTTTTTTTAATAGAATCAAATAGAACCATTTATTTCAGAAGATAGGGAGCTACTCAGAAGTCACCATCAACCACGAACTTCATGTTTTTACCTGAATTCACTTTTGTGCATAATCAAGCTTTTCTGGCCTCCTTGGTGATCTTCCTTGCCCAGCTCTTCCAGGACACTTTACACTGTGTGAACCCTATGGGCGTTCTTTTCTATTCTGCTATCAGTGAATGTTACCCTCCAGTTTGCTGTGGTTTCAGGGGATTTTGTGTAACTGAGATGATTATAGATAAGCAACAGTCTTATAAAAGAGTAGGTAAAGAAACACAGAAACCAATAAAAATTAATGGAGGTGAGTGACCTAAGTGCAGTCTCTGAAAACTAAAGAAAATGATTTAAACTCTGTAATTTAAAAGAGGTTATTCAAGGAGTGTTTTGAATTAACTAATCAATGGACATTAGGAATCTTAAATCACAATTAAATTTCATTATTTGTCAGCATTAACCCAGACAAGATTGTTTTCTTTTTAGCTGCCATACTTGAAATCATTTGGAATCTAATTGGAAACACTGAAGAGAAATTAAATTGCAATATTTATAATCACATAGGAGAGTTTTTTAAAAACAGTTTCAAATTAATTTTGGTGATGTTTCCTAATGCCCATGAAGTTGGTGGCTTGGGCTGTGGCTGTGGTAGAACATACCAAGTATTTATGTATCTGCAAATTACCTGTAAAAAGATTTGTCTCCCTTGGAGAGCCTCCAGTTTGACCTGGGCTTATTTCAGCATCTCATATGGCTTTAGTGATCCATGTTTAATTTAGAACTCCCATAGCTGTATCCCTAGAGGTGTCTAATTGGTAAGTCCAACCCTATTTAATTCACAATGATATGAATCACACAGAACTGTGACTGAAGAGCAAAACTGGCCTTGGTCTTGTCCTGGAAGGAGCGTCAGGGAAGAAAGCACTTTTTTCTTGCTGGTTTGTCAAGCCACCTCATCTGCTTGCTCTCTTTTGTAAATGTTGACAAAATCAGAGACGAGAAAGTACTGAGCAGGAAGACATCATGACACTGGAAAGATGGAAGTAGACTTTGTGGTTGGCTGCAATCAAAAAGGTTTACAGTCTCCCCTTGCCCAGTTTCACTGGTGAAGCAGCACACATGGTTTTGGATAAGGGAGGATTTCAATATGCATTTCCATCATAGTTGATTGGTTTGCTGGCTTGATGGGATAGTCCTTTCTGAATTGTCAGTTCATGAATATATAATCCTTTAAGGCACACATAATAGGGAATTAATTACTTTTGCTCATTGGGAGGACATATTTAACATTTATTTAGAGTTTTAATGCTTTCTTCCATTCTTTTGTTTTTCTTTTCTGTCTATTTAATTTCAACAGTTTTTAATATGAGTGGAAAATCTATTTAAAATAGATTAAAAAAATGCCCTCCTGTCTTTTAAAAAAAAATTTAAATATGGATAACTCTTAGAAAAATTCAGATCTTAATATCACTAGTGTCATTGTGCATCTTTGACAGTCTACAGAACAAGGAATTTTATGCTCCCAAGTTTATTAAGGAAGCTATTACTTACTTATTAAATGCATCATGAATCCTGCCATGAATAACAGAATGCTAATGTTCAAATAACTGCTTATATTAGCAACTAATGATCACCTCTAATAGTCCTGCTATATTTGTGTGCAAACCACCTTCCTATTTATATACCAGCTACATACGTGTCTGTTATTTAAAGCTTGCATTTAAATACAACACACTTCCAAATAAACAAATGTATTTATTACGCATGCAGGTGCAAGAAGATACAAACTCATTTCACTAAGCTGGGCAGATGGTGTTTCATGTGGAACTGAACTCCATCATCTTGTAGGAGCTCATGGGCTGGGACAGACTGTGTAGGATCATGGCTGTACTGCTACTCCAGGCCAGAGCCTGGTTTGCATCAGGCCATTTGAAAAGGGTCAGTGGGCTTAGTTTTCATTTAATTTTCTGCAGAAAAGAGAAAAGCTGTGATGTGGATTTGTGGTGGTGAAGTGGCTGGAGGTTCCCTCTGCCATCAGCACTGTCTTACAATGAGGAGAGACAGATTCACATATTGTGAGAGCCATTCATACCAGAGCACTGCTTTTGCTGCTGTTCCCCACCTCTGGAGATGCAGCTGATTAATGAATAATTAGCAGATGATGAGGAGGAGCCAGAGAGGCACCAAACTACTGCAGGGGTGCTGTGGAGGAGCAAGACTCAGAGAACAATGGAGAAAGACAACTATCCGTGTTTTCCTTACTGTTACATTAAAGCTTTTCAACATCTTGAATCACTTTAAATATCACTGATAGAGCTTTTCAAGAAATTTTACAATTGTTATCCTTGTGAATTTCATGAAGAGAGACATAGGTGAGAGAAGAAAGCTTTGGGAGTTCCTGTGATCTTGAAAACCAAATTCTATACATTATCTATCTACAAGACTGTAGGGAAAATAATTTACTAACATCCCCTAACAAAGATGAGATTTTGTTTTCTTTTTCTCTCGCTATGAAGAAACAGCAATTGCCCTTGATTTTATGTTAAATTCCCTTTTTCTAGATTTGGCTGGGGTAGAGTTAATTTCCTCCTCAGTTCCTGATACAGTGCTGCTTTGGATGTAGTGTGCAAATAATGTCGATTACACTCTGATGTTTTAGCTGCTGCTCAGCAGTGCTTGCCCAGTCGAGGACTTTTCAGTGTCCAATGCTTTACCTATGAACAGGTACACATGAAGCCAAGGGTCAGCATGGCCAAGAGAGCTGGACAAAGGGATATTCTGTCTCACAACTAATNATAATAATAATAATAATAAATTATATAATAATAATAATTATTATTGTGTTGTTGTTGTTGATGCTGCTGTTATTTTTATTATTAGTATTGTTATTATTATTAATTTTATTTAGATCAAGAATCAGACTGTTCTTATCTCAATCCATGAGTTTTACCTTTTTCTGATTCTCCTCCACATCCCACTAGGGACACAGGGAAGGAAGTAAGCAGCTGTGTGATGCTTAGTTGTTGGTGAGGGTTAAACAACAACTCATTAAATTGAGCATTTTATAAAATAATAATGATTCCTTTAAATCTAGTATTACATATTTATAATTCCTTAAGCATCACATATGTATACGTATATATGTATACCTCTTCAAATTTAGGAAAGGGCCATGTAACTTTGTCCCAGACTACAAATAAATCATCGTAATTTTGTTAAGATGCATTGTCACATCAAGACAGAGGGTTAGGCCTCCTAGCAAAGCTGCTGCTTTTTGACTTTACCATTTTGAATCATTCAGTTTTGACTTTCAGGTTACACTAAAATACATCTTTGATATGCTAGACAGAATGAGCTGCTTAAATCTCTCACTGCAAGGCATTTCTCTAAACTCTCTAATATTTTTTGCTGGCTCTTCATGGCATCCTTGACAATTTTTCAGTATCTTTTCAAATGTGTTCTGATAGCAATCTCACCAGTGCTATAAACAGAGGTAAAATCATCTCCCTGTCGTGCTGATTTTGCATGCTGCCAAATTCCCTGCATCCACCTGTTGTTTCCTATTTTTCCTACCAGTATTAAAGAATGGCTTCATGGATAGTTCAATAAACCTTAAGGGCAGTGGTTTGCCACATAGACATAGGAAAGAGTGCAAAGGCAGAATTCACACCTGGATTTTCTGTTAGACCCAGAGAAACTATAGCAGAAAGTGATCAAAGTACAGAGCTTTGGGCCCAATTCCAGCATCACTGGAAATGCTCCAGGATCTTCCTCCACCCTCCACTGCCACTTCAGAGAGGTACTGCTCTTCTATAGGTTTTGTGTGGATGGTTCCATATGGATGTCCCAGTGCTTCTTAAATGTTATTATCCTTCTTTAGCAACTGCACTCAGAATTTGGATTCCATTTTCACTCAGATAACAGACAGCAGCATCTCCAAGGCTGCTTTACCCTTCTCTACTATTATTTACTTTCTGCCTGCCATCTGGTAGTCTCACCTGCTACTTCTCAATTCTAGCCTTAGAAAGAAAAATAAAATCTTTCTTTGCTTACCTTTGCCAGGTCATCATCCCTGGTTTTAAGACCAGTAGCATATATCTCCTTTTTTCTTTTTCCTCGGCTGAGCCCCAGTCTTCTTTGCTGTTCTTTAATATGAGTTGTTTCATAAATTTGATCATCCTTGTCATCCTTGAGCATTCCTTGCTATCAAACTAATACAACTAAAAAAATCTAAATACAACAGTAAATTTCAGAGGCCCCTCATGGAAAAAAAAATCACCAGCGCTATCACTTTTTAAACAGAAGACTCTTCTTTCACCCTTGAAATGCACGCAAGTCATCTTGGCTTCAGTCTGTGAGCTCAGTACATAGAAGCATACAGTCAGATCCTGTGTGAAAAGCTGCACTTGAAAAGTGTAAAGAAAGCAAAAATTTGAGAATTTCCCATTATGAGTTTTAATCTGGATCCTTAGACATTAATGATAGCATTTCTTTTTACATCAGGGTTTGTTGGACGAGGACCAGACTGTCTGTAAAAATGCTGAGCATATATTTTATTGAACATCTTCTTATTTAATGTGCCATTTTCTGATGTATATTTGATAAACAAATTTGTTACTAGAAGCGTTCTTGTTACCAGTGACATTTAAACACAAGTGCAGATTTATATATGAGTAATTGTGTTTTGAGTGTAACTGTGAGCGTAAGTCAGCATTTTTCAAATGTTACAAAAATGTACAAACCCAAGCGGAAATAACTACTCGCCCATCTTCTGCTACATTTGATGTAATGAAAGGTAATTACCTTCTATTCACACATTAAAAAAAAAGCACTCATCTTGGATAAGACCATGATTGAAAGTCTGTTGAACTTAATGGAAGTCTTTCAGTTGTTTTTGGTGAAAGGTGTCTCAGGCTTTCAGGGGGAAAGGAAGAATTTGCAGCATTGCTAAGAGATCTTTTGGGATTAGAAATGAGGGATTGTCATCACAGTGTTCAGGTGCTGTAGAAATGTCTCCTCTTCTGAAAGTCTTGCCTCTGGAACTCATCTTCTTGTTGCACTAAGGTAAAGAAAATGCTGTTGACTCAAATCTGCCAGAGGTGAAAATCCAATCTCACATATGTCCTTGCCATATAAGAACATTTAGAAAAGAAATACATGTCCTTAAAATTATATCAATTCACCTTACATGACTGAGAAAGAGACCATTTCTAAAAGATATTGATTAAAATGGAAATGCATTCAAATAAATGGATTCTTAGCTTGAAATAACCTTTGCAGTAAGTGAATGGTCTATTTTGAAAGTATGATGGGTGTTCTGAGGGGCACTACTGTATCTTAATTTTATTTCATTGGTATAGAGAGTTTTCTCTGTTTATGAAAATGCTATGCAAAGTGAGATCTATGGATTTCAAAATGAGGAGGAGCAGGAAATTTTGTCTTAAAAAGACATTTGCCTTTCTGCTTCTTATTATTCTTTAGTATCACGAAAGACCAGACCCAGAGACCCAAGCAAAGATGAGTTTTCCAAGGTGCCATATAAAACACAAAATAAAAATAATTTTCTTTCTATGAAAGCTCTTATTTTAAATGAGTTAGGCAAAGAATGAGACCAATGCAGTAATAAAATTTCTTTTGTAGTAAGGGATGCCAAGAGATCTTTATCTGAACAAATCCAGAAAAAGAATTAAAGACCTTTGGGCAAACCTCAGCTCTACTCTCAATGGACCGATTTTACAGTAAACAACTTGATAAGCAGAGAAAAATTTAAAGAAGGGGTGACTGAAGATTTGAATCTTCTCTGACCTGGAAAAAATGCTTTGGAAACACTGCACCACAGTCTCATGATCGTCTCTGTCCATCTCTTTTACACCCCAAACCTGGGCTTTGCTGTTGAGACTGAACTGCTGGCTGAGTGCAGCGCAAAAGTCACAGGTCAGAGAGGGCAAGGCCTGAGGTGTGGTTTAGCAGCTGTAGCTCTTGGATGATGAATCCTTAGTGTCTTCGTTCAAGGTTGCGTGGTACTTTGCTGACAAAAAGCAGAGGTGCTTCCAGGTTCTTGGGTACTGAACTGTTGGAAAGATATTTTTGCATCAGTGGTGGAGACAGGGACCTAGATTCTACAGAAACTGTCCAGTAATTTGTTCATCTGTTTCCTGGATCATTCCTCACTTTGCTGCAAAAATCTATACAAGGGCTAGGAACTTAACTCACACCTACCAATAGCTCTTTGTTGAAAATAATACAGGTGAGTAAAGGAGAACATGAAATCAATTGTAAAAAAACATATAAATCCACTGAGTCCTCCTTGATTTCAGAAAATTTGTGCACCTAAAGGGGGTAAGAAGCTAAATGTGAGTATTTTGCAACCGCCAAAATGCCAAAATTGTTATGAACTTTAGGGATAGGCCAGGAAGTGTAGAATCTAAAACACTTTCTGATAGATTCCAAGTGCATAGGATGTGTGAAGGCATCAAGCATTTCTACTTCCAGTTAAACTAGCAGAATCTCTAAAGGCTTTACAGACTATCTGGTAAAATATAGATATTGCAATGACAGAGAACACAAGTGGGTGTTTTTTTGCCACAACATTGCAAACCATAGAATTTAGAAAAATTGAGGGTTTCACCAGTGAACTTGACAGAAGAGTTTCCTGATGATAGTACTAGAGGCTGCACTGGAACTCTGTTTCTAAAGGTCTATATACTGCAGGTCTGTCCTGTTGTGCTGCTGCTCTGGGAAACTTTGCAAGCAAAGACATATGATGCTATACTTTCAACCAGTCATGTAATCTTTTTCTTCATGTGCATGGCACAGGGTTTGGAATGGGGTGGTTTTGAATGTCCCTTCCATCTCAAATCATTCTGTGATTTATGACTCTGTGTCAGGGCCGTCTCCAGGTGTGTAACTCTAACTGGTCTCTTTGCAGGTCCCTTTGCACCCCATCATGTCTCTGTGGTGGCTGCTGTGGGGCAGAAGGTCAGACCTTCCCACACAGGGATGGAAAATATCCAATAAAATATGGAGATTATTCTTGATCCTCCTTTTGTTGCTGATGTATTTATAAAATATTTTTGTTGTCTTTTACAGCAGTAGACAGATTAAATTCTAGCTGGGCCTTGGCCATTCTAATTTTTTCCCTGCATAACCTCACAATATCCTTGTTGTCCTCCTGAGCTGCCTGCCTCTTCTTCCAATGGTTCTAAACTCTCCTGTTCTTTTTCCTGAGCTCCAGCCAAAGCTCTGTTCAGCCAGCTGTGGGAAANCTCAAACTGGGGCCTCCCTACCTCCTCCGGACTGAGGCACCGTCAGCAGAAGATCTGCAAAGGCGTCCTTCCGACTCGTGGTGGTAGCTATTCCCTCTTTCCTCTTTTTCCCCCTCTTGCCAACCCTCTCTCTCTCTCTCTCTCACTCACTTAGCGCATAAAAGGTTGATTGCACTCAATAAAGATGCATTTGCTGTGATTTAACTAAAGTCCCTTGTTGCGTGAGTCTTTTGTACCCTGAGATGACCCAAAAGAACCTTACACGAACACTGCTAGCTGTAAGGCGGATCGTGTTACCAGTCTCCTTACCTGCCTATCTTTCAGCACATTGGAGTCGTCTGCTCCTCTGTCTTTAGAATTTTCTTCTTGAAGATTATCTAGCCTTCCTGGACACCTTTGGCCATCAGGACTTCCTCCCAAAGAACTCTCTCAACAAGGTTCCTAAACTGGCCAAACTCAGCTCTCCAGAAGTCCAAGGGACAGTACTGCTGACTTCTCTCCTTACTTCTCTGAGAATGAAAAACTCTTGTTTTGTAGTCGTTGAGCCCAGGACAGCCTTCACCCACTACATCTCTCACCAGCCCTTCCCTCTTCACCATCCAGTGAAGGTCTTCCCCTGGTTGTCAGGATGCTAGGAAGGTTTCCTCCACACACTCCTGGCACTTCCTAGGTTATTCCTTTTTTCTATGCTGTGCTGTGATTCAGTGATTGTGAGACTCCTCCCAGCTTCTCATAGAATATTTCATCTGTCTTCATCCTGGCTGGGTGATCTATAACAAGCTTCCACCAGGAGATCTGCCTTGTTGGCCCTCTTCCTGATTCTTATCCGCAGACAATCACCAATATTAAGCTCTAAACAACCAAAACACCCTGTAATAAATATACAAGGCTATTCCACCAGCTTTTTTTCACATCTAGTTTAAAGCTCTTCCAATGAATCCTTATCACCCCTGTGCAAAGATCCTTTTTCCACTTTGAGACAGGCATAACCTGTGTGTTGCCAGCAGGCCTGGTTCTGTGTTAACTGACCCCAAATTCTTCTGGTGACACCAGGCTTGGAACTGGTATTGATCTTGAATATACCACTTGTCCTCTTGATCCCTTAGCTTGCTCATCCTAGCGCCTCTCAAATGTCTCCTGATTACCATTGCTCTTCTTGTTCTAACTTCATTGCTGCACACCTGGAAAAATGATAGTAAATAATGGCCTAAGCCCTAGAAAAAGGCTTTTCTCTTTACATCATTAGCCAGGCCAAAGGGAGGCAATAGCTCCCCAAGAAATAGGCCTGGTCTGAACATTGGGCCTTCTGTTCCCTTCAGAAGAGATCTCCTATGACAATGACCCATTTTTTTTATTTTTTTTTTTTTTGTGGAACAGTTTTGGTGCAGGTCATGGGCCTGCTTAACCTCAGTGACACCTCCATGCTGGGTGAACCATCATATTTTTTGTTTTTTAGTTCCACTGGCAGAACATCACATCCTCTGGGCCAGAGCGCCTGGGGAAGGGGGATGATCTCTGATGAGACATTCCTGCTGTCAGTGGAGCTTGGCAACTTCTAAGGCATACATGTATATACATATAAATATATATATCAGGAGTGTGCATATCTATCAGGAGTATATCCTCATATTTCTAATTGCATGCTTTAAAATCTTGCTAACATTTTGTCTCAGGTAGGAAAGATAGGTGCTGCAGTTTTAGCAGAGGAGTTCCCTGGAAACAAAAATATTAAAATAATGTTTCATAAGAAACAGGAAGATTCTGAGAAGCACCGTTGTTAAATTTATGAAAGCTCCCATATGAATCCCATCTGAATAAAGTGGCTTGTGGGCAGGCAGATATTAATCATCACTCAAGCTTTTGAAATAAATGAACTTTTGATGGAAGTTGCTCAAAGTTTTTCACTGCACTTCTTTGCAGAAGGTGAGGGAAAAGAATATACACACATAAAAAAAGAAAGAAAGAAAAGAAAAGAAAAGAAAAGAAAAGAAAAGAAAAGAGAAAAGAGAAGAAAAGAAAAGAGAAAAGAGAAGAAAAGAGAAGAGAAGAGAAGAGAAGAGAAGAGAAGAGAAGAGAAGAGAAGAGAAGAGAAGAAAAGAAAAGAAAAGAAAAGAAAAGAAAAGAAAAGAAAAGAAAAGAAAAGAAAAGAAAAGAAAAGAAAAGAAAAGAAAAGAAAAGAAAAGATAGGTACTTGGACAAATCTCCTGGGGGTATACATATGGGACTTTTCCCTTCTAAAAACACAATTTTTACAAGATGTGTACTTTAAGATTTTTACTCATAATTCAACTCCTCCAGTTCTCTGCTTTTCTCTGAATTGCCTCTAGTTCTCCAAAGTATTTTTGACAGTCCTTGCCCAAGAGCAGACTTACAATCTTACAGCTGCGGCTGTCCTCCTGACTTGTATATATATATATAAAGAAGATACAAATGTACAAATGTATACTTCTTCCTGACTTTTTTTTTTTGGTGCAGAAATTGCTCTAATTTTTGAGTCGAGAGGTCTCAGAAATAGCAACATAAGCAACATTTTACAACTTTAACCAAACTGTGGCTCAGTACCACAATGTTTAGCCTTGCAGCATTTTAAAAAGTTGCTAAGTGAAGTCCACAGCATTGCAGCAGCAAAGAGGCATCTTGATAGCACAATAGTGTGGGAGTTATTCATGCCTCTTGGAAACAATTTCCAGGTGCCTCAAGGAGGAAATTATTGTGTAGGTGTAGACTTGGTTTGGTCTTTCCAAATCTGGATGGAAGAAGGAATGTTTTGGACAATAAGACAGAGGAAGAGTGGAAGGAAACTGCCCAAGCTGGATGATGGTTATTTGCTTTCCGGTATGGCAATGTCCAGAATTTGATGCAATTTGTACGAAAAGCAAAGGAGGTGAATCATAAATTTTCCCTTCTAGAACATTTATCTGTAGAAGGTGAGGTTCTTTTCTCAGAGTTCTGGGTTCAAGCCCATCAGGTAAAAAAATGAGTGTTCCTCTCTTCTTTAGTGAACATTGTAGTCATCACTCTGGGAGTAGACGTACAGTGGTGTTTTGTTCATTCTCCTGTCAGTCATGTGTGTTCCTCCAGCTCTGTCCACATGGGCACAGTGGAAACCAAGGTGTATAAAATTATACACAGAGAGAATATGAGAGAATATGGGCCTTTTGAGTGCAGATTTTTTGATTGAGGGCCCAAGAGCCATACCCTTAGAGGTCAGGTTACCTGCCAGTGCCTCAAAAGTCATGAAACAAGTCACAGGGATCCAAAATCACAGGCTTCAGCTCCTAGAGATGTCCCTCAAATCACAAACTGTGTGGCTTAGAGCTATAAGATATTTGTATATTCTGTGCCTTGGAAAAGGGATAGAATTATAGAATCATTAAGGATGTCAAAGATCTCCAAGATCATCAAGTCCAACCTTTGGCCAAATACCACCATGCCCACTAAATCACATAATGAAGTGCCATATCTACTTGTTTTTTGAACGCTTCCAAGGATGATGGCTCCACCAGTTCCCTGAGGATAGATAAGGCGATCTGAGCTAGTAGCTAGATTTCTAGATATGTCATTGTTTTCATAGCCACATCACATCGCCACAAACAATGTTCGTTTTCACATCCATTATTCCCTCTAGACTTATTTCGATGTTACAGCTTGCTTTCAGCTTTTTCTTCCAGCTGCCTTTGTGTTTCAAATTGTTTTTCTAAAGATTGATCTAATTTTGTTATTTTCTTCTCTTATTTCCAATTTCTCTAAATCTGCCAATATTATTGCTCTTCCCTGACGTGGCTCACTAGTCCTCCCAATTGAACATAATCTGTAAGCTTCATTAGCGGGCTGTTTGCTATCTCAAACAAAGGGACGCTTATTCTGTTATTTTCTTTTTTACCAAGTGCTCTGTATTCGCCCATCATTCCTTGCTGAGCCATAACCCATCCTTTGCGTCTGCAGAAGCTGGAACCAAGCAGCAAACTGCCTTCCTGCCACTCCTGTAGCAGGACATCTGTACCTTGTCAAAGCCCTTGATGTTACCATGCGTCAAGGGAAAGTAATGCAAGAGTGAAACTTGTCAAGTTTGGACATGTAACTTGGGGCTGCACCAGGATTAATTATGCCTTCTGCTGCTTTTACACACTCATGTCATCAATAAATTCTAATAAACAGGAGTAGGATGTTCTTATTCATGTCATTCCAGAGGAATTAGAACACAGTAGTGTTATTTAGCAATGCAGATGTTTTATTATTGTGTTGTTTATGTGAAAGTGGATATGACATGAAGAGGTATATCAAATGAGCAATAGAGAGAAGCGAGCTGTGCTCCCTTTTTGATTATGCATATTTATTCATACTGCAGAAGTTACTGCACGTAGCAGAGTCTTCTAAAATGGATTGCTTGGTTTAGAAACATACACTCTTCTCTTCCCACAGGTTCCCCCCCCTTCCT
>VWYP01003023.1:0-51724 GCA_013400435.1 Pycnonotus jocosus | reverse complement strand
TTTTTTTTAATAAAGTTTAGTTATGTCAATACTACCTTTGTACAGTATTTATGAGTTCCTTCTTTAAATTGTACCTTAATTGGTTTAGTCACCACAATTGCAAAACAGGAACCTAATCACCAGAAGCTAAGTAAGCAGAAAAAAAATAATGATTTGGAGCTGTCTGTCTACTGCTGCCGAACAGACACACTGGGCACGGTTTAAAGCTATAATTGCATTGTGGCACTGGCTTGCTGTTCCCAGCACATGCATAATGTAGCTCCCAGTTGTAGACTGCCACATATCCTGATGTATTTACCCTCAGATGCCAGTGGAGCACATGCCACCCACAACTGCTGCTTCCCAACAGTGTAAAACTGTCACACTTTCAATTAGATGCCCCAAAGCACTTTATTGCCCACTGGAGGGTATAGTCATATCTTGATGGAGGAAGATTATGGGCTAAATGCATCCAGAGTAGTTCTCTGCAGGCTGCAGCAGAACTACTTTGGGAATGAATTTGGATGAATTACTCCATCCATTCTAGTGGTCATGAAACAGGGCTATGCACTGCCTCTTTTTGAGGGCACGAATTCTTGACCACAAACATTTGGGACAGTACATGGCCATATTACTTCGCTGAAGGCTTCCACAGCTAGTGAGGAAAAAAACCCACAACTGAAGACCTTGCTGCCCTGCCTGTACCTCTCAGCAGCTGTGTGTTGCTGTGCAGTCACTGCAGAGACAAACTCTGCCTCTGCATACCCTGAGCAAATCTGCCCCTCAACTTCATCTTCCTTCACCTCTCAAGTTTGTCTTTGTGTACCCTGCTCTTTGTGTACAGACGCAGTTCATACAAACCTTCCATGGCCATCATTTTGGACAAGAAAAATGATTGTATTCAAGGGAACTAAAGAGGTACCGGACTCCAGTAACCCCTCCTAAGGCAATGTTATGCACTTTGAGCCATCTCACGTAATTTCATGTCTAGAAAAGTTTGTGAGCATGTGTGTGAATAGGCAGCTGTTAACGTGTGAGCAATAACCCTGGCAGATGAGTAGAATTTTGTTAAGTCAATGCAACCTGATTATATGGCTAAGTCTAAAACTTTAATGAGGAGAGCAAATGATCTATACCTCAATATTGAAAGTTTCGGCAGCATATGGCCAAAGAGGGAGACGACAATTTGGAGGAAGGACAAGAGAAGGATGTAGAAGCTCCTATCATCTAGAAATGCTAGTCACACTAAAATGAAACCTACTCAGGCCAGATTCAATTGAACCCATAAACACACAAGCGATTTCTGGAACAGGCAGTTTATCCACCTGTATAGCTGCTATTTAAGATCTACATGAGTGGAAACATTTTAGGTTCCTCAAAGGAAATTTCCATTGAATCCTCCTCTAATGGCAGGAATGGCTCAGCTCCCATTTTGAATACCTGTGCACATCTATGTCTACATATAACCGTTTTCATGTGAGTTCCATGTCTGATCTCCCACTGGAGTCAGTGGGGATTTGAGCAGTGAAAACCAGAGGTGTTCATCTGGTTCACTAGTAAGTGTCCACTTCACAAAGAACTAAATAACTTTTAGTGTGCCTTTTCCAGATCTCAGAGAAAACACCTAAAGCTATTCATAGATATGTACATCTTGTTTTCTGAATCTGTAGCTACCAAAGAACTTTTTGCAAGTTTTAACTTTAACTTTTTTTTTTTTTTTAATTATTTATTTTAACCCAACAGTGTTTATCCATATAGTTTCTCTGTGGCGCCACAACTTTGCTTCAGTAATTAACTTGACAAGCTGAGCTATATTTTACAAGGTTTGTATTGCTAGTGTACTTAGGAACTTTGCTAAGCCAGAGTTCAAAATACGTGCTTAAGTTGTTTACAAGATCAGGGCCTTGCTTAAATAAATGTGTGTGTTAATTTGAGCCTAATTGGCTTGATATTAACACCACATGACTATTAAGAATCGATTTAGTTTTAACAGAGAGCATCACGTACATATCTAATTTAGAAAGCCCAAAGAAATTGAATGCAAACAAGTCTGAGAGTGTAGCAGTGAAGTTACAAATTTAAACACACAAGAGCCAGGGTACAGAAACAGTGTGGATCTCCCAGCGCAGCAATAATAATTCAAACATACTGTATCTATATAGTATTTTTATTACCAGTCAGACTATTAAATGCATACTTAAATCTATGCACGATATGCAATGTGGGCAAGTCTATTGTTCTTCTGAAAACTATAGCTTTTTCATTTCCTAATTGCAGTTTCATGGCATTGCCAAGGTTTTGTGTTTAATTTATATAGGGATTTCTATGGTTCTTAGAGCTGTTAATAGAATGGATTCACAAAGACCCCTACTATAAGGAAGGCAGGGCTGGCAAGAATGCTATTCATCATACCACCTTTCATCAGCAGGATTAAAAGAGTTTTTATCTACATTTTGCAAAAGGGAATGGAGTCACAAAGCGATGACCTCATTTACCTACTGCTGAGCAGCAGGCCAGTGGAACCACTAATAATAAAATCAAGGCCACCCAGGTCCTAAACCAATGCCTTCAGTGAGGCGCAGGACAGGTTATGAATCAGATATCTATATATACCGGTATCTGTCTCAGCAAGGACAATATAAATGTGCAGGGCCACATTCAAGGCAGGTCTGCTCCTAGGACCTGCTGGTTTCCGTAAATATAAATGTAACCTCTCAGTCAGACCAATTCCTTAGGTGCAGATCCAGTGTTTGTACAGTGCATCAAAAGTGTCAAACATTTGCCTGCATGGATCTCCACATAATTCATAATTGACAGAATTTCATCTTTCTTTTGAAGCTATCCCTTGTTTTTTGCTTTGTTGGAAAACAACAAGCAAGAAAGCAAACAAAATCCTTTCCAAGAGTGACATAAATGAAACTTTTACGTTGCTGTAATCTCAGATTTCAGCCTGTCTGAATGTCAAAAAATTAGGTCTCTTAGCATTATAGTTTCATGACCTGGCACCCATTAGCAAAACATCTAAAGAGATATCTTACCCTATTTGTGCAGTAACAGCAAGGGCTTTCTGGAAATCCAGGGAACTGAGCATGAGTCTAGTAAGTCCCGAAAAAAACAGCAATTATAAAATATCTGTTTGACCACTACAAAGAACTTGCTCAAGGCTTCTCAGAAATAGATGGAAAAAAGGATTTGTTATCCTAAAGCTGAGGACCAGGGCCAATCCACATGCTACCCAGAGAGCTCTAAGGCACCTTCAAACATTGCAAAGCAAATATTACACAGTCCCAGAAGTCTCTAAAGTCAAATATCTCACATGCTTTGCACCATAAGACATGGCAATCTTGTTCCTCTCTCCTTAACAGTTAAAAAGTCCTGGCTGACCATCCTAAGTGTCTTGAGTGGGGCCTTCACTTGTCCATCCCTTAGAGATCAGAGAGCTAGGGCTACTGGTATTGATGTTGTTAGCCACCTTTCCTTTGAGTTTGTGAATCTGGATGTTTAATTTGTTACTTGTGTTTTTTGTCCCAGTCTTTCATCGTGGATGCCATTAGACAGATACCTGCACATGCTTTATTCCACATGTTCATGCCACGTGTACCGTGGTTTAAGGTTAGTGCACGCCAGATAGGGTTAATATGCTCAAATGGTGTCAGGGCTGAGGCTCAAAGATGTACTAGCACTGTGATGGGCTTTCCAGACTGGTGTTCAGTTGCACTGTTTGGATTAAACACCATGAAATTGCATTTAACTCATCCAGATGCAGACAGGAAACTCTGTGTCTCTCTAGGGGGATTTGCACCACTGGGAAAAGGAGTTATCCTGCTACTCCTGCTTTCTACTGTGCTTCACAAGAGTGAGCAGAGGGATGGACTAAGAGCTCATCAGAGGAGCTCCATCTGGCCAATATACGGGCATGGGCTCAGACACAAGGGAAGATCAGAGCATCTCCAAAGCCAAATAGTCTATGTATTATCTTGCTCAAGCTTCCTGGGCATGTGACTTGGTGCTGCTCCAGTGCAGAGCAACTGAGTGCTGCAGAGCACCCCAGGCAGCCGTTCTTCAGCAGAGCGGCAGTGCCAGTGGGCAGTGCAATGCTCAGAGCAGATTAGCTCAAATGGCAGGGAAACTCCTGGGCTTGCAGCAACCCAAAAAACAGCCTGTGTGATTGATGTAGCCTAGACTTCACTGTTGGAGGGATTGGCATCTAGTGCAGGATGGTTATATGAGCTTTCTTGGAAAGTTCCTTCTCTTTTCCTTAGAGGCCAGAAGGGCATTCTGAAGACTCATCCCACACTGAAGAAAAAGAATGTGAACCAGTTTATGGAAAGGATTTTCTCTAGCTTGCTTATAGGCAGATGTAAAGTAGCATTGACCTATTACACAGTGTGTAACAAACTGAGATGAATGCTGCCTTAATCAGGAATGAAATTTTACAACTGGGGCAGTCCACGTCAGTCACCAAATCTGTGTGTTTGGTCTAATCATAATGAGGAGCACATTGCTTTATTTCCCATAAGCCTATGGTTAGCATTTTGATATGCATTTCCTTCTTCTTAGCAGCCTAGAAAGAGTAGATAACTATCACAACTACCCTTGCACCATGACTCTATTTTGGTCAGATTTTCAGACATTTCCCAGCAAACAGGTTACAGCTTTAAAATATGGATGTAATACATAAGTTCAGGCTTGGAAATAGGTAGATAGAAAAAAATAATAGGTTGTCAGCTGTCTTTAAAAAGGTGTATTCATCAGGAGAGAAAATGAAGACAGTATTGCTGTGCATAGGAGACTTCAGAAGCATTCAGATAATACTTACGTCTGCTTTAATGATTCCAGTTAAGATATCATTTTCAGCATTCACCTTGCAGCATTCAAAAGCAACTACACTTACATGCTCACAACAGACTCACTGCCAGTCTCAGATAGAAAGGGACAAAAAAACCTAGAAAAGAGATGAAAATGAAAAGTGCCATACAGTATGTTTCAAAGAACAAATTCCTTGCAGGAAATTAGAAGTAATTTTTGGGCCATCACTGATGTAGAAAAATAAGTTTCAAGAGAAAAGTGAGCAGTAACAAAAAGCAGAAGTAAAGACAGGCTCATTACAAGGCTTAAAGAGGAACAGGGAAATATTTTGAAGTGGGAGCTCTGGAATCAGTGTGCTCTTCTCTGTAAGGCTCTGCATAAATCATGTTACCACCACTGCCTCGCATGGTTTGTATCACCAGAAGCAGTGAAATCATGTGCACACCAGCACTCCAGATCTTGGGTTTGCATCCATAGGTAGAGCTTTCTAGGTGCAGCTCTGGGTTGGGATCTCATTTGGGTTCATTGTTGACTCAGCTTTTCTCTGTGGCCTTGGAAAAGCTGCTTAAACTACTTGCTTGCTTTGGCAGAGGCACTCTTGACTAGTTCTATGCTGTGATTTAAGCCCTTCCACCCTCCTTTCAGCTACAGACTATCTTTTCTTGATGCCTCACTTCAGCCTCTCTAGCTCACATCCCAGCATCTCACATTAATTCTTCTCAAGGCTGGTTTGCACTGCAATGCCAGGGTTCAGACATGGAGAGAAAAGGCTATTTGGGAGCCAAAGGCTGCACGAATTGGATAATGCTGGTTTAGAATCATAGGTCTGTTAGGTTTGGAAAAGACCTCTAAGGTCATTGAGTCCAACCATATATCATGGAATCACAGACTCATTAAATGGTTTGGGTTGCAAGGGACCTCATCAATCATCTAGTCATAATCCCCCTACTATGGACAGAGATATCTTCCACTAGACCAGGTTGCTCCAAGTCCAATCCAGCCTGGCTATGAAAACTTCCAAGAATGGGAAATCATCAAGTTCAACCATATCTGGTTGACTTAAGTCTCTCTCATCAGCAAACATGGGTTAAGGATAACACCCCCTTTGTCAGACTGCTCTCCACACACTAGAAGTCTCTTGATAAACTCTGTACAATCAGTGTAAAATTTAAGGGAATCTGGGAGGTTGCGTCCCCTAAATTTGCCTTGTAAATTTCCCTTGCACAATTTGTGAAACAGCCTTGAATTGAAGCTCTTCCAATTTCTGTCATCTTGAGTGTGTTTACCTTTCTATTTCACTCCCATAAGATCCCCCCTGGTGTGCCACATCCAGCTGTGGGGTCCTCATGGAAGGACATGGACCTGCTGGAGTGAGTCCAGGGAAGGCCATGAGGATTCTCCAAGGGCTGGAGCACCTCTGCTAACTGAAAGTCTCAGAGAGCTGGGGTTGTTCAGTCAGGAGAAGGCTCCAGGGAGAACCAGTGCCTGAAGTGGTTACAGGAGAGCTGGAGAGAGATTTTGAACAAGGTCATGGAATGACAGGACAAGGAAGATTGGCATCAAACTGAAAGTAAGTATGTTTAGATTAGATATCAGGAAGAAATTCTTAACAGCTGGGGTGATAAGGCCTTGGCACAGGTTACACAGAGAAGCTGTGGCTGCCGCATCCCCAGAAGTGTTCAAGGCCAGGTTGCATGGGGCTCTGGGAAAACTGATTCAGTGGAAGGTGTCACTGCCATTGGCAAGAGATTGAAATTATATGATCTCCTAAGCCCCTTCAAATCCAAACCATCCTGGCATTCTGTGATGATTGAATAATGGAAATACTTGCTTTGCTGTTGAAGACTATCTCTTCAGTTGCAGCTTTCTAAGAAAAGAAGACAAGAGAAGAGAGGGTCATTCTGATTTTTGTACCATGGAAATAGGGGGTTCAGATGACATAAGGTGTTTCTCTATATCCGGATAATAAAACATATGAAGCAGATGTTTACTTTATTGAAACATTTCCTTACCCTGTATCTCTTTGAAGAATTCATTTGTAACCAGAAAATTTGGAAATTTAAGTCCTGTGTTTATGGAGTAAGTGTAATAGCTGAGGCTAAATACCAAGGGACCTCCTTAGGCTGTGGAGACATTAATGGCATCCTGCTGCCTGCAGGACACACTCCAGCTACAGAAATATGTGAAATTAGGAACACCACTTTCTTTTCTTTTCTTTCTTTGGATCCCTTCCAAATTCACCTCTGTCTTCTCTCTCTGGATGCAAACCAAAGACAGTAGATGCTGCAGTGTGTATCCTCAGGAGCACCTCTGTAGATTAAATGCTCGCAGCTATTGTGCCTCCAAAGTCTCTGATGAAAAATCCTTTCTGTGACAGAGGAAAATTCAAAATCTAAATACAAAATGGAGCCAAATTACCTACTCTTTCTACAGGAAGTCTGACATATCATTACAAACTGGTTTACTTGAGCATGTCCAATTTAATGTGCCTGGCATGAAAAAGTAAAAAAGATGAGGGGAAAAGACAGACAACAAAAGAAAAGAAAAGTAGTGGATTTTTTTTTTTTTTTTTTTTTTTATCTCTGGAGCAGGTGAGAAGAGGACATTATAATGCAAATTATTGAGGTTTCCAGACTCTGTTCAGGACTGTGGGATCCAGAGTTTCATATTAAGAAGAGATAAGGGGTCTGAGCCACTGCCTGGAGTTTCCCCTGGAGTGGACCTGGTAGCTATTTTAGAGGCATGCACAAGAAACCCTGCAGAAGGCAGATATGGAATAACTGGCCTACAGGGAAGTTTCTTCCTCAGCTTCATTAATTAGAGGCTAGCTAAAGTCCCCAAACATGAAGATTTATATCCTGAGACCAAGCAGTGTTGAGAAAGAGCTCCTGGTCTCTGTCTGGAGTGTGAAGTGTCTTCCCAGGCAAGAAATATCCTGGGAAATCTCTTTGCTGTCAAAAATCAAGCTGTGGTCAGGTCTTCTGGAGTGTGCACAGTTCTCCAGAGGAGCTCAGCACTTGAAAGGGATCAAGGTGGGTCTCCTTATGGCTCTGCAGAAGGGGCTGTGATAGCTCCCATCTGAGGCTGGCTGCTCTGAAGTACAGCAAATGGGAATCTGGCATCAACCTCTCCCTGGTCAGCTTTCACCATACCATTAGGGGTGAGCTTTGAACTGCAGGTGCCTCATTCCCCATGGCATCCTGAGTCAGAATACTCACTGAGGATGGTATTTCAGCCTTAAAAGTTGCGTGTAGAGCTGATCAGAGCAAAATGCTGAATTTTTGTCAGAAAATCTGAAGTCAGTTAAATGACATGTTGATGGACCAGTTAAAAGTGAGATCCATCTTTTCAATAAAGTGCAGGAAATCTAGTCTCACATTTTCAGAACAGGATGCATTTTTTACTACTTCAAAGTAACTTTTCACAAGGACACTCACTGTAATTGTATAACAGCATTTTAAAGCACATAAATGTTTTTAAAACATATTTTTATTTATTGTCAGAAACATTTTTATTGACCAAAATTTTTGTTCTGCCTTATTTTTAAATTATGGTTCTCTGGAAGAATATTTTTTTTCAGGGTGGGAGAGTGGCTAGACTCAATTCAAAGCAGAAAAAGAATTGTTACAGACTTGCAAGAAGGACATCTGTTTTCCATGTAAAGCTAATTTAAAGTTTTCAGCACTTTGACAGGTAGAGCCTGGACCTGACTTGGGTGATGAGGAGAGTGGGAAGCACAGAGGAGACAGAAGTGGGGAGGAGATATGAAAGTGCTAAGGATGGCCAGCTAGTGACAGGAGGGAGATATTTTCTTTTATGTAAGAACATATTAAGCCAATATTATTTTCTTTTGTATTTCATCAAAAAGAGATTTTCCAAAACTATTTGTAATTGAATTTTTAGAGAACTTGGTGTATAGCTAAATTAGTATGTTTAAATCAATTCCAAATTTCATCTGCTTAAACAAAGTGGAGACCTCTTTAGGAAACTATTTTCTTCTTGCCTTCATAAAACAAAACAGAAAAAAACCCCTAAAGTAAAAAATAAAAGCAACCCCAGAACAAACAACCTCCTTTCTGCCCTGAAATTACCCTCAAAACACAATCCTTCAGTATTTAAAAAAAAAAAAAAAAAGTTCTGCAAATGCTTTTTTAACTAAAGAACCATCCTTTTCCAGGGAAAACATCTATAGACAAAATTACACAAGCCAAACCGATAAATACAATTGAGCTGCTGTGATGTTAACTCAGCTGATCTATTTGATTTCTAATGTGCCACAGGAACGTTTGTGTGCAGTGAGTGCTGGCTATGAGCTGCCATAACTTGCTGCATCTCCTGAATTGCAGTGCTGGGCTGGGCAGTTGCAGGTGCACGTGGGCTAATCTGAGCTCCTCCGCTCTTGCCTCTGTCTTTCCAGCTGTGAGATCACCAGCTAATGGTGACAGGCTGTGCCCAAGGAAGGCAGGATGTGTTGTTCCTGGCACAGAGTTGGAATTAGTATGACCCTTCTGAATCCAAGGGCCATGTTGTGATAGTATATTGCAAAAAAAAGGACAAACGTAATTTAAAATGCTTATTATTTATTTGAAGCAAGCACTTTTGAGATGGTTTCCAAGACTACATCTAAGCATGTTCCAGTAATTAATTATGAATTTGAATAAACGATTCAATCTCTCTTTCATGATTGCTGATTTGGGATCTGGGTCACAAAATTGAACACAACCCACTGAGAGTCACTGACTCCGACAAACTCAACCCTACTGGGACATTTCTTCATGCAAAAGCAAAGCAGATGAGTGGGTTGAGGCATGAAATGAGCAATTCATCCCACCCAGACGTCATGGAGATGATGAGTCCATACCTATATCTCTGTGTTGGAGGGCAGCTGGATATAAGAATGGATTCTGAGCACTTTTGGGGGGTTTTTTTAGATAAAAATATCTATCTGCAAAATGGCTCATGTGCATTTACGTTGGCCTTTAAAGTTTCTTGGGGTGAGGTGGCTGGGTTCTTGCTCCCCATTCTCTCTAATTATTTTAATCAGGAGCCTGCCTGCACCTCAATTCATAACTGACTGGGAGAGCTGTGACAAGTAAATTTCAATCTCTCAGTGGAGCTGATATTCTTAGAGCTGCAGGAGCAGTCATCATGAAGGGGAAAGCTCTGAATGCCAATAAATTATTGAAGAAAGCAGGAGAAATATTTCCCTCTGTTGACACACTGGCATTCACCTTTGGGAATGTAATCATGGGAAAGGTAGGCAATCTTTTGTCATAAGAACCTTTTGCTCAGAGAATTCAGTCTTTTTAAAACTATAGTAAGAAGACTGCAAGCTCTCACCATGGAAGGGATATTCAGAATATAGGATGTCAGAATCAACTGTGCAAATTAAAACATGCTCCATGAAACAACATGAGGTTTTAGGATGTAAACCCTTCCAGCTCCCTAACCCCATGGGCCAAGATCTGCCCAGGAGTGGAATGGTTTTCCATGAATAAAGCAAGGCAGCCCTAAAAAAGTCAGAGCATAGTCATGGAAGAATGTAAAAATCAGATGAGGATGGGAGGCTGAAGCCAAGTACATCTACTACTTAGGTCTGTTACTCTAAGACAGACAATGAGTAAGGACATTTCTACTGGGAAGAACTATTCCTTCCCTCATGGACTGTACCTCAGGGAATGGCTGGGAACAGGACTGGAGACCTGGGATTGTGCAGGGGCTGCTTCTTCTTGCCTGCAAGTGCGTCTCTCCCACCTTCTGCCATCAGTGACAAAAACAAAGCTTTCCAGGCCCAGCAACAAGGAGGATTTTTTCCTCTGAATTTTGAATTCTGTTTGGAATGGCATCAAATTAGCACTGATGTTTTATTCCAGAAACAGTAGGGGGAAAACACCCAGGAGCTCCCTGGATTTAAATCCACAAAATCAACTCCAGGTTTTTAGACAAGATGAGTGAATAACTCCCCCTCCCCAGCATCATATTTGGCTCAAATCACCAATTTACTGGTTTACAAAAATCTAAAACTGCCCCTCCAGCAAATTAAGGGATTACGTCAATCATTCAAGTCCAGTCTACCTGACAACAGCACGCAGCAACAGGGCAAAAGGTTTGATGCTCTGCTGGAATGTGATAAGGAGAAAATGCCGAATGACACATAGGCAAAGTTATTACTAGTGAGATGAAGACAAACTGGAGGGAGTTCAGAGAAGTGCAGCAAAAATGATTAGAGAGCTGGAGGGGTTGATTTACAAGGAAAGTTTTACAAGAACAGCCGTCAATATGCACAGCAGGGCTGAGCAATATCTGAGGGGGAGAGGGAGCCCATTGCAAACATCTGAACAGCACAAACACCCAGGGAGGAACAAAATTACCCCAGGGGGAAATAACCAGGATAATGGGTTGAAATTAAGAGAGAGAAGATAAACATCAAAATAACTTCTCAGTGGAAAGACTGTAGAAAAATCTAATACAGGAAGACGTGGAAGTCCAAACCAAACAAGCTATAAATTCCTTCCCAGAGACTCTGCAGATATAAGCATCAGCATAGCTTTAGAAACCCAATATTTCTAAGCAATAAGTATCAAAGCTTTCAGGGGAAGCCAGGTGTGAGAAGCCATTTAAAAATGATGGTTTTGAGATAACTCAGTGACAACATTCTTGCTGCTCAAAACTGTGTGAGGGAGGAGATTGAGAAGGCTCCAACTTTCAGTTTAGTGCATGAAGTGAGCATGTTGGAAACCCCCAAAAGTGCAGTTTTGGCAATGTGGTCATTATCATACTTCCTGATGAATGGTTTTCCAGTTGAGATAGTTGGTCTAAATTGGCCTCCATTCTGGAGTGACTGGAAATCAACACCAGATAATGGCTGCTTGGTAGAAGGTGTGACATGAGTTAATGCACTCAGTTGAATTTCTACTGGCTATTGGACATGTGCTCACACTAGAAATGCTTCGAACAGCAGATCAGCATTAAATTGACGTGTACACTGACAATCTTGCCAAAGAAATCCAGAAGGGGGTGGACTTTAGTAATGAACTGCACGCTCACCTTTTGAGTGAAGTCCTTAGTAAGGTAAACTTTACCTCATGGGCTCTGAACCTCATCTTCATCACCCCTTCATCCAGCTCCTGTGCGGGATTTCAGATTGCAAAGCTAATAATTTAGCATATTTCCTCAGCATACTAGAAAAGTCTGTAATTAAGGAAAAAATTGCATTACAGAAAATTTATTTTCTAGACACTATTATTTTTAAAATTACTCTTTTCAGGCTGTTTCATGAGCAGGACAGGCATGAGCAAATGGACAGGTATGTGAGCAAATACCTCTGGTACAGAAGGTAGTAATAGCTGCAATGAGTAAGGAAGCAGCATGGGAATCTCGTACAGAGTAGTATTTGAAGGTCTGGCTGAGTAAAAGCACTTATGCCATTTCTAGTTTATTGTTGTTACACTTTGGTGTGGCTTTCCAGTAATTTATAGGGGTATTTGTTGAGTTCATGAGCTCTTGAGACCTGCATCCAATAAAATAGTGATGTACTTTCTCTTGACTGAAGGCAGAGGCATATATCATTGCATGCAGTGGGTCTGATATCATTTTATACCAGTTGAGGAAAAAGGCTGTAAGGCTCTAACTTAGTCAAAAGAAGTGGAAAAGTTGAAAAAAAAAAAAAGTCAATAAAGGACACTGCAGTGTGAAGGGCACTGTTTTTTTCTAGTTTCTTCAGCTTGACACATTAAGTTAGTAAGCAAAGAATTTGGTAGGTTAATCTTATCCTTTTCTAGAAGATCCCATATTAGTTTATGATCTCTTTCTGAGCTTGATATAACACCATGGAAGTTAATGAGCAGCTATTAGATTTACCATTATTTATATATACATATATATTTCCAATCTGTATTTTAACATTTCCAAGATGGAGAGTATTAATCCTTTACGTCCTTGCAGTGTTAACAACAATATCCTTTTAAATTTAATCAACATTTTAAAAAGTTGCCTCTACCTCTACCATTAGCTTCTTCCCCTTTATCAAACAGTAACTGATGAATAAGACTTGGTTGATTAGCTGTACAGAAGAGAAAAAAAAAAAACAAAAAAACAAAAAAACAAACCACAAAAGGAGTGAGGTCTATGTCTAAAATAACTCCTTTCTTTTTACCTACAGACTAGTCTAGACATTCCACAGTCAGCATGCAGAACAATCCCATCATGTAGAAAACAACCAAAAAAGAATACTTGTTTCTAGAGTGACCGTGTACATCTGTATGAAATAAACATAAAAGTCTCCTCCTCACAAAAGACAAAACCAGCAGTGCCTTTGGTGGCTTTCTCAGAAGTCTCAGCTCACTCCCACACCAAGGAAAAGGACCCAGAGGCCTCTCTGATGTCATATCAGGCAGTGGCACAGCCCATAAGAGTGACTGAAAGACGATCTTCAGATGTTGCACTGTGGGATCCCAGCTAAGGACAGCCTAGCTCATGACCTCGCAGCTGCCAAAGCTGGGACAGAAATGATGGGGCTTTGCACATCCACGTGAAACACGAGATGATTTCAGGGAAGCAAATATTACTTTTGGACAGATATTCCCATTAACTTTCCCTTGCCCTGGTATGCAATGGTGCTGAGGCATCACTTGCTCACCATCTCGAGCTCTTCCATGACATAAGCAGAAGATGGTGCTGGCTGGAGCACAGCCAAATCCCAGCAAGCTCAGTGTTGCCTGTAAGCTGTTCTGGCCACAGGCCATTTGAAGGGAGGAAGGGTGAATAGAAACTTTTGGGGGTTTTTGTTAAATTCAGCTTGGGATTTCCCTATGACTGCTACCAGAGGAAAGTGGTAGCATATGAATTATTTAATGTAAACTCAGGGACTGTAGTAAGTATTCTGACTGTCTGACTTCTGCAGAGATTTCTTGAGCTGACAGATGCTGCAGATACATTTTCCAGTCCTAGATTGTACCTCATGGTGGCCCCAAAAGGATCTGAGCATAAAAACGGGGAGACCTTAAGAGAAAAGGGCTCCTGTGTGGAGAAATCAGTTAGGATTTCAAGCTTATAATTTCTATTGTTAAATCAGTTTTAAGAAAGAAAGAGATCATAATTCAAAAGAAAGGTCATCTTTGATCTGTTTTTATCTCTTTGCTTTCTTTTTACTTGCTTTGTTCAGGAAAGGAATAAAACCCACATTATTACTCAGAGGTAAAACCTTAAAGGGAGCACAGGCTATTATGGATGCCTCAGCTGTATTTTCACCTCTCTATCTACAATCAGGGAGCCCTTCTATTAACAACAGCAAACACACCTAAACACAAATAAATGTTGCCTTGAAGAACCTGTAAGACAAATGTAGAGAGAAGAAAGGGAGCTGCTGCTAAGATGGGGAACTGAGGCGCAACAAGGTTAAGTGGCTTTCTGGAGGTCGCCCTGGAAGCCTAAGATCGAGCTGGGAAGAGAACCAAGCTCTTCTGAGTCATCATCCTCTGACAAGCCCATCCTTCTTCTTTTTCTGCTAAATGGAATAATCCTGCATTGGTTGTGGTATAATGGTCTACATGACCGGGTAGGTCTTTTCCATTTCCAATGTCTATGATGAGAGTAATTCTGCTTAATGGGGATGCAGTCAGCTGGTGCCAATGGTTAAGTGTTGCTTAACCAGGTGTTAAATAGGTATGAAATTCCAAGCTCTGGGCTTTGAATGCAGAAGTTGCCAAATGAAAATGAAAATAAAATAAAATAAATAGCAAAAGAGAAGGAAAAAAAAAAAAAAAAAAGAGAGAGTGAGAGTAAAGGAAATGCCCTGGAGTATCAGATCCATGTGCTTACATACATTCAATCTGTTGTTTTCCTTCCTTCCTTCCCTTCCCATATTTTCAAGGGGGTTTAAATAGCATGTTTACTTAATAAGGTTAACAGACTATATAATACCCAGCTCTATTTAAGCCCACTCCTCCTCCTCCTTTTTCTCTCTTTTTTTTTTTTTAATGTATGCAATGTCTGGTTTTTTATCATCTGTCACTTTCTTTTGCAATGTCACCTTTAACTTGCTGCTGAAACCCACTGTTCTAGCAAGCTCTGCTTTCTATGTGATGTGTTTATTTAATGTGTATTAAGAGGACTAGCAATTGTATGCAAGCATCAGGCAGGTAACACTCTATGTCTTTGTCTTAAATTATTTCCTTATCACTTTTTTTACTGTCTTTGAATTTTCTATAGAAAGTATATCTTATGTCTTTGTACTTTTTTTTTTTTTTTTGTGTGTGTGTGTTATATAGTATTAGTGGCTCATCATCATCACTTTTCTTTATTTAGTGGGGGAATCTCACAAACTCCTTTTCTTTCTGTTGAGGAACCACACACTGGTCCATTTCTCACATTTCTTCCCTTCACTGCTTTAAAGTTTGACACATCTGAAATCCATAAATTATTTCACAGCCATCAGTGTTTCTTCCCAGTTTAAATTATTTAATGGCATTGTTTTATTGAAAGGTTCAGATTAGCTGCTGACACTTATTGACAGGAAGAAACACATCGTTCCACAGAGATAAAACATATTTTTTATTAAAGAAGGGAGTAGGCAGGATTGGGTTCCTGTCTTCTTCTCACATAAGGAGGAGAAAATGAAGACATTTGGCCCTTTAAATGACACTATGCCATGGAGACTTGTAGCACTGTCTTTTATTCTCTCCCTTTCCCTCTGAATCTGACAGCCTTATTTTAACATACTCATTTCACTTCTTCCATCCGTCAGGTTCTAGTCTTAATCCCCAACTGTAATTGCCCCACAGAGAGTGGAAGATTAAGGGATTGCAGCTGAAGAATGAAGGTCTAGGCTTTGATTTCAGTGGGTTTCATTAAGTGGCTGGAGCTGCCTTCCTAAAGATTTGCAAAGACTGGCAGCCACGGCATTCCGCTGTGCTCAGCCAAACCCATGCTGGAAGGGTTTCCTTCTGGGTCAGGACCAGAGCAATACCACACTGACTTGTATTCTGCTTTTTCTTGGCAAGCAGCAGTTTGACCCCGGGCTGCTCCAGGAATTTGCTTGTGAAATGCACAAGAAAACCAAAACCAAAACCAAAACCCAACAAAACACAACAAAACACAAAACTCTTATTGGCAGCACTGAGCCCACAGGCTCAATCAAAAGAAAAATAAAGCACACACATGCAGACACACACTCATTTATATGTATGCACCTCTGTATATACAGAGAAAGACCCCAATAACATAAACAGAGGCATGCTATCGTAGCAAACAACACTCTTCTCCCTTGATTTCAGCAGACTCTTTCTACCTTCACTGTGCCAAATTCGACAATTCACTACAATGCTACAGAGAACAGCACAAGTGTCTTCCTCATGAGGGTGTTATGAATTCAGTGTTCTTGTTGATTCTTTCCGAGTTTACCTTGGAAGAACTGACTGAATTTGGGGATTTACCCCAAATTGCTTACAGAAGCACCAGAGCAGATACCAAGGGGATATAAAAAGAGGTGGTGAGGCTGTGTTCTGTCCCAGCATGGCTGTGTGTCCTCATGGAGAGGAGTGTGCCAGGGTGGAAAAATCTTTTGGGGTGTTTTAAGTCTCTTCAAAGGAGAGGGCAGCTAGTGTTCTCTGCAGGACAGGAAAGTAGTGGTGGAAAAGGCACCACTGGCTGGCCCAGGCCTTTCTTTGGGATCCCAGCCTCCATCCATAGGACCTAGTTTGGTTTCCATCATTACTAGATAGACACGAGGAGGATCAGTACAGTCCCCTACTTGTATCTGCTGTACCTAGGACACTTTAAGTTGCTGTCTTCTGCCAGCAGCATGGTTTATCTATGCCCAAATAATTCAAATCTGTAAATAGCTGACAGTACAAAAATGATAAAGTTTGTGGTGGTTTTGCAGCAAGTATGTTGCTGCAAACCACCTCTTGCATAAAACCTTGATGCTGAAATCCCCTGATCACCAAAATACAGAGAGGAAAATACATAAATGCATTAGTGACAGCCCTTTGGACTCAAGAAGTCATGAAAAAAAACAGCCTGAAACTATTGTACGTAGTTTTCATTCTTTCTCTTGATCTAGGGGACATTTTGGTTAGTAAAAGGATCTTTCAGGCAGACACTTCAATGACATTTTTACTACAAAGATTTTTTTTTCTTTGCAAAAGAATGGGGGAAATAGTTTTATTTGAGCATCTATNAAGAAGATAGGTTGTTCTTGAGGCTTCTGGTAGATGGAGTCAAGTTTCCTCTATGAAAAATAAAAGGGCTTGATGCTGTGTGCTCTGTTTGTGGGAAAGAGCTAAATGCTGGTGGAGCTGGTTCCAGACCCTTTTTCTTTTTCTAAGAGTCTTGTGAGACATTCTACCCATAACCAAAACAAACCCTCTTCCCCATCATGAAAAAATAAAAAGACAAACCACTAAAAAAACCCAATCCAAAGCAAAACAAGAACAAAGCATGTTTATCTGAAATAGTCCTAGTGTTGGCATATGAAGAAAAGGGATCCCTGGGTAGTGGCCCAGCCTTACAAGGAGCCGTACTCCCTGTTCTCCTTCTGAGAGAAGAGGATGCAGCTACGGCCAAGCAGAGTGTCTGGGGTACCTGATGCCCTGCAGGATGTGTGCCCAAGAAGAAAATGAGAGAAATTAAAGAGGTGGAAAAGGATGCTAAAGCTGCTGTCTCATTCTTCACTGATTATGTCTGTTCTCTCTCCAATCTGAAAGGAAAACCTCTATATTTCTGTAGGACAGCGTAATGTGTCCGTGATCAGATAATGTGCATTACAGACTTTGCTATTCTCAGAAGAGTGCTCTAATGCCCTGCTTATGTGTAGGACACACACATCTGTGAGGAAAAATACTGTGTCCTTTGGTTTCATCTTGGATTTGTCCGAAAAGTAACACTGCGCCTGCAGCCTGCCTCACAGGAGCATGAGAAGAAAAAAGGCAGCAGAGCCTACATCTCCCTGGCTTTTAGGTTAAAAATGACATTAATATGGCAAAGCTTCTTTCAGGACTTCATCATTTCCACCAGCAGAAATGAGACGAAGGCCCCAATCACATATATGCTCAGACATGCAGAAGCAAATGCTAAAATGAATTAACTGGAATAGCTCTATTAATTTATGCCTCGACAGTAATGACCTTAAGACACAGAAGAATTATATATTAATTTGTTCCTAGTGTATAACACTGCTAAGTTAACACATTTAGGAGAACACACTTCCCTTACCTCCTGCTGTGGAGGTAAATGAGGCAGTGTCTGATGGTGACAAAACAGACCAGCTTTCCACTAGATGGCAGCTGGTGCCTGCACAACCTCCAGGCATATTTTGGTGCAGCAAATAATTTTTTTTTTTTTCTCCCAGTGCTAATCATCTCACAAGCTGGAAAATGGGCCATTTCTCTCCTCCCTCTCCCCCTCTTTGTTGCTCAGTTATTGGGGAGGAATGGGAGAGAATAAGGAGGGGGAGAATCACTTGACCGGCACAGTTTTATATCAGTCCTCCATCTGCTGTGGAGCTGGCCTGATTTTTTTTAAGCCAACATTCCCTCCGTGCATGCATCTCTCCCAGAGAGATAAGACGTGTGTGTGTGTGTCTTTGTGGGTGGATGTGGTCAGGGGAGAGAGAGGGGCTGGTGCTGAGAAGTTTTTCTAGAGGGTTTTGCAGCAGGGATGGGCGGCAAGCTGAGCTCCTTGAGGAGGAAGGATTTGTGCCTGGATGAAAGCATGGGGTCAGTGAGGGAAGGCCGTGGGGTGAAGTGGGGAGAAACACCACTGCACAACACCCTGACATCTGCATCAGCCTGAGGGAAGCCAGAGCCTCAGCCATGGAGTTGACTGTCCTAAAGTTTGAGATCACACAGTGAGGAACACAGAAACAGGCATGTGGAAACACAGAATCAGAGAATGGATTGAGTGGGAAGGGACCTTAAATATCATCACATAATTTTGTTTCACCCCCCTGCAATGAGCAGGGACACTGTCCACTAGACCTGGTTCCTCAAAGTTCCATCCATGCTGTCTTAAATAAACCTGACATCTGCAAAGATGCTGTCTTCAAGCTTTGTTTCTCTTCTGGCCAGGGAATGGTGAGGAAGCCAAGCATCAAAACTGATATGGAGTTTGCTGCTTTTCAACAGGCCACTATAAAGCATTCTAAACACTTTTCCTCTTTTGCCCAGGCTCCATTCCCAGTCCAAAATAACTATGGTTTCTACAGAACTTTCCACTTGAGACTCTGAAGCTTTCAATAGTAACTAAGCAGCTTTCTGAATGCCTTCCAGCTTGTGCAGAGGGAAACTGAGGCACAAACCGATGTCTTGCCCAGTAATGATATACATTTTCTTTTTTTTTTCTCCCTTATGTATGATGGGCATTGCAGCAGATGGACGTGATGAGGTCCCTACTTCTGCAGCCTGGAGAGGGTGACAACAGGACAAGGCTGTGAGGCTCCCTTGAGGCAAAATCTCATGTTTGGAGAAGGTAGACAAACATGCCTTTGGTTCTGATTATTTAGATTTGTCTGTTACAAGAGACATGGAAGGTTAATTTTCCCTTCTCTGAGAAGCAGGTTGCAATTAGCAGGTTTTGTTCTGAGCTGGTGTTATCTCTAACCTCCTCTCCCCTCCTCAGCCCCCCCAGCCACACTGAAATTTCTCCCTCTCTTTTCAGACCTGCTGCTGCGTTGCCAGCACTGGCCCTTTATCCCCTGTTTTGCTGCCCCTCTGCAGCAGCTTTTCAGTTAACAGATTGTTATAGTTCTACTCCTTACCTCCTTCTTTTCCTCTTCCTCCTTCAAAAGAGAGAACAATGACCAGACCCCAATGACAGCATCTCTGCAGCTTCAGGGTGTCTCCAGTTCTCTGGCTGATTCCAAAAAGTTCGATGCATCAGGCAGGAGATGCTGCAACATGCCAAATCTCCTCTGACTAATTTTGCCTTGACTTTCCCAATTCTTCCCCCGTCTCCTGTCGTTTGTAGTTGAGTGCCTTCCACTCAGTCCCAAGACAGCTGATTTCCTCCCTCAGGGCATAGCCAGCTGCCATATATGAGTTTCTCCTATAGAGATTGAATGAAAACATATACTGTGCTGGAGTGTTAACTTGTAATGCAGCTATCAGCAGAAGTACATATCACTCTGGGTGGCATTAGTCAATTATGACAGAAAGCCCATTGGCGACACAAGTCAATTGATAATAAAGCATAATCTCTCTTCCCCCCGTCACATATTTACCAGCCATGAACTATTGTAGCATATTTCCTATTCACAGATGAATGCTCCAGCCGTTCAGATGGGTATTTTTCAGAGCTGAATGCAATCTAGAGGGTTAATGGCTCCAGTGCAGTTGTCTGAGGATAAAGCCACTGCAGGTGCACAGCTAAACAGGGAGTTAATTGGGTAGCAGGTGAACATAAACAGAGAGCACAGAGGGTGTGGAAAAGGCTTCAGTGAGGAGGAAGGACCGGTGGGAATGTGGAGCTGTAGAGCCCCAAAATAAAGATGTATTGAACTTTCCTTCCCTATGCTGCAGTCTTTGTTGCACAGAGCCTCTGCTCTTTATGTTATTGCTTGCCTCTCCAAAATGCTGCTGCTCCTGCTGTCATGTTCCCAGCCTAGGATGCAGACAGGAAGCATCCCAGCAGCTGCTGCTGGAGGACAGGGCTCATGGGGGCTGTTGGTGGGTGATTCATCTCCTGCCATGAGGACGGCAGAGGGGAGGAAGGCTCTCTGAAATGGTGAGGATGGGGGGAGGCAGAGCTGAGACTACTCCACTTGTTTCAGGGCATAAAACTGGAACCTGGGAGATGAAGACAAGGGAAAAGAGAAGCAAAATCAGGGAGATGGAAACAGCTGACCCTGTCTGTCTTAGCTGGACAGTGCAGTGAGCCATGAGCCAGCAGGGATGGGAGCAGTGAGGCACTGAGAAGTGAGCAGGCAATGCAAAGTGCAGGGAAAGAGAGCTGAGAGGAACACCATCCAGCAGGAACAAGGACCCTGAAAATGCTGAAATAAAGCAAAACAGGAGTACAGGTGCTGAAGCCTTAGGACATCAACCAGTGGAATGGGATCTCAATCCTCTCTCATCAGGTGAGTGTTCTTCCACAGCAAGGTCAGAGCAGGGGTGACACCACCAACCAGCTCTGGGTCATCCATCACAAGCCATGACCGAAGTGAGACACTGCAGAGGTGACTCACCTGTTTCTTGGACCCATCAGCTCTACACTCTTGTGTAAAGGGAGGTTCTCCTCCCATCATCTGTGCTGTAGGGCAGCAGTGCCTACTGGAAGGGCCAGCTGAGCCCCCAGGCAGCCATCTGAGCAAATCTCCACAGTGACCTCAAAGGCCATCTGACACCCCCACTCTGAGCTTTCTGTGAGTTTGATGCTTCACTGCTACACCCTGATTTCCCAAAGCTTGTGACAGGGAGCAGTCTGAGCAGACACTGCTAGGCAGGGCTGTGCTGGTGGGGTGGCTGTTGCACTGCTATTTAAAGCTAGCTGAAATAAAGTAATTCTGCTTCCAGTTTTGTTTCCTGTGTCCTTAAATCAACTGCTCCAGACAGGTCAGTGGTTTTTGATCAGACTAGAGGACCAAGCAGGATTTAAAATTTTTCTTTTCTTTGAAAGTCAGACCTGAATTCTTTTAATTGCACTGGTCCTGGATCCTGAGAGCACATTGGGCTCTAATCTTTCATGCTGTGTTCCTTCAGAGTCCCCAGCTGGTGGTGGTGCACAGGGGAAACTGTGTCCTCATCCTGCCTCACTCTACTCCACTGGCAGTCTGTCATGCTCCCCCCACCCTGCCATTCCCTTCCTTTTGAAGGTCCAGGCACCTCACTTGCAAAGGGACCTTCCTCCTTGTGTGGGATAGAGCAGAGCAAGGGTTGCTCCCAGAGGCAGTCATCTGAGCCAGGCCTTCCCAGCTCTGGAAGCGAGGCAGCAGCAGACCACCTTCATGGTTGAGTTCCCCCTCACAGCCTGTGCTTTATCTGGATATTGATAACTCCAATAGCTCTCCTAATCAGCTGGTAATGGATTCCACTGGGAGTACCTTATTTATCTACCACCTCTCCCAGCTTCAGTCCTCTGTCTCCTTGCCACTGCTGCCAGCCCCCTGTGCTGGGTCAGCCCCTCTCATTTTTCAGAGCAGGGTAGTGCTCTTCTGCCACCAGCTCCTCTGTGGCAGCACGTCCTCCCCCAGATACTTCAAGGCAGATGAAGTGTTTTAAGCCAGGTGAGATGGGGATTTGGTTCTGTTCTCACCTAATGGGGCTGCATTAAGGAGAACAACCACATCTGTTCTTCACCCTCCATTCTGGCCACATGATCCAAGCACACAATACTGTGGCAGCCTCCATGAGCAACAGGAGAGCACAGATCTCTTTACATTCATGCCTGCATATACCTGCAGATAGGGGCACATGTGTGTGCTCTCCTATCTGTGTGTTTTTTCAAAATTCGGCAACATGCTTTTCTTTTCATCCTCCAGCCCACGAGTCACTCCACATACCTGCACTGTTCCTCACTAAGTGAATCTCCCAGTGTGACACAGTCCGATGTACCCCAAGATCTGTGCAGTGACCACATTAAGTCTGGAAATAGTGTCATTATATAGCTTTTTATACCTGAAAAACTCAGTCAGCCTCTGTACTGGCTCTCATGTGTGACATAGAAATTGTCCCTTTTATTTTCTTTCTGTGGTGTCTAGGTACTCTTGTAGCAAAAGAGAGCTTGGCCACTGGCTTCAGTAGGAGCAGACTTTTGCCCTACAGGCAGTAGACAGTGTCTGGTGTTTTCCTGCTTAAAAGCCAGGTGCAAAAGCAATTCCTGGTCTGGGATGTGCCTGCTGTCTAGAAATACACAGGCTGGCCTGTAGACACCTACATTAAGCCAATGGTTTCTGACACTCAAATACCAGTATGAAGAAGGAAGATAAAGGACATTTCAAAACTTGTCTTTTGTTTTCTCCTTTTCTTTCATTATTTTTTTTCACTCCAGCCAGAACCTGTATATCAGCAAAAGATTCAATGTGGCACAAGAACAGTTTATTACCTTACTGCCTCCGGAAGTTCTTTTGTATTGGGAAATAACTTTTCTAGAAGTGCTGAAGCATGTCTATGGAAATCACCTTGTCACACCCAGGAGCACTTGACCTCCTAATCCTTCTTTATAATCCAGGAAACTGAGGCACAGACGAGCAAAAAACTTCAGCCACCATCACACACCTGGACCCAGGAGGGCTTGTTTTTCCTTACCTTGGAAACACAGACTGGTTTACCTGGAACGGATGGAGTTATGCAACTGTAAAATTGCTGTGAATGAGGTTGAGCCTGGGCTCCAGGAGTCCTGCCTCCCAAATCTCTCTTCTAAGTACCACATTGTCATAAAAAGCTGACTTTAAAAATAGCGTGCACAACTTTGTGCATGGAGAAGCCAGCAATTTACACAGTTGAGGAAATCACAGAATACTCTAAACAGGGAGTAGAAAAATATTTACACTTCCAAGGCCTAAGTGTAAATTGAAGAAGTACATCCCATTAATGGGAGTTTATGCACATTGATACATTTCATTTTCCCTGAATTGCTGAAAATGAAACACTGAGAAATAAATGTACCAGGAGTGATGCTACTATCAGTGATGCTACTTCTGCATCTGACAGCTAGATGACATATCAGGTGAAGGAGTGAAATATAATTCATGCATTGCCTTGACACAGGGAAGGACAGAAGGCAGTTGGGGTGTTCTTAGCCCTCTTTTGTCATTTTACCCAGCTCTCTGTGGTGGAGTTGCCCCTGATTCCTATCAGTATAATGGGAGTCATAGCTGGGCTTCCTAGATCCTCCACTCATGCAAATCCACTGGTTTAATTTGCATCACATGAGAATTTCTTCTAATACCTTTAAAAGTCAAGTGTGAGGTATAGGGAGAAGAGGAAATGTGCTACCAGTCATCTGAACACTGCTTTTGGTTATTCCTACAGCTCCAAAGATTGCTCATGTCCCCCTGATCATCACAGGCATCACAGTCCACCCTCCCAGAACAGTGGTCACCAGTGACCCTGACAAAAATTAAATATGTGCTGGGGAAAATCAGCAGTGATGACAAATACGCCTGAAAAAATCTAAAACAACAATTGGTGATTATCACAGCAGGTATCAAAAAGTTGACATTCAAGTTGGATTTGGAGTCTGCCTAAGGACAGCTATGCTTTGGATTCCTTCTCAAGGAAGAAATAGATTTCCTATCTCTCTTTAATTTTCCTACCTAATTTGTACCTCTTTTATATACAAATATAAGCTGTAGCTACTGTAGCTTCCTTGTGTATCCCTGTGTATGTACACTGGGCTTGCTGTAGCTACTGAAGGAAGACCTGGAGAGCTGTCCCAATTTGTAACAGTCTCATGTCCCATTTGGGATGGATGAAGCCCATTCTTATAGCAGTATTTTGGTTGCTATTTACTGAGTACTGTTGTTTTCAGAGACATTTCTGTTAGCTTAGCTTTTGTTGAGATCGTCTTCTTGGTAAGTTTTACCTTGGGAAATCCCTTTTTCAGTCACGGATCATCCAAGGTGATAGTTAATGCTGAACCAAGGCATTAGAAAGATATTCGGGTGTCCTTCTCTCTCCATGCTAATTTTATATTGAAAAGATTTAAATAATTGAGTCTTTACTGGGGCATTTCCACTAAAATGCTGGAGAACTTCACAGAAAAGGGCAACCTATGCATCAAGAAATTGCCTGGGGGAGGACCCATGCTGCTCCAAAGTGTTGGAGTTACCTCTTCATTTATCAACATAGAGTTGAAGATTTAAGAAATGGGATGTCTCAGGATGGAATTGGAAAGTGAAGAAAAATGTATTTTATATTGGAATTGAAACAGGGGAAGAAGAAGGCAAGAAAAGCCACAAAAGAAGGATACCAGAGTGGCAGTGAGCTGGCAGTGAGCTGGAAGTGACAGGTGACAACAGGAGCAAAGCCAGTTCATTAAGACAGTCTTTAAAATGTTTGCTGGCTGAAAACTCTGTATGACAGGTTGGGGAATGATTGACACCAATCAAATCCTCACCTTTTGCTACAGAAGGTGTCTAGTATGGCCAAAATGTTAAATCCCCAGCAATATCCCTGACCATAGTGTCACAGCAGTCAGAGGCAGGGCCAAGCTGAAGGGTGCAGACAGATCCTACAAATTTGATTTAAAACATCAAGAATTCATCACAGTTGGCTCACCAGTCCAGTTCTGTAGGGGAAGCAGGATTTAAGGCATGATCAATACTTCTGCAGATGTCCTTACTGCTGAGAGCGGGGAGGGGTAATGGGGCTGGAGCAACAACAGGAACTAATGATAAAGAAGCTGCCCTTCTACCTTAGAGGGGAGAGAGGGGCTTTTTAGGCCTTGTCCTTCACTCTAATCTTGTCCCTTGTCCCTTCAGGCCCTGGAATTGATTGTTTAGGGACAGAGGTCAATACAATTAGGTAGCTGCTGTTGGTTATATGTACATGACATCTAGAAAATGGTATGTGACAGGAGTCAGAAGAAGGAGGACGAAAGGGAAAAAATGAATAAAAATTATTAGTTTTGCATTTAGAAGATGTGTTTTAGGGGAATCAGGAAATTTCTAGGTCTCATGTAATTGAACTGCAAGACTAAACTGTGAGGGTACCTCTTTCTCTCAGGGAACTGTGTTGAAATGCACCATCTCCTGAACATTTCTGCTCAGCTGGTTGTTGTTATTGGTGTTGGCAGCTTGGGAGAGACAAACAGTTATTTTTTCCTTCTTCCTCCTAACAATTTTTAGCCATTGTTAAAGATTCATCATACTTAAAAACACCCAATGCTGACTTCTCATTACTCCCTGCCTGGAAACACTGCAGAACCCTCTTAACAGTTATTTACTATTCTCATCTTGTAGATTGCTTTCTGAGACATAGCGAGGTTGTGGCAAAGATTTCAGTTCAGGCTTATGCAGGAAAGCCAGGACTGCTTTTCTCCTCAATTCCAGCCTTGTGGATTGAGGATGTGGGGGCAGAGGAATGAACTGGCATGCATGCCTACTTGTAGGAGTGAGGGAGAAAAGGTGAGAGGTGACAGAACCTCAGCGAGGTCCTGTCAGCTCTGTGGGAACAGAGAATAAAACCCGACTCATATGCCTTTCTTCATGGGTGTGGGTGAAGGTTAGTTTCAGCAGAAGATAATAAAAAGAAGGGAAATTTAGGTTAAATTCTTACTAGAACCAGTACAAATTTGATGAGGGCTTAAGATTCGGGAAGGGTTAAACAATGCCTTAGCTGGATGCTTTTGCTCAGCTGTGGTGCACTGATCATATTTCCCTTCTCATCTTTGCTTTCTAAGTGAATCACAGGGTTTGTTCTTAACATGCTGCAAGATCTCAGTGTGAAATATGCTATATAATGACTCAGTATAATTACCCAAGGATGAATGTTGTGCTTGCACAGTGTCCAGAATATATTTTCTTCCATAAAGCGAATATCTGAATGTCATGCCAAGAAACATGGATGGGCCAGTACAGGCTGGAAGCTTTTCCAGATATTCTGCAGGAAGGCAGAGGCTATCTGTCAGCACCTCTCACAGACACAAAATGAAACAAAAAAAGAAAAAATATTTAGATTAAAAGCCCTTTAACCCACTAAACAGAATGCCTAGAGGAGAGTGTTCCTCTTCATCATTTAATCACACACATACCTAAGCCAGAAGTTTGCTTGAATTTGACATACGAGGCTGAAGGCTAGTGGAGCTCTGAGGCACTCACAAGCTCTTACCATGGTCTCTGGGAAGGATCACCGACGTGCTCAGCTGTCAAAAAGCATCTCTGTGTTTTCAGACCTGTTGCCCACGAGCTCCACTTAGGCTTTTCACTACTTGGTGGAAGACAATAAAAACCTCTTACAAGGACAGCCAAAATTGCTAGAGAATCTTCTTTTTGAAAACAAAACCTGGAAGTTTAGCCTTTGGGAAATTAATTTTCTATTGAGATGTGATTTGTGAAGTTTTTAAAAAGCAACTTTGGATTTTTAGGTTGAAGAGGACTTGAAGGAAGGCAACAAAGTATAAATCATAAAGACAAAATCTTCCCCCTAAATGTTTCTCTTGACATGTTTTTGAATGTCATAAGGAATGTGTTTCTGCCTGAAAACTAGTGTTTGTCAATATACAGTATTCTTTTGCTCCTTGGAAATACAAGAAGGAGATTAAAATTCAGATCTGTAGAAAACATCAGAGTACATCTCTGAGACCAGCAACAGCTCCTTTTATCTGATGGCAGCACAGTCCACAGCACATGGTTGAGGGCTTCTCACCCTGTCCTGAAAAGGCAGCAATGGAGACTTTCTCTACGCAGTTTAGGATGTGATACTCAGAGCACCATTTTGATAAAACCAGCTGCTAAGAATTTTTGAATCTGTGAAGCAGGTTTGGGGTTTATACAGGAAGACACCTGTTTTTTCAAGGTTTTTTTTCAGCATAATGCCTTTTTTCCTCACACGTGTGTAGCACCCATTTTCCAAGTCATGATGTGAATGGATAGAAGGAATGAATAGACATTCCTTGACTAGAATAGACATTCCTAGATGAAGGAATGGATAGACATTCCCTTTTGGGTGCTCCATCCAGCTTCACTCAGTTGGAAAAGGTCTGTGACATTTGCTGCTCTTATAGATCAGACAGAAAAGAGTACCAGAGTTGCATAGGAAGTTGGAAGTGATCATCAAGCTACTACACTAAAGAAAGGGGCCTTTCTGGAGACACAGTCCCTCCCAGAGAGGTTGTCTAAAAATACTTGGATTTTTCTCCATTGATTTCCACTTGCTTGTAAGGATGGTTGTCAGAAGGGATTAGGACACTTCAGTGCTAGTGTGTGCAATACATAACCTGACTCTAGACCCAAGCAGGAGTTCATGGCAGAGGGTAAAATCTTCCTCCTCCCACAGCCATCTTTCAGAGGAGGGTACTGCAGATGTTTGTGGTGTTTTACATACTTAGCCAAGCTCCTGCTCTCATTTCCTCTCATCAGCAGGAGCTCTGGTGTGGGTTGTGCTGGCATCAGGGTCAGGCCTTTGTTCAATTCCGTTCCCATATTGATAGAGAGACATGTCTGTGTGCACACCACAACCCATGAAAGCCTTGCTGTCCCTCGAGGAAAGAGACTCCTTGAATAATCCTTCTTGCTTAGTATTATTAATTGGACCATGGCCCTGATTTTGCTTGTTTTGCTGCTGTTCCTTTGGGACGAGAGAGGTGGCCTTGTTCACACCACTGACTTTCAACACGGTGAGCAAGATTTAAAGAAATAGCCCCTTCGAGAGAGGAAGGGTTACACAGCAGAGCTGAATAATGGGCTCTAATAGGCAAACCAAACAGTTAAATAAAAGATGCACACGGCATGCGAAAACTTAAGGAATGCATATTCAATGCAATGCATTATTAAATACAACGGTGAACATATGGGTGCCTACAATTAATGTATATAAATAGCTGATAAAATTGCTCAGTATTAGAAAGCTAGCGGCAAAAATGACCTCATATGTCAAGCAGACAAGCAGGCAGTTACCATTTTCTTTGTACACCTTACAGATGATAAATTAGTTTTATGGTCTGCATGGGGCCCTTATCACATTACAGCACCAAGTGTTTGATAAAGAAAAAAAATGCCTCAGCTAAAAATCGAACTGAAATTTGGAGTCCCCATGGACCTCATTTTTTTAACGTAAAGAATTTTAACCAACTTCCTTTTGAAAAGATTTATTGCTCTAAAGAGAAATGTGTATCTCTAAACTATGTGCTTTTATTACAACTTCTTCTTTTCCCTTCTTCTTTTTCTTTCCTTTTTTTTTTTTTTTTTTCCCTCCCCCTGACATTAGGTATAATAGAAGACTGCTGTAACAGATTCATTATTGATTGGGGGATTTAGTGGTTACAGCAGAGGGAAGGGGCCAGTGAGACTCCTGGGTTCTGCTTCTGTCTTTCTTTACTGACCTTGGGTGAGCTGTTTCAGCACCTTGAGACTCAGTTTCTCCATCTCAAAAGCAGGAAAGTCACCATTAGGCAGAACTATTCTCTGTGGCCAGAAACCCTAGAGGAAATCCAGGTACTGAGCTTGTCCTGCAGCCAGTGGTGAGGAGGGATTCTGCAGTGGAGGCTGTACCCTGGGACACATGGTGCTGTAGCACAGAAATTAGTTTCCTCCTTTACAAAAGGAAGGGAATGAAGAGATGAATTTGCCAAGAAATCCAGCCGTTTTGCCTCTGCTATCCCTCCACTTTTGGCTGACCTTTTCCTGCTTTCATCAATCTCTGCTCTGTTTGCACATGAGGGTACCTTATGGGTGTATCTTCCAAACCTTATATCTCTTTCCCAGAGCTAAAAAGGGTTTTTGAGGTCCACTGAGAGAGCTGGGGGGCACTCTTGAGCCTGTTGCTGGACACAAAGGCTGGTGTGAGGGGTGAGGATGCAGCCACACTGTCTTGATGCATGCTGCATGAGGTGCAGCAGTTTTTAGAGAAAGCAAAGCATTGTCAGAGCCAGCCCATGGCTCCTTCTCCTCCTGGTTTGGAAAGGCCCTTTGTAAAGGTGGTCTTCAACATGTACCAGTTTCCTAGCTTTAACCAGTTATTTTTCGCATCTCCAATGCAATTCACTCCAATTGTAATCCCATAAAAAAAAAAAAAAACCAAACCAAAAAACCAAACCAAAACAACCCCCCCTTTTTTTTTCCTTTCACCAGACCAGTGTTTTCTCTTGTAAGGGGTAAAAATTCTAGGCAGAATTTTTTCACTGTGGGGGAGCTGAGGCCCTGGCACAAGTTACCCAGAGAGGCTATGGCTGCCCCATCCCTGGGAGTGTTCAAGGCCAGGCTGGATGGGTCTGGGAGCAACCTGGGATATTGGAAGGTGTCCCTGCCCTTGGCAGGGGATTGTAACTGATAGTCTTTAGAGTCCCTTCCCATTCAACCCATTCTGTGATTCTGTTCTGAGAAATTGGTTCCTAGATGTAACACTGAGCAGACTTTTGGTTAAATATTCTGTGGCCTAAGTCTAGTTATTGAGGGTTGTTTTTCTGAGTCTCCCCCCACCAATGTAAATAATTAGCTACTTGTGATATAGTTCTTTAGGACAATTTTGGATGTAAAAATACTGCTCACATTTAATCATTTGCTGAAATCACTAAGACATTAAGATTTAAGTTTGTGCTTAAAAGTAAGCACAGAGTTAATCACCTTTATGAATTTAATTAACACATTCTTGTCATGCAATGAAGTTGAAAATACCTTTGGAAGTCCCTCTATAAAAATGAGTAATGTTGTATTTCCCCATTGACAAATCTCTACTAAAATGCCATACAATGAAAGAAGAATTTATAACTGTAAACAGGCTTGCAAAGAGGGAGGCAACCTCTAGAATTTAGCAATCACATTTGTTAAGGTTTCTCTAAAGCCTAAGCTCCCAATTAACAAGCAAATCATCATCAGACAGTCAGTGAATGGCAAATTCATTCTATTCAACATCTTTTCAGAAGTGGATTTTGTGCACTTATCTCCATGAAAACCCAGCAGGAAAGTTTTCCATGAGAATGATCCTACATCTGCCTGTTTTTAATGACTGTAATGGCAAGCAATATTCTACAATTACTTTGGTGATCTCATTTCAAGCATGCAAATCATATTATTTAAGAGCCCAGCAAAAGTCATTTATTTCTTGGAACTGCCAGCTAACTTTGGTGGGGTGAGGAAACGCTACGCTTGGAATTAAAAGCTCTGATGTCTTGTAACCTTCCACGGTGGAGTTATAAAATTTGTCCAACAAGGTCAGGCAAGAAATCCTGAAAATGAGTCAGAGAGAAAGAGAGAGAAGCGGGGGGAGAGTCACCACCCTATATTGTTCATTACCAAGTCATCTTGGTGTTCTCTTAGCTGAATGAAGGGTTCATAACTGGCTCATCATATTGGGCAGCAGCTAATGACAAAAAAAAACACAAAAAAACCCAACAAAAAACAAAACAAAAAAACCCCCCACAAAGTCATCCTGGAAAGACATCTGGAAAAAAAGATCCTTTCATTGTCATTGTGACCATTCTGTAAAGCTGATGGATACCTTTTCTGGGTTTCTTGTAGACACAAAGCTAATATTTTTTTAAATCCTGGATTATTTGAGTGTATATATACAGTTGCAGTTTTGGTAACTCATACATCAAGATGTAGATAATATCTTACTGTCTGCTTCCTGTTGGTACTGATGTCTGTTTGTCTTTGTTATCCTTTTTCTTTTTCTTTTCAGGGGATGGCAAAGTCAGGCTTGTTAGGCTAAAGTTGTCAATGAATTTAATACCATAAAGAAAATATGATTGTCTTAACACAGTCTACTTTCAGCTCATACTTTCCTTAATCATTTTGTTTCAATGTCTGTCTCTTTGCTTGTTTGTTAATTTAACCCATGTGGAGACTCAGTGCATGGTGTGACAAGATATGTATGACAAGAACGATTAACAAGGTCTGTGATACTACTTCACCTCAGCTTGCCATTCCCGTATGAGCCTGATAAAAGCTGCCAAAAAAACCAAACCAAAACAAACCCAAAACCAAACAAAGAAAAAACCCAAACCCAAACCCAAACCAAAACCAAAACCAAAACCCAAACATACTGCCCCCAAACCAAAACCAAAACCAAAACCCAAACATACTGCCCCCAAACCAAAACCAAAACCAAAACCCAAACATACTGCCCCCAAACCAAAACCAAAACCAAATAAGTAAGCAAAAAGACTCTGACTACCTTCTAATTATAGGGGGGGAGGTTGTTTGGTTTTGGTTTTTTAATAAACCTTGATCACTTTATTTATTCTTCTGTCCCTATTTCCCCCCCTCCTTGTTCCAGCTGCCAGTTGCTTAAGTTAGCTGTGAGTAGACCATGGGGGAGGCAAAAACTCTGCAGTGCTTCGAATCAAAGCTTTGAAGACTTATCTCATACCAGTGTATCACAGCCATCTCATTTTATCACAGATACAACGGGAAAGATTTGGTGGAAACTGATTATTGATTTCACAGGAGACAATTGATTTAAAAATGACAAACCAGACTACTGAGCAGAATTTCTCCATGTGGGAGGAGACGTAGTTTATAGCAGGAGGTTAAGAAAGAGTTGTGGGGGCCTTAGAAAAGCAAAGGGGAGGTTCTTCCCTGTTATCTTCTTTCTTGATACTCATCCTTTCATCCTCTGTTGGCAGCCTTCCTCTGGAAGATTTCAGGGTAAGCAGTCCTTGGGTGCTGAGCTGTTGGGATTGCACCAGGGAATTATGTGTATGAAAGTACTAAACCTCTGCACAGACATCTTTCCTTCCCTGTTTGGTCTATCACTGGTCAAAATGAACAATATTAATTCTGTTCTCACTCACAAAGGTATTAAATCAAAATAAACCTGAAATTTCTCTAGTGAAGTGTGCCAGACTGTTACACCAAATACCCACTCATTCAGAATATTTAGAGTACCAAGTTTGTAGCCTTCCATTGTAGATCTCCATCTGCAAGATATTCTGTCTTCTTAGTCATTGAAATCAGTGGCGCTTAAGCTCTTTGAAATTTTTATGGGTCTGAGACATTTACTGGTGAATTATATTGCAAAGTTATTTAATGCCTGAGCACAAGTGATTAAAATACTACATCATTTACAGAGCTTTGGTTCTGTGCTATTCACACCCATGCTGGAGTATCTAGGTCTGCTTGTCAGTTTACGCATCTTAGCTTGGCCTCTCTGCTTCAATGGCTCAGTTTCAGTCAGGTGAGTGACCTTATTTTGGTTGTATTGAGGGTTACATGGGTTTGGGGAAAAGTGCTGTCCTTAATTCTGTGTATAATAGTAACCAAGGCTTTTCAGAAACAAATTAAGGACACAAATCTTACCCTCAAGAGTTTATGATTTGAATGGATCTATAACATGATGTATGAACACAATAGAAACAGAAGGAGGAAAGAAAAATATAAGGTCAAGCATCACTAGAAAAATCTGTGTCGTTTCATTGATGAATTACACATACATTTACTGGTTCTATTTCAAGTGTTATGGAGTGTAATTGGTATTGTATGTACATATACATGAAAGATGACCCAGAGATAAGATTGCTAGAAATCAGCTGCTGCTGCTAATGCAGTAAATATGTTATATGGTATATATTTTTTTATATATGTATTATTGAATTAATAAAATAGGTGGGTTTTTTTTGAAAGATACGGTCCTCACAGTGACTGGCATCTGGCGTGCTCTCAGCAGCACATCAGACACTCTTGGATGACACAGCACAACTGGCTTTTCAAGGAATGGGGATGCCAAGGTTTTAACACAAAAATTGCTTCTGCCCAGTGTGAATCAATAACTCTATTCTTTCATTAGTCACTCACAGTTTGAGCCCATGACACTTGGTCTGCTTGACCTTATTTATCCCACCATGGAGTTCACGGCCAAGAAAGCCCTTGACAACCAAACAGCATCTGTAATTGTGATCCCTGTATCTTCCAACCCAGAGATAAATGCCCTAAGTTATGATTTCAGATAGTGATGTTAACCCTAGACTGGTTTTGATTACCAGCTTTATAAGGGATAATTATTAATTATAAATTATTGTTGATTGGAAGAGCTTAGGAAATGTCTTGAAGATCCTAGGCACCTCCAAGGAAGAAAGGAAGTCATAGAGTTACAGAATCATGCTGTTAAGGGCTGGAATTGACCTTAAAGGTCATCTAGTCCCAAACTCATCTGCCACAGGCAGGAACACCTTTCACAAGACCAGGTTGCTCAGGGCCTTATCCAGCCTGGCTTTGAATACCACCCACCAGGGAACCTGTTCCAGAGTCCCACAACACTCACAATGGAAAATTTGTTCCTAATATCTAACATAACAATATCTAACGTAATAGATATTCAATTTTTCAATCTTTACCTATTACCCCTTGTTCTATCAGTACAGTTCCTGACTGAGAGTTCCTCTCTGGACCCCCTTCAGACAGTGCAGACCTTTTTTCCCCTTCTCGGGATATCTCCACTTATCCTTTTAGTACTTCCAGGGTGTTTCTCCAGAGCAGCCAACAAAGCCAACCATGTATGCAGTCACAGTGAAGAAATACAGGATAACAGGGAAATGGCTGTGGATTACTGTTGGGTTAATGTGGCTGCAGTATGGCAGGAAAGCGAAAAAAGGTGTGAATGAGTGAAAAAGTGTGATCAATGAGATTTTTAACTCAACAGAGCTGAGTTGTTTAAGAATTAGGAAAGTGAGCAATTAGAGGTATTAAAAAAAAGTGATATGGATAATTTTTTGTCTCTTTTGTCTCTTTGTTTTTGTTGTTTTTTCCCCAGGCTCTCGGTAATGGTTCTTGGTCCAGAATAAGCCTATACTGGAGCCAGTCACTGTCAAGGACAATAAATACACATGGCACACATAACATTATGACATAACTTTACTGTATTTAACACAGCCCCCTTCCCTGTCTGATTGTATTCCTGAAATTTTCTGGATTCACCGCTGCCAACTGTGTAAATTCTTACCTGCATATAAATCCATACTTAGAACCTGCCCATATTCAATATTTATGTAGAGTGTTAAATTACACCGAGGCCATTTGTATGTATGTCCTTTGCAGACAGAAGTGTGGTTGGCAGTTGTGTGGCTCTGGGCAAGCTTGGAAGTGACTACCAGCTACAAAAGCCATGTAACCATTCTAGCTTGAGGTTTGGTATGGGCTATAAACCTTGCCAGAGGAGGGAAAAGGGGGGAAATAAATACTGTGACAATAGTGCAGCTGAGCTCTGACATGCAGAGCTACACAGCCAGCTAAATCAAGACTAGCTCAGGATGGCTAGGTGAGTTATGGTGGGACTTCTGACTGCAGTAAAATCACTTTCATTGGGAACATATCTAAACTAAGGCGAGACGCAGTACAAATGAAAGTGTTAGGTGGGTTTGAAGATTTTCAGAGCTACTGTTTTTGGAGCAAATGTAAAACATGTTAATATACAAATAAAAAAGCCTGGAAATAGAGATAAGATGCAAGTTTTTTTCTGATCTCACATCTTATTTGTAATTAACAAAAGACAGGAAATCTTTCTGCTTATATTCCTGTGTCTAAATAGAGAGCCTAAACTGAGGAACCTGGGCTGCATTTCCCCAAGTAGTGTGCTCGTGTCTGTCTACCTGCTTATCTAGTCCTCCTTCTAATGATGTGAAACCACAGAATAAACTAATAGTATCTTTCCAGATGAAAGCAAGTGTATTATCTTTTTATCTTTTCTGAAGCAGGCCAGCATTTCATCATTTCACTGTGTTCAGTTGTTATGTTAGATTGTTTAATGTAATAGAATGACATGACACTGGTACACCAGATACATCAGAATTATGAATGCTGGAAAGAGACAGTGATAAAGTGTTTTGAGATACATGCAATCCTGATAGTGCTATAAGTTTCTGTAATTTATTAAAGACATTTCCCCTATGCCACCTCATTATTACACATCAAAGGGGAAAAACAAGGGCAAGCTGGGTAGTGGGGAAAAAAAAGAGAAAAATATATTGTTGTATCCATGCATCAGAAATCCCCCAGATGTGTTAAATTATTATACAAGCATAAATAAGCTTGAGAGAGACTAAAATATATTTGGAAGGCAAAAATCTTTGTGTTGGTTGTCTTGTTGATTGACATATCTGGAAGACAGATTATGGGAAAGCGTCTGAGCAAGTAAGAAAATGACAAACTCAGAATTGCTGTAGACATCAAAGATCTTTCCAGCTGCTGCAGAATGACAGAGATGCAGATGGTCCAAAATGACTGTGAAGGTAGTTGGGCTGGCAACCATTCTCAACCATTTAAAGGTCTTCAGGCATGGCATTAATATTTGCTGAAAATTAAGATTAGATTGAGCTGAGATTCTTGGCTCTCAATTTATTTCAAGATTTCTAGAACGTGAAAGGAAAGTTTAGAAGTCCTACTCATTTGTGGGGTTGTGAATCTGTGAGACACTCCAAACACTTAATTAAAAGTGCTTTTTTTATTCCATGAATCAACAGTCATGAATGGAGGCTTTTGCAGGTGTTGGAAAGCTTTGGGCTGACCTGAGAATGAACATTGCTGTTCTGAACTCATGCAAATATACCCAAACCTCAATTCATTGGCTTTTAGGAGAGATCTAGAAAATCTGTGGAAACCATATGGATGAATGAAAGCTGGTTTATTAGCTGAGCCAATGAAATACAAGGATGTTGAATCAAAAAAGTGCAAGAAGATGCCAGAAAAATCCAGGTATGATGAGTCCAAGATAAAATGCTCATTACAGTACATTTTATTGACAGTGGCATATGATTTTCTCACAGCCCAAGTTCACAAGCTGTCAGAAGAACAACAGTTGTCATCGTTCAGATGTTCAGAGATGATGAGGGAGAGAAGTAAAGATGCAAGATCACAGGACGAATCTCAGTTAATTATCTAAGAAGAAAACCTGCAAATTTGGAGTTCGGACCCATGTTTTAATGATCAGAGAGTTTCTCTCCTTCCTGTGTCATGATGTTCTGCATCCCACAACACTGTTGTTCCCTCTGAAAGGGAATGCTTATAAATTAGTGAAGTAAATCTTTCACAAGTGAGCACAGATATGAGTGTTTTTCAAGGAAATCTCTATCAAGTGGCGGAAATTGGTGGTCTTTATGGGCTGAAGCTGATCTCTGCTTTCTCCAAGCTACTACCATTTTTTCCTCACTGAAATGTTTGTGAACAGTCTCTGGGAGAAGCCAAAACTGGGCTCACATCTGAAACTACCTATAAGGTATTGACATTTCTGAACAGAGTGAAAGCCCTCAGGTCAAGCTGTCTCATGGAAAAATGTGTAACTTCTTCCCCTTCTAGTCATGCTTGGGGACTAGCAGGGGAACATCTGCCTGCAGAACTACTTGCCTGTCACCTTTTCTCATCACTTAATTCACTTTTATAGAAACAAAATTCCATTTCACAAGTCTTTGGAGTCTCAAAGCTTCTTTCCCATTTTCAATCCATTAATTTTTTTCTTAGTATTGACTCATTCAAGTCATATGTTTTAGCTGATGTTCTTGTTCAAACTTTCAAACATCAGAGCAGTGAAAATGTTTTAAATAAAAAAAAAATCTATGTTACTTGTCTTAATGACACATCCTTTGTCTTTCTCCAGGGGAGGAGTGGGAAGATATCTAGGTAAAGGATCTAGCAAGGAAAGATCCTAGAGACTGTATCTGCCTGTGCTGTCAAAAGAATTTCCATGTACTTGAATTTATATATATAAAAGCCTTAGAAAAGAAGATGTTAACACTACTGAATGTCCTTCATTATAAGGCATGGCAAGACCTGGAACAACACTTTGTTTATGACTCAGGTTCAATAAAGACAGGGCATTGCAAGTGCCAACCCAAGTAAATGATTTTCCCAATCATAATCAGATAAGCCTTGAGAAATAAGAGTAGATTCATAGAGTATTTGGAGAAATAGCCAATGGGGAGCCTCCTGTCTATTGGCAAGACCCTTATTGACGTCAGTGAGAACATGACAGAGCCAGGATGAAGCAGACGAGGCATTAGGGATACACAAATACCAAATAAAAATACCGCAGGCATTTTGCTCTTCAACATTAATAACAAATGTCAACAGTCAAGTGCTGCTTCTTCAGTATGAAGCTGTGATATCCAGCCAGTAGGTAATCTCTCAAGACTTCCCAGCAGCCATTTATTGCTTCTGATAAGGTAAAGGATTTATTTTCTCAGCTTGCCCCAGACCATTTTCAAAATAGCAGTTTTACTTGTGGGAGTGAAAGTATGGATGGGGTCAATTGCTGGTTTCATGACAAGGAAAGTACAGAAACTGGGATACTGGTAATTAAGAACACCTTGCTTCTGTTGTCATCACTGTAATAGCTATTTATGGCAACTGAAAATATATTCACAGAGGTTCTTTGGCATCCTGTGATCTACATATGAATTAGTCCCATATCAGCAGAATCACTGATTATGAGACCTGGGAAGAGATATGGACCTAAGCAAGGGATGCTGCCAGAGTAAACAGCAGAGTTTTAGAGCTCAGCTTTGTCAGAGGAAGCCATACATCCCCAGCAAAAACACTGCCTTGTTCTGCATAAGATCACTGGTTATAAGTGCTCTTTTAGAAGTGTATCCTTCAGTCTGGCTTTCAGGAACATGAAAAAGCATAGATGGGAGGAAGCACCGTTATTGCACTGGGCACATGCAGACCCATGTCAGCTGATGTGATTCGTCTTCTGTGGCGTGAAAAGTTCCATCCCAGTCTCTGCTGGTAGTTTCAGTTAAGCTGCAGAGTTTCATGCAAGAATGTTGGAGGTGTAAACATATATTTCTTTCAGCTAGTGATGATGTGGGAGTGGTAGCTTGCTAAAAGAAGAGTCTGAGAAAGTGGAAATAATTCAAGTTACAGTAGAAAGATTTTACAAGAGTTTTTCTGGCTAGAGCTCAACTTCTCAAGTGTTTGGGAGCCTAAATACCACTGATTGCCCAAAACTTTGTGAAATCAGAACAAGTCCATCTGAAAATCTGAGTCTTACTCTCAATGTTCCTAAATTTACCATCCATTAAGCGGGAATAACCATGTTCTAAAAAACTCCAAAAAAACACAATAATGACTGCGGCAAGCTCTGTACTGTAGACAGAGACCCTCTAAATAGCTCTCAGAGAGTTCCATGTCCAGTGCCTGAACCATCTATCAAGGCCTGAGTTAACCCCCCCTTCCTTCCTGTTCTGAAGTCTGATGATTTCACTGCATGTAGTTAGGCTCTTGGCAGCCCCACAGAGATTTTTCTCTTGCTTTCTGTTGCTGTTTTATTCTATGAATTGTTTGCACTTCAGGAATAGGAGAATGAATTGGTCTCTGTGGAGTGTTGATGCCATTTCAGACTGAATAGTCTGGGGGGGAGCTAACCCTCACGACAGAATAAAATACAAAGAAGGCTTTATTGGTGTCCCTCTCCCCTTTTAACCTTTTAAATACCTCTTTGTGAAGAACTTATTGTCTGCTCTTCTAAATTAAATCAGAGATGGGAAGAGGATGGAGTAAGTTATAACAGGTGGAAGGGCCACAAAGCAGGTAGTCTCAGCTATGGAACATTTATTTGTGTTGGGAACACACCTTTGGGAATTCACTTTTGCTTACTGCTTTTGAGGTTGAGGAGCAGAGCCTTGTGTCTACCCACCTGCTTTTAGCAGAACCTTGTTTGTGCCAGCCACTGGCAGTTTCCTTCATGTGGTGTCCCATTGCAGGTGAATGACGTTTTTGCATTTGTAGCTCATATTAGTTTTACCAGTTATATTTCCTGGCTTAGCTTCACACTCCTCATATTTGTGAAAGTTGTTGAATCTCCAGCAATGCAAAATGCCTAGTCTTCCTCATTACCTTTTAAAAATGCCTGTATTTCTGCCTTTTATAACAAGTTCATATTTCTGCCTCGGGCTTCTTACCACTGAAGTTTCAGACAACCAGGCACGTCCTGTCTGGAGAGGAAAAGACTAAAGGGAGTAATGATGAATGTCCATAAACACATAAAGGCATGTCCCTGAAAAAGGAGAGGAACCAATTATCCTCATTAGTCAGTGGGAACAGAAAAAAAAAAAAACAAAAACAAAAACAAAAAACCCCCCCAAAAAATCCTAAGGAGTGATAGGTTCTAAATGAAGCACTGCATATTTAGGTTGACTGTTATGGAAAACTTCATAACTATTAGTACATTTAAGGCAATGAAGCAACTCACCCAAGGGAGGTAGTCAGATCACCTTCACTGGAGATAGTCAAGGGAAGGTTTGACACTCATCCATCAGAGAACTGTTAGAGATAATTAAATCAGTCTTGCCCCAGGCAAAAGGATGGACTAGATAATTCACTAGTGCTCCTGTTCAACCCAGCAGATTCTATATTTTTCCTTCTTAATTGGAAAGATATAAATGTGTGTGTATGTGCATGTGTGTGTGTATGTGTACCACAATTCCTTTTACCCATGGAATGGTTGAAGGAGTGACACTTCTTTCCTGAGCTTTATTCTCTGTGTTTTGGAAGGTTTGCTCTAAATTGCCTCGGTAGCTTTTTCAGGTGCCTATTTGCAGAGTTGTGAAGGGGATCAGGTGCTGGCAGCTGTTGATCTTAATTTTTCCTCTTGATTGGTTTTGTTTCACTAAAAATTAGTCCTTAAAATGTACATCTAGACAGGAAGAATTGTCTCCTTGCCTGTCTGACTACTTTGTGCTGCAGACAGACTAGAGAAACACCTCTGAAAGGCACTCTTATTTAAATGTTTTCTATTTAAAAGTCCATTCCACTCTGGATTTGCCTGTCTCTTTCCACTGGTTTTATAGGGACCCCTGATATTGTTGATGTTATTAGAAATCTGAAGACTCTGAAATGAAGCATCCTGAGCCTGCTGCACCTTGCAGCCCTGCACAGGATGTTTTCCCATGCCTTTGTTCCCCTGCTGATGATACAGGGTAATGGCCATGGCAAGGCACCCAGTGTGCTGTGCATTTTGCCCATTACAATTAGCATGATTGTCTCAGTGCTAGTTTGTGCTTCTCCATCTGTTTGCAGCCTCCATCTGTTGTCTCTCCTCTTACAGTCAGTTAAGTCTAAGGATTTAGATAAAGCTAAGAGGTGTGCTGTAAGTTGTCTGTGGCAGCAGGCACCTGTGCTCCGTTCTGTTCTGGGTTTGCACCACTGACTGTAGCCAGACTGTGATGCCTGACCCCCTCCTACAGATGGAACAGCAACACAAGTGATGGTGAGGGCAGTAAAAGTGGAGCTCCTTGATCTTGCAGTCCATGTTCCAAGAAAAGCTGCTATGGCACAAACCATGCATTATCTCATTTTGATTGCTGGTAATCATGGAGCACTACAAGGACATCTTGGAGAGTAAATTTAGAAAGGACTTTGAAATCTTTCAGAGAGGCAAAGGATAATATTGATGTTCATACACTGCAAGAAATACTGCACAGGTAAGCACCATCATTTTTTTGGCAGCTCAGACAAAGCATCCCTTATCATAGCTGAGGGTACAATGCATGAGTTAGTTCCTTTCTTAAGTGTGTGAGCTGAGTGTAATTCTACCTGAAGAATTTGCTTTGAAAGGCAATTAAAACTTTGCACTGTCAAACTTTATGGACAGCACAGGAAGCAGTTTGCCACCTTCTTTACCTTGATCTTTACAACCCTAAAAATACCCACCATGTTGAGAGAGCTTGAGGGGTCGGTCCTTGAAAGAAGGGCTTCTTCCTGTGTAGGTGCAGGCAGCAAAGAACATAATTGTCCAGCCTCACAGCTCAGAGAGAGACTGAATGCAAACTAATTGTATACAATAAATCCATTCTAAATTAGGTCAGTAGCAAATGGAGAAAGATCTTTTGCCCTTTCATCAGTTAGCCAGTGTGTCATTAGCACCCTCCCTCTTGTGCATCAACCCTCCCAAATTCTGTGATGCTCCAGGGCCACTTTAACAATGTAGACAAGATAATTCAAGCTTTTTTTTTTTTAGCCAGTGATGTTCCTTACTTCATAGCATACTAGAGCTGAACATAGAATCATAGAATGACAGAATAACGTGAGTTGGAAGGGACCCACAAGTATCATTGAAGTCCAGCTCCTGGACAATCCCAGCACATGTCTAAGAGCATTGTCCAAATGCCTCTGTCAGGTTGGCACTGTGACCACTGCCCTGGTGAGCCTGTTCAGTGCCCAGCCATCCTCTGGGTGAAGAACCTTTACCTAATATCCAACATAAACCTCCCCATGCTTGACACCGTTCGCTTGGGTCCTGCTCACCAGTAAGAAGACATCAGCAGGCCTGGTTTAGCAGAGTAATGGTAATAGGGGAAGGTGTTGGTTCTTTATTTTCATTCTAAAGTATCTTTAGCTTAAGTTATGGAGAAAGACAGCTCACCTGAACATTATATAAAAACCTTTAAGCTCCACAGTTTGCAAGAAGATACACCGAAACCAACACAACTCTGTCTCAACTTCTCCCACAAACCCTTGTTCCACAATCAAGGAACAAGGCTGTCACTCCATCCAGCAGCACTTAAAAAAGATCATCAGAAATGTTTGGATGAGCATATCCTTGCATCTGGTAGTTTCTTTTGGCTTCCAAAACAAGACTAGACCAGCCTCTCTTCTCCCCAAGATGTATATAAGTGGGGGGAAAGACAACATCTTTGTCAAGCGTCCTTTCAGGCTCTACCAGGAGGTTGAAATGTGGTCCCCCAGCCGTCCTGGAGCAGAGGTTACCCAGGGTCTATAGCACACTCCTGCCCTCTTTAGATTGCATGCTCTGCATTATTGCCTTGCAGGTCATGCACCTCCTGTGTGAGGAAGAAACTGATGCCAAGCCTCTAAGATGGATTCTTGGGTGTACTGTAATAGGAATCTGTTCTACATGAGTTACAAGTTTAAGAAGTTCTTGGTATCCATCTTGCAGGTTTCCCAGGCTATTTCACTTTTATGATAATACACTTTTTTCAGTGATAGGCTAAAAAACCCCCAATCCCCTGATGCTAACTCTGCTATGCAAAATGGAGATTGTTAATTTGCTGGTTAGGAACAGAGAACATAACTTGGTTTTTGGACTACCATCTTCCAGATACTTAAACATGTGCTTAGCTTTAAAACTGTGAGACATTTTTGAAGACAGTAGATTTATTTACATCAGCACATCGCTAAGTCTTCATAGGATTAGGGTTGCCATTAACAGCCTCAGCATCCTGACAGTGTTTTTCCTTGTTTTGCATAGCAATAATGATAAATTTGTGATTTACACAACCCATCATTTGCCTTTGTCGCTGAAGCTATAAATCAATGTGTATTTTTTTCCCAGATTGATCTTCAGTCTGACTCTCTGAGCTGTAACTGTGATTATGCCTGTTCCCTCTTTTCCCTCCAGGTTTTCTTGGGTGGTTTTCATCAGGAGAACACTTCTCATCTAATTGGGACAATGAACTTTGTCTTTTTTTTTTTTTTTCCTGCTCAACTTTCTTTAACAATGTCTCTTACAGTTAGAGTCTGTATTTTCCCTTAATTACTTGAAGCTATCTAAAGTAAAGAATTTTAAACCAACAGAATGATGAGCCACGTATCTTTCTGGTCCTCTCTCCCCATTGTCCTTCCATTCTGAAAACTAATGGTACTGAGAGATTAAACTTCATCCTACAGACAGTGACCTATTCTATGTTTCATTTTAATTTTTCATATCTCCCTCCCCCCTTTTTGGCTGGAAGTCCCCCCAGGTTACACCTTACATCAAAGTATACATCATTTGCTCTTACGTTTTTCTGCATGCTGCCTCTAGGCTAGGAAATTGGCAGAATGTTGCTGTTGCTGCTGAGAACTAGCCATTTTCCTTTAGTCAAATGCTTTTTAGCTTGAAAATGTCAATACAGAGATAAGTCATAAGATCAACTCTTAAATATTCACACACTGCTTCCTTTTGTTTTCTTTCCCCATGTCACAGTATTATCCAGGGTAGCACTTTACTGAATGCTTTGCACATTTTTCTAAGCAGTGTTTCTCTCATTAGTGCTTAAAGAAGTACCAAGAGTTAAATTTTTCATTAGGAATTTTTTGTGCTGTGTAATATCCTGCGTGTATTAGATACACAGAGATATTTCCCTTATGGAAAACTCCTATAGGATTTCATAGAAAATTACAAACTTCCTCATATAATTTTTTAAACCACCTTGTAAAAGCAAATATACAATGAAATATACTTCTATTGACATGGTTCAAAGAAACCTATGGAGAAGAAATAACTCTCAAACACATCCTGTAGATTTTTTCAGTAATTTCTATAACCCTATTAAGTTTCTTTAGGGCTCTGCCAATTCCACCCCTATGTCCGTAGGCTCCTTTTCAAAGGGCACAGAAATAGGACCAAAACACTCCTCTGCCATTTCTCTCTATGGATCTATATATAATAAGATTTTTCTGGTACTTCCAGTTGCCCTGATGGCTTGCTGAAAACTCATCATTACTCTTCTGGCAGCTCTTTTGCTTAGCAAATTTGTGTAAAACAAATCATATCTGCTTCTTGCATACCCATCTGTCCTGTTTTTCAGTGGTGGAAACCAGCACATACCCAGTGAATTACATCTACCAACAAAATTTTTCTTCTTTGGCATTTATTTTCGCTGACTGCACTCATCTGGAGTCTCAAATTCTAGACTTCAGTGTGGGAACATTCCCATGCTTAAATCCATGTTACAAGAGGTTATGCCAAGCTGAACCAGCATCAAGGAAAGGTGCATGTATGTGATGGAAGGGTTGGAGCACTGACACAGCTGCAGGCAGCCAGAGTGTCATGATCTCCCTGCACGTGAGTCACCTCTGGGTTTGGCCAGCAGCCCCAGAATGGCTTAAAAATATTAGTGAGATGGCCTCAGTGGTCTCTTTTAAGAATGTAATGACTGAGGTAGGGTTCTTGGCATCCTGGCCAATACAAATAGTAACAGGTTTTGAGGTACAGCTTCAAAGATCCAACAGGTGCTGGCACCTGGCATCTCTATGCCGGCACACGGCCAAATAAGGTATCGAAGTCTGTTTTTTTATCTTATAAGTGAGAAAAAGAATGAAACCCAAATCCTTTCTTAAAATGGAAACCACTGCTACTGTGGGGGTGCAAACTCCACCCCTGTGAGGTGCACTCCTACAGAGCACCTATAGTGTGAGGAAGTGAAGATCCAGAAGTTCTAACACATTTTATCACCAACAGCTGTTTGCAAGTTACTGACAACCTACCTGCATAAATAATAGAATCATGGAGTATTTTGGGTTGGAAGAGACCTCAAGGGTCATCCGGTTCCAACCCCCCTGCTGCTAGGGAGAATTGGGAATAAAGCTTGATAATGATCAACGGCACCGTGTCAAGGGCGAGCAGGCTCAATGACATCACATCACACCATCTCCTGTTAAACTGCTCCTGATGCTGAATGACTGAGAGCAATCATTCAAGCAATTAAGGGAAAATGTGAGATGGTATGGGAGGTTAGAGGGGATTGAAGTCCGTTCTGACATTTGCTCTATGATTACCTTATGTTTCCCCAAAGGATGTTTCTATGCAGTTTTGTAAATATCTGTAGTTGAAACTTTAAAATTGAAAAGCTAAGGCTGAACTCTGTTTTGCTTTGCATAGAATGGGCATACAAATCCTGCCTGAGACAAAAAAAGCAAATAATATGTTCAGTGTTAATAATTGTTATATATTTCTGAGTAAAAACACTGATGGGATCTCACCAGCTGGTTGATTTAATATAAATGTTCAAATGCAGAAACAGTTTATTAAACAGATTGGAAATCATCAACTTCATTATTGTAATAGAGCAAATACAGTATCTTGATTCTCAATAAATGGAACAATCTACCGTATGCTGAATCACTTGCTGTCTGTCGCTATGTTATATTAAAAAGAAAATAATGATTCAAACAGAATGTCTTGTAGCCACTCCAGGAATTAATAGAATTAGTGCAGCAACCTCAAGACAGAATATAAATATTCTATTGAATTATCAATTAAAACCTCATAGCAATAAAGGTAAACTACATCAAATAAGTGAACAGAAATTATAGACTATTTCCAAAATTCTTGTATTAGTCTTCATCTTGAGCCTGAAATGAAAATTCTTGAGAGTAAGAAGTATATAATTACTTGACATTTTTCTTCTTTGAGTCATCTTAGGAAAACAAATTACATGATGTAACTGCAGCTCTTTGGATTCATAAACTACTGGCATAATGGAGAAAACACTGGGTAGTTATTATGCATCAAGCATTCATTGATGTTAATTTTTGCTCAAAAGATTGAGACATAGATAATTTTTCAGTTTCTAATATGAGTCTGCTGAAGTTTTGCCTCCATCAAATGCTGTTCACCTCTGTTTTAGGAAAAAAAGTTTAGTTCATTTTCCTAGTTTGGCTGTACTTTTCTCCTGGCAGCCACCTCCAGCAGAATATCATCTCTACAAAGTCCAGCTTCTCTCATATGCCAGTTGTAATTAGCTCTGACATCACAAAGGTGAAATAATATCATAAGAGGTAGAGGAGTTCTTCAGCATTATAAGTAGGGATAAGAAGAAGAAATTGAGACAGGGATAATATCAGAGACAAAAAAATCCTATTCTGTTAGACGCTAGGATAGCATTCACATAAAATTTTGAAGTGGAAAGTCATGGGAATGAATGTAATGCTTCCAGTTCCTCTCATGTTCTCCCAAGATATTCCAGTTTCATGCATTACACTATTCCCTGTTCTATGTTCCAACCACAGCCATTAAGGACAGCACCCACCACATGGCAGTACTTTCCAACATGTTCTGACTCCTACTGTAGCTAAAAACAAAAGTGTAAGAATTCAATTTTTAAATTTTTCCAGTGTATCCAGGGAAAAAAGGGAAAAAAACCCCCAAACAAACACAGATCAAAAAAGGGAAATAAAAGAAAAAGGAAAAAAAAAGAAAAAAAAGAAAAAAAAAAGGAAAGAAAGAAAAAAAAGAAAAAAGAAAAAAGAAAAAAGAAAAAAAGAAAAAAAAAGAAAAAGAAAAAAGAAAAAAGAAAAAAGAAAAAANACAGGGGCCAGTGACAAATTGGGAACATTCTTTGGGAATCAGGGCCCAAAGCAGCAGGGTCAGCATGGGGGGGACCAGGGTCTGCGCGTGGTTCTTCTCACACGAGCTCAAGCTTGAAAACCAGAAAGAAAAATCATCCCCAAGTTCCTCAGGTCCCTCCAGAGCCTCTGGATGGAAATTAATGAGCTGGAATGTGGCAGTGGAGATGGGAGTGGGGGAACTTGACAGCACTGGCAGCTGTAGGTGAGGAATTGTGGTCACCTTTTGTGGGAACCCAGGGCATCTCTTTGGCTGCCCGGGAGCTCAGGAGACCCCGGCCTAACAGTCTGGGAACTGAGCAAGAAGGATTGACCCCAGTACAGGGTGGTTACAGCCCTGTCCAGGGGGGTGAACGGGGGGATTTCAATTTTGTCCATGGGGGTCACAGACCATGACACAAAGCAGGGATGAATTACAAATCTAAAGAGTGTGAAACACAGTAGTTTAGCTTATCACTGAGTGAGAAATATGTAGTTTTAGGTTTTCTATAACAGAAGTAGATGGAGACAAGATGGAGATTTTGGGGTGGTTCCCTAGGTTTTTCTTCTTCTTCTTCACCTCCATTTTCTGCTGTGACGTTAGCACAATGTGGCTTGGGGAGATTGGGCCAAGTGGGTATGATCTGTTTGGTGTGGATGGTGGAGATTGGTAGGAAATGGTAAACAATATGTTTGTAATAATCTGTATAAAAGGGGACAACATTTCAGGGGAAGGGGAGCTCCCTAATGGCCGGTGTTCAGAGCAGTCCTCGCTGAGGACAGAGCAAACTATGAGATAAGAAGAAAGAATAAACACCATTATAGACCTTGGAGAAAAAACTGAACCTTGAAGCCTCTGTCTCTTTCTTGCGTCTGCCCCAAAACATCCAGGAGGGCAAAAAGACTCTGACCACCAGAATATTGGAATTAGAAATCTGATAAGAAAGAGTTTGACTGATAACTGTTGATAGGGAAGGGGTGAATATACCAACTTTCTTCTTTGAAAAAGAGGAGACCAAAAAACCAAAATTATTGTGTAAAATTTATACTGTTTACTCTTTTTTTTTTGTTGGATAAAAAAAATTAAAAGAGAAACATTTCAGTGAATAAAAGCTCAGGGAGTTTTGCACAGATATTTATGATATATGTTTTTCAGAATTCTAACTTTGAGCCCAAATTTAAATGCAGGCTCCCTCTTTCCCTCCTTCCCTCTTTCCCTCTTTCCCTTTGCCCTTCCTCTTCTAAAAAGGGATGTGTTTTTCCCTCCATTGAAATTTCAGTCCCTGGTTAACAACTCTCATCCTCTCTTTTATGCAATTCTTAGAGATGCCTCTAGGAATCACTTGTCACATTGAGACACTAGAACAAAGAATCATTAACACATATTACACTAAGGTTAATCTTTGCTCAATTGTCTACTCAAAAAGGGTGTCCCTCAATACCTGTTTAGTCAAAATTGTGAAAATTATTTAAAAAATGGGTGAGGGGTTGGAGTAGGTTGGGGAATCTATTTCCTTGAAAAACTTTATACAGTCTATTCCCGAGTTTTCAGGTCAAATTAATTATAAACCAACAGTTGTGAATGGCCCTTATTTTATGTCAACTTGATGGCAGTTTTACTTTGTGTTTACTTTTCTGGTATTTCTGAATATTTCTAAAGATTAGGAGTTTATGATCCTGACCTAGGATATGCATTATGCAACATGACTTATCTCAGGTTTTCATAGCTCCTATTCTCCATCACACACTCTGGATTTCACAGAACTGCAGAATCTGGGAACAGTTTGTGCTAGAAGTCACCTTTAATGTCCATCTACTCCTGCAGTGGGCAGGGACATCTTCGGCCACTCCAAGCTGCTCAGATCCTCATACAGCCCAAATTGGAATGATGATCGTTTTTTCTTTTCCATAAATTGTGCTTCCTGCACCAGAAGTATATGTCACATATCAAGAGGGAAAACATAGAGCCCACCCAAAATATTTTCAGAAGTATGAAAAAGCAGAAGCTGATCAAAAGAAAGTAATGTACACAACCTGCCTCTCCCACTATTTTCCTCCCAATCTCCGTTTCACATAATTCCCCCTGCAGCAAAGGCAATGGATATAGTTCCCCCAGCTAAAATATCCCTACATTTTAAGTTCCTCCAATTTGTGCACCTCTTCCCTGTGCATTTGGTGAAAAGAAGCAACTTCCTTTGAATAACTGCAGGCAGAAATGCTGTCAGACTCACGTAGTGCTAAGCACACAGTAAAGTTATTTGACTTTATCAAATACCTTGGGTTACATCTGGTGTTCTTGAGTTATAGAAGGGTTGGGTTGGCCTGATTTGGTAGCTAGTCCCAAACTTCTGATTTTGTGCCAAACATCAGCCCAAAATACGGCCTTGGGCATGTCGCTCATACTATCCTTGCCTCTGTGCCACCATCAACAAAATGAGATCTTCCTTCTCTGGGGGAACTGTGAGAATTAATTAGCTTGTGTTTGCCAGAACTTCTGAAGTGCTAAGCAAATGCTGATTAGAATAATTTTACAGGCTTCAGAGGACCGCATATCTCAAGGGATCATGTGGAGAACTCTCAATGGGGAAGTAATGCAGCACACTCAAAAATGCATTTGCAAGACTTTAGTCTATGTTTCACTTGAGTGGATTCATATTTTAAAAATCTTATGGCTCTATTCTTTCCAACCCTGCATACTTCATATCAACTTGTGTTTAATCTTGCATGCAGAGGGTGAAGAAAGTGTCTACAAAACGGTCCTTCCTCACTCCCCTAAGGAATAATCTACTCTCATCACCATAGCATGTAACTGCAAAGACCAAAATAGCCTTGCAAAGAAGTGAATGTTAAGACTTCCCATGGGGAGTTGAAAAGGGGAAGAGCAATGTCTTGACCAGATCATGGGGGTTATGGCAGTGGTAACCCATGAAAGGGCAGAGCAGATCCTCTTGTTTTTTGCATTTTTGGAGTGCGAGGCTGGCCTCAGGGAGTGTCTCAGTGGCTCAGCATTTCCTCCTGCTTCCCTCAGGCTTCTTTGCTTGTAGAGTCCAAACAAAGGAAGACTTATTAGCTCAAACTACAGAGGAGTGCTGTTATGGGGCTTTGGGCAAGAGCTGGTTTATGTCTGGCAAATGCGGAGCGTGGGCAGAGTGGGCTGAGCCTCCCTGCACGCACCAGAGAAGCTCTGCCCTGATGCACTCGGCAGCCTCGGGAAGCACGGGCAGGAACAGGCAGCTTTACATGCCACAAGTATGAATTCTCTCTCTGGGAATGCCTCTGGTTCAGTGCTTGATTTTTTTTTTTCCCCCCCTTATAAGTAAAACTGAACTATTTTAGACTTCGAAAGTTACTTAAATTTGATCTAAATATAGTAATCCATTCTTCTCTTCTGAAGTACCTCTATATTCCTTATATTTGCCTGGTTTTTACTCTGATTTTCTAAAGGTCCAGGCTTGGAGAGTCAGGTATTTTGAGCTGTTAAGTACAAAGAGATTTTGATAGGGTTGGGTTCCCCTAACATGCCCTGGGCATCACAACTTGCCCTTATAAATTATCTCCTGAACACACTTTTGAAAACCTATTATTTTGATTTTTAAAATAAAGTTACTCAGAGCTGTCCTGGATCCAACTTACTTGCCTCATGTCTGCCCTCTCCTCAGTCTGAAGAGGGAGACTGTCCAACTGAAGGATTTAAATGTGACACACAGGAGAAGCAGAATTAGTTCCAGGTTCTACTGGAATCAAACAGCTTCAAGTTTGCTGTGTCCCTTAATTTCTCTCTTCCTCAATGGCTGATCAGCTAAATCAGAATAACAATGCTTTTCTTCCTCTCAGATATAATGGATAAGTCAATTTTGAGATCATTAAAATGCTGTAGAACTTTAAATTGTCATAGTTTTTTGTGGGTTTTTTTTTGGTGGATTTTAGTTTATTTGTTTATTTGTGATGGGTATACTGATTATTTAATGTTTTGCCCTAAAGAGTACTTTTCTTGTTTTTTCCTGAATGTAACTACTTGCTCAGAATGAAAGTGAAAAAAAAAGAGACAAATATAAATTATTTTTAAAAAACAAAACAAAAGCTTCTGTCCTAATCCTAAATTTCATTACTCAAGCTTTCTGTATCAACACAGTCCAAAGTCAAAGTCTTCTCACTTGTTAAAAATCCAGCTCTGGGAAAACAAAAATCATGCTAACTGAATAAGCAATCCTATTTGGGGTTCCTCAGTAAGCATTCTTTAATTTTCTTTAAAGAATAGAAATATTTCCATTAAGAAGATAACTTCAGTCACTGATTTATTATTGGTTAGTTTTATTGTTACAGACGCAATGCAGATCTCTAGTCACTACCCAGGACTCCATTGGGATGACACATACTCTGCTGTAGCCAAGAATAAAATTAATTTCCACATTTTTAACAGGTTTGGGGTTTTAGGAATCTTTAGTACTCTTGCATCACTACTGCTGTTTCTTCCTCCCCTCCCATCTCCACATTCCAGCCACTCTCCTCAGTGTGATAACTTGCCCAGTGTGCCTTGAAAAGCCTTCAGACCTTGCAGTCTGCTTTCCCGTATATTTGTTCTGGGTTTTTTTTTCTTCTTCTTCTTTTCTTATTTTTGAAAGCTCTCCCTTAATGTATTTTACCTAAAAATAATTCATTAGAAATTTAGGAAAGCTGTCCAAATCACTCTTGAGAACTCTCCTCTGCTGTTGTGCCGGAATGGCCTCTGGGTGAATGTTACACCTGCATTTTATTTCAATAAATTGTGCTGAGCTGTGTGTGCACCTTAAAAGACGATGTGCTTTGCAAGTTGTGAGTGAGTCCTTATGCAGGAAGGGCGGCAGGGAAAAAAAAAATTAGTCCTCCTCTTTCTTCTCTGTGACTTATTTGACCTTGAGACTTATAATGGCATCTCAGACAAAATGAACATAATCTAATGGACAGCGGGGAAGAGGGAACGGCTGGGTACATCTGTCGTATTACTGGGCTGTCTGAACAGTCAATGAAGCAGGTCCAAACCATAAGAGGCCTGTTCAGTTTAGCTCCAGGGTCTGCAGACAAGGAGCACAATCATTTATCTTTATTTACTGAACTCTGCTTTCTGTTAAAAAAAAAAAAAAAGGGGGGGGGGGGGGAAAAAAAAAAAAAAAANATTGGGACTTAAAAGAAGAAAAAAAAAAGAAAAAAAAGAATTGACAGGTTGACAAAAACCCAACTTGGCGATGCCCACTGCACTGAGATAAATGCTATTCATGCTCTGCAAAGACAAGGACAGCTTCTCATGCCCTTTCTCCCATTCCAGTAGGC
>VWYP01003021.1:128856-187087 GCA_013400435.1 Pycnonotus jocosus | reverse complement strand
TACAGAACTAAACCCCAACAAACAGTTAAGGAAAATCATTAATGTTTTGAAACAATGCATTAAGACAGCGTCATCTTAAAAACCTGAGCTTTTAGCAATGGACATTTTTAATGGGAAACTTTAAAAATTATTTGTTCTGAAGGAATGACTTTATTTATTGTGTATGAAAAGGTGAGACATCTGGTTTGACTAACAGCACTTATATTCAGAGCTGGGGTTTAAGAAATGTTTGGATTTTTATCTTGTAAAGAAATTACATACACCTCCAGCATTGTGTAAGCTATTGCAAATATTAATGTTTGTGCCTTTCTTAGAAAATACAATAACTATTACGCTCTCAACAACAGGTAACAGGTAATTACAGACATATTCATTTAACTTGTACAAATATTGCTGTTTAAGCCTCTCACTGTTAGCTTTATTGTGCTTTGAAAGAACAACTACTGGCCAGAACACTAACAATGTCATTTACACTGTTCAGAAAACACTACAAGGTCTTTTAATTCAATTCTTGTCAGTACTGTCTTGTAATTTGTCTGTGTTATACACTGCACACATTCTTCTAGCCTGAAGACAAACTCCTACCAGTTGGGCAAATGACATTTCACATATATGCCAGTTGGAATGGAGTTTTATGCAATCAGTATGTGTGCCCATGAATCTGTTAATTTTCCCTCTGAAGAAATTGGATCTTTTGTGGATGATGTCCTATATTTTCCTCACTTTAAATGTTTTCCTCCCTAGGCAATCCCAAGTATTAGCCTATCATCTTTTCCTATGTTGTCAATACAGATTTTCCTCAGAGTACACCACAATTCCGTGCACACTTGAAAATTACATGTAGATTGTCAGCCTGGGACTTCTTATTGCAACCCTCAGCCTTGACAACTCTTGGTTCTACATAAGTTAAAAAGTGAAGAAATCATGTATTTTGTTCATGAGCACCATGCTAGCTGTGGTACTCTGTAACCATCAGTCATCTTTCCAGGCGGGCATTTTGTTACTCAAAAGAGAATTTTATCCAAGTTTTAATTCAAATTAATAGACCTTTCTCCATAAATCCTGACAATATAAGTGATATTGCAAGCAATAAATTCTTACTGTCTCCTTTCCACACAGGGACAGTGCGCATCTATGATTTTGGCAGCAACAGCCAAGTGAGAGTAATCAAGTTTAAAAGGGGAGGAACAGCACTGACGTGGGCACCGGCTGTTGTGAGTTTTTCCTAGCTTGTTAGCAAAAATTCATCAAGGGGTCTATGAGCCTGCCAGCATCCAGGAAGCTGCTCACCAAACAAGACATTAGAGATCATTTGTGGGATTTACTGCAGCAGGATGTATAAGTTTGTGAGGTGGTGTGTTTGTATACAGTATGGGAACATTTCACTATGGGTTATCAGCTATCCTATTTTATGGCTTCCTAAGATTTTAAAATCAGATCTCAGTGTGCAGTATGGGAAGTAGTCTTGAGTTTGTAGACTAACAGCTTCTATTTAACACACACAGAGCAATTGTCAATTAACATGAGTCAGTTAACACATTTTGAAATGACAGCCCAGACAAATCACAAACATTTGGAGATAAATCATTAAAAACTGTTGCCAGAACTGATCATTTGTAGAGTGTGGAGTCTATCACTTTTAGACATATTTGCTAATTTTAATTAAAGTAGTGTCTCATTATGTTCTTAAGAAAACATTGCCAGCCTTGTGGGTTAATTACAAGCAAATTTAGGAGGAAAATAATTACTTGAATGTTCAAGGTGAGGGTTCCACTGAGTGAGTGCCTTTATTTTATAAAAATAATTGTTTTATAAAAATATAATTCTGGCCATGTAGGCTGTCAGAGATGCTGTTAAGTGGTGACCTGTACCTTCATGAAGTAGGCTGTCTGCCACAATGAATTGTACAGAACCACAAAACTGACTCAGTTCAGTTTTATAAAAGTTGTTAGTAAACACAATCTGAAAAACAAAGGGTGCTTAGTCTATCCAGCTGCATTTAAAATTGCATTAGATACTTGGTTACAGTTTAAGGTGTGCAAATGTATTTTAAAATCTGAGCTATTAATCTAAGAAAGCTTAGTCCAACATACTTTGAAGCATCTATATACCATAATCTCCTCATAGGCAAGCTAACAGCAAATTTGTTGGACAAGTGAACACGGACAAATCAGCTTGTAATTGACTTCAAGACACTCAAATGACAAATATCAGCTAAACCCACAAGTCCAGCTATATCCAGCTAAAACACAGGCCTGTTTCTGCTAAACTTTATCACAGTTCAAGCTTGTCTTAATTGTTAGCAATTGGCTTGCCTACAGGACTTACGGGAAAGACTCCTCCTTCTTCTCATCTCAGGTAGAGTCATCCCTGTTGACTCCTTTATATGGAGTCAGCCAGACACAAGCCTGTGCCCTGACCTCTTCAAAAATCATACTTAGGTTTGGTGCCCCATATTATATTCAGGGTAATACATTTCCCTTTTTTGAGTTCCAACTCTTCTGCTTAAGAAGCTACTGATATATATCTTTATATCAGTATGAATTACCTTTTCCTCAGACATTACAACCACATGGTCATTAACATCTTCAATCTCAACAGCATGTTATCACTGAAAAAAACAAAGCAGAATCCAACCCAAAAATAGGCCCCAGTCCTTTCTCTTCTTTTATGGTACTGTATTAGAGAGAATAAGCAACATTTCCCATGTGTGAAATATTCTTTGTGCTTTAGCAACACTTCCATGTAAGGTGAGTTCCAGAGCATGTGCCATATGGATTATTCTTCTAAGCTCTCAGAAGTACACTGGGATTTTTTTTTTTCTTAATTTCACTTAAAGGTAAATTCTGAAGGAGGTCAGATTGCTGTGGGATTTGAAGATGGTGTTGTCCGCATAATTGAGGTTTATGATCCCAAACTGCTGCCTGGTCATGAAGAACAGGACAATGAGATTGCAGAGATAAATCTGAAACAAGTTTTCAAACCTCATGCTGCTGCAGTTACAGCCCTGGCATATGAACCAAAGGGCGATGTGTTTGCCACAGGGGTATGTATCAGTTAGTGTGGTTGTTTTTATTAAGCCACAAATGTAGAGCCTTTTGAAAGAGATAAGGTAAAGTTTGTTTACTGACAACACAGTTTTACTTCTGTTGCTCATGCTGATTGCTTGTTGTAATTCTCTGTGCTGGGAGAGGGATCTGTTTGCACTTGCATCTGTTTTTCTGAAGGAAAGTAACCATGCACTTCACACAATTCATTTTGTGAATTACTGGACTGTTTAGTGTGAATTCTGTAATCCTCTTTGAAGATGGATTTGGTTCATTTTGGAATTAGTTTAGTAGGATCTTGGAATTAGTAAAAGCAAGTCCGTTGATAGACCACATTGGCAGCAATCCAACTGCTACCCAGCACTGCTTGGCCTTACCACAGGGTCACTCAGTCAGTTTGTCATTATGCCTGGTAGTCTTTGAGATGGTTTCCAGTTAATGTGGTGTCTCTTTTTAAAAGCTAGTCCTTAGCCATGATCAGTGCAATTTGCAGTTACATATTCCTTGGGCTGAATTGCCATGCATTTCATTTAATGTAGGATTTAAGCTACAGCAAATCATGCTGTTACCAGTTCTGGATTTTCTTGTTATCTGGGGAAATCAGCTTGTGCTGCCTCATCTGAAAAATCAGGCCTGAGCCTGAGATTTAAAGGAGCACCTGGGGCAATGGGCAGAAAGCATGTGGCTGGGGATGCCAGAGGAGGCCCATGAGAGCAATTAAGAGCTATGGGTGCAACACGTTTCTTGGAGCAACATGGGCAGGATTTTTATTTCCTCCCACTAATTGTCATGGAAATCCAGTCCTAAGTTCCCCTGTTTAAACACACAAAAAATTGGAAGTATGTGCTTATGTCATAAAGTGCTTAGTTTTTTGAATTTTTGGTCAGCTTTGATTCAGTCATTCTCTTTGTTTGCTTGTTTGTTTTCCTCAGAGTAAAGACAAAACAGTTTTCTTTTTTGCTATTGAGAATGAATACAAGCCAATTGGATTCATCTGTGTCCCTGGGCCTGTACAGGCATTACACTGGTCTCCACCTTCTCATGTGAGTAATGCATATTTGTTTTCTTTCCTTCCCAGCAGTGTTAACATATCATTTATAAAAGAATTTCCAATGCAAATAGATGAAGATCCATGACTCTAGTCATGTCCTCTATAGATAATGCAAATCATGTTTTGCTACTTTGTTCTTCATGCTGCTTCAGCATGACAGGTTCTAAAAGGTTCTGTGTAGCTGTATCTCCGGTTCAGTCACTATGGACGTATTTTGGGTTCTGGATAATGCAAACCACAAGATTGTGGTATGCTTTTTGAGCCCTTGACTTGAAGAAACAATCTTATTCCTTAGCTTTTGGAAGGTCTGATTCTCTTTGGCAAAGAAGTTATTTGGGTGTTACTGTCTGTGACTCTTGCCCATATTAAAACAGGCTTTAAAAAAGCTTTCTGGCAATATTAAGAAAGATTTTGAGTGCTTCAAACACATTTGAGTGCTTCAGACACATTCTGCGTTGAAATGTGTCAGGGCATATCAAAATAGGTTTTGCTAGTATTTAAAATAGATTTAGGGTAACATCTGAAATTTTGTTTGGCCCAGTATCCTTATTTAGAGGAGAGACTATTCATTATATTTAGATGCTAGCAAGATATATTTTACAGGTGCATAGTGGCAATGGTATTTTCACTTGTTGATTTGAACTGTTAAAAACTGGCAAAAGAAGTCTTCTTAGTGTGAATTCTATCTTACTGCAGAAACAACAGATCTTGATCTGACAGTTGCGTTTTGAGTCCTTTCCTTGAAGACAAGGTACTCCTCCTTACTAAAGAAGCACCCATTGTGTCTTAGATATATTAGATTTTGCCTGAGTAATTCCAGTGTCTGGCCCCTATTGCTAGATGAGAACATAGTGCCAGCATCTGAGTGTCACACTACTCCTTTGTTTTGTTTGTTTTAAAGAAGCATTGGTGATTAAATACATTACATTTAATGAATGTGTTTTCAAACTGAGATCCTATTGATACAGGAACCATATCATTTCTAGTCAGGGTTTCCATAGCAACTCTAATATGCCCTCTTTGCACATTTTTATTGATGGGTCAGATAAAATAAACCTCTCTCTTTCCTCCGGAGAGCTTATGAAAATTGAAACTAAATACAGACTTGTCTTTTAAAATCTCAAAACACTGAATAATTATTACGGTCTCCTCACCTGTTCTTCCTAACTTTGCATTTTAAAGAACACGTCAGGTACTAGCAATAAACAAACAAACTGAAAGGTAAGTAGCATTTGACAAGACTCTGAGCCAAGTCTTGATGATATAAAGGATTTATTAGTATGGAAATATATGAAATTATCCACCCAAAACCTACTAACTCTTGGATCAAATCCATCTTTTAATTCAACCAAATTTCCAAAATATCATCATGCCGCTTTCAAGCTAAGCAGTGTCAGAATTACAGCTGGTTTGGACACAGGAAAGATTTCTTCAGTTCCTTAGCTTTGCCTAGCATAAAAGAAGCTCATTGATTTCTGATGCCCATTTAAAAGCATCCATAGGAATAAGAACACAGGTAAGTGTGGCTGGAGTTTGGCTTTGTGCCTGTACATCTGCTTAACTAACTTTTCTTCCCATTTGTTTCAATTCCATTTGTACATCTGCCCTATATTTGTATTCTTTTTGCTTTTTTACAGGACAAGAGCACGCTGCTCATCCTTTGTGAGAATGGCTTTGCTGTCCAGGTTCCTGCTCCTCTCCCTGGGGGCCATGATGCAGCAACCACCTATCACATAAAAAACCTGCCAACACAGTACTTCCATTTTTATAGTATTAAATCCAAAATCAAGGTAAAAAATTCTCCTGTGGCAGAATTTCTTCTTCTTCATTGTGCCAGGTGATCAAACTACCCAAAAGAGTTTCTAGTCCCTGTATCACAGTGTTTTTGCTGGGCTCCTTGAAAGGGAATGCCTTAGAAGCCATTTGTGGCTTGAAATTGCAAGTTGTTTTTGGTTTATTCAAACCTACATGACACTGAAAGCATGATGTGAATTTTGATTAAAATAAGAAGAAAGCATTAGGGAAAGGGAAAGGTAGTATTAGTGCATTATTCTCAAAACATTTAAATTTTGATAATTTTCACAAAAAGAATATTTATTATGGTTGATGTTGGCCCTATCAAAGGAAATTCCTTTCAACATGTAAAATCCCCAGGTAGTCACCTTGGAGCCAACATGAAAGATATCTTCTTTTTTTGCAGTGTTTCTGATATTAAAAAAATGTTTTAAATTTAAAGGTGTGCATTAAATTTCTGAATGCCACTTTGTATTTAAAAAGAATATGTGGGGCCATAGGAAAAGAGTTATGCCAACTCACAGCTATAGTTAGTTTAGTGAAACTGGAAGGCAAGCTGATATTAGGCTCAGAAGGAGAACTCCAGTGGGCAGGCTCTCAGTTCCATACTCAATCCACTACAATCCAACAACCTCTCTGGTTCTGTTGTTACCCTGTGGTTTCTCTGCCTTCTCTGTTAAATGCTCCTGTATTACTGAATGTCAGGCAAAGCTTCATTTCATGTTATAACTTGGAGAAAGTCAGCATTCAGGAGAAAAATCTCTAGGAGTTTTTTCACAGCAATATCTCTAAGAATGATCACAAAGCATGCATATGGAAGGAAAGATTAAAATAATATACATAGAGTTTTGTTGGTTTTCTTGTTTATTTATTGGTTGGTTTTGTTTTGTTGTTTTTCTCAAAAGAGAAGAATAATGTTGAGAAACATTCTAAATAGCTAAAAATAAAAAACATTTCTACAGAGAGGAAGAATATTAATGGCTCTTTTTCCTCTGGAAATAGATCAATAATTAATAAGTTACAACAAGGATGTTTTAATGCAAGGAAAGATTTCTCACAATAAGGGTGGTGAAGCACTAAAGTAGTTTTTGTAGTCTGTAGAGTCCCTAGAACAGGGGATTTTTTAAAGGTAAATCAGACAAAGATCAGCTGATAATATTTTAGGGTTTGCTGGTTCAGCTATCTAATAGCTTCTTAGGAAGCTACTGTTTTAGAAAATGTTTGGTATTTGTTTATGCTACAGTAGGCTTGAATGGAAGAGAGTTTTAAAGGTTTGATAAATCTTTCCATCATTGCTCAGAAGAAGTTAAGTCCATTACAGCTTCTCTCTTTTGCTGTATACCAATGATGCACTAGAACTTCGAGTTCAGCTTTCCAGTGCTTTTCTTTCTCCAGGGAAGGCACGGGACAGGACTTATGATTTTGGCAGGAGTAAGCATAGTGGTGAAGATTTGGAATAATCTCTCTGAGGAAATCTTGAAATCTGCTTGTCATTCGGAATGATTTCTGTTTCAAAGGACCAAGAGTAAATACTTCAGAGAAGGGAAATAGGGGCATTTCTCTGGAGAGTCCCATGTAGTCTGGTTAATCTCTGCTAAATTGACAGGGAAGAGATTTCTGTAGATATTCTGTATGTATAATGCCAGGATCACCTTGGATTTAATTTATGAGACTCCTTCCATCAGTGATGTGTGGAGTGCCTTGGTTTCATGTCTTGGTGTTTCTCTGCTTGTTGTAATAGCTGGAAGAGGAGATTGCACGGAGAGAGAAAGAAAAGCAGAAAAAGGAGAAAGCAAGGCTTGAAAAGATAAAGCAGCTAAAGGAGTTGGGACTTGAGGTAGAAGAAACTGAAGAGGAAGAACCTGAAGAAGAGCCATTGCCACCTATCTACATACCAGAGGAGCCCAGTCCCATCCTCTGTGGCTTTTATTCAGCACCAGGAAAATTCTGGCTTTCCTTGGTAAATCAGTTTTTGCTTCATGTTGCTGAGGTGACATCCTTTCCCTTTGAAACCTGTCATGTCTAGGACATCAAATTCCTTTCATCCTTGACAGTTTCAGTGGTTTTTGTGAAGTAAACCAGTAGTGTCACTCCGATGCAGATTGTTTGGTAGATTTCCAGTAGGTGCCTTTCCCGGTGATGCCTGAATGGGCACAAAGACTGAGCTGTTCTCTCACAAGCAGAAAGTAGAATTTTAACTTAGTGGTAGAATGTCTTGTAATGCCAGTGATCGTGACAGACTTCTGTCTGTGGATTAATAGAATCTCTAGGTGTTTGGAAGTAGCATTTTCTAACCTATCATAGATCCTTAAGAAAGGAAGAATTATTCTGAAATTTGCATCTACCAGATCAGCCGCTTCAGCTTTCTTTTGTCGCCATTTCTTTATGATCCTTCTCTTCCTCAGGGTGGGTATGACTCAGGGTTTCTCTATCACTGTGAATTCTCACATGATGATGAAGAAGACCCTGAGAAGAGGAAAGATGAACCCTTTGAAGTGATTCCTATGGAGGGCACTGAAAACAATCCCATTCACCAAATCTCCTTCTGGTAAAAGACTGTAATTAACAAATAGCTCTGGGATAAAGCTTGGTGAAATAGAATTTGGAAAGGAAGAGTTTTAATTGTGGCTCAACTCTATTATACATGAACTCTCTCTTGTTTTCCTGGCACTGACTTTCACTTAAAATTCCTAATGGACATAGCTGGGCCATGTGTCTGACAGAATAATTTTAAAAGACCTTCAACAATGAAAAAGTGGGATTTTTAAGTACTGACAAGAATTTAACCATCCTAGACTGTAGAACTCCAGGAGAACCTTTAGAAGTCGCTGCATATAGTGATCACCAGGACAGCAGTTCTTTATCATAATTAACAAAGAGAATTCGAACATAGGGCAGTCAGTCCTTCCCTCTTGTGTTAAGAATATAGGCTTCTCAGGACATTCTGAGAACTGTATGAATGGAAAGGATGGATTCTTTTCAGACTCCCAGTATTAGGTTCCCTGTAAGAGTAGACATGTTCTACATCAAAAGGAGGCAGGTTTAACTCAGGCTTTAATCTACTGCTGGCTGCATTCACCACTATCTGTACTAAATGGGGAGCAGGGAGAAAAAACTGCTTTTCTAGCTTTTAACTTGGTGTTTGCTACACTGCCCAACTCAGGGCTGAGGCTGGTTATAAGATATCTAGTAAGTGCTGGAATGCTCCTCAGCAGCCAGTTAGCTGAAAAACACTTTGTAGTAGAATCACACATACTTTAAACAATCCAAACACTTTACTTTCAGCTTCCAAACTTGGGAAAGTGATTTCTATTAAACTAGATTAGCTCTTTTCATATTTTGAGCTTGCTTGTTAGAAGCTGCTGCTATTACTGTTTTTTGTTGTTTATTTAACAGTACCAGCAACCCCTTGATGTTCTGTGGGATGCAGGATGGCTCGCTGCGCGCTTATCCTCTCAGTGGTAAAGAGGTGTCAGTGGGTGCCCTGAAGGACTACTGGTACCTGAATGTACATGACAATGATAATGGGCAGATCAGGGGGATCTGTTTAAGTCATGATGATAGGTGTCTGGTTACCTGTGGTGGAGATGGAAACATTTTTACATTTGACCTCTGGTCAGACAAGGAGCTTCCCGAAGATCTGAAAGTCATAATCCCCACTCCTAGGGTAAGTTGGTGCTCTCTTTCACTGAATTAGGCCTATTTGGTATGAAATGATCAAGGTGGGCAAACAGGGTTAAATTATTTTTCTTAAAGGTCTTTCATAGCAAAAGCTGAAGTTTCCTGAACTATTTAGAAGAATAGGTGTTGCAAAATGTCCCCTAATAAATGGGCTCTGAGACTGTACTGTTCCTGCTCAGTGTTTTGTGATTTTCTCCAAATAAACACAGGATCTGTTTTTCATAGGTAATCTTCTACCAGTGCTTTCCTACTCAAATGCATAGTCATGCATATTCCTGGAATGAAAGAATTGCAAGGATTTTTCATACTTCATACCTTTCCTGTGTTTAATACTAGTAAAGTATGATTCTGCTCTGAATGGGGATTCTAGAAATCCTATTGGAAAATACCAAATATGTAGTTTCTCCATACATCTAGTACCATTCATCTGAAATTCACAATGGATTTTTAGCAATTGCAAAATAGCACAACACGATGCTGATCCCGTAGCTCTTTCACTCTTGGACAGCATTAGTAGCAATGAATTTACAGGTGTCCTGTACTCACTGCAGAGCTGATCATCTCCAGCATGTTGCAACAGATGACACTGGAAGTCAGAAGTAGTTCTACTGATAATGCACAAGAAGAGGGATGTCAGCTCCTCAACTGAAAATGTTCAGACTTTATTGAATTTTTAAAAAGCCTTAAGAGTGTCTGAACTAAATAAATATAACTTGAAAGGAGCAGTGAGAGCTGTTGAGTAAAGAAATGCCATTGTGTACAATAAATATTACAGTAGACATACATTCAGTAGAGTTTAAAAATCTTGAAAGTGTCATCATAAAACAAATTAAACTTTAAAATATGTTTTAATACTGGTTGGTAACTACATTTGGAAGGATGCTTGGCAACAGACAGAGGAAATTGTGATTTTGGTAATTCAGCTAAATTGTTCATGACTAGTTGGAATTCTTTACCAGTATGACAAGACTATATAGCATTGAGAATAGAGCCACAGTTATTTTCTCTAAGTGAATGATTAGAATCTTTGAAATCAGAGCCTTGCTGACTCCAGTATTACAAGAAGTGATTAATATACTATTATAAAGCATATATACACAGATTTATAGTTTTGAATATGTATGTAGCTCTATATAAAGACTTTTATGGTCAATTCTATTGTTCAGGCTAACAACATTGCTTAATGACCATCCTAATAGAGTTTTCCCCTTTTCAAAGTACATCTTCATTAAATATCTATTCTAGTTTTAAGTCATGTGGAATATTTAAAAAATTCTATCTTCATTAAACTTAATGAGATTCTTAGAGAATCAAATACAAATCATCTGAAACTAATTGAGTTAAATTACAGATCAATTAAGTACAACTAAATTGTTGGGTGATAGTCCCCCCTCTTTTTTCAGAGCTTGATTGCCTAGGGAAATGAGGCTTGTGCTACTGCAATGTCCATCCATCTGTCATTCTTCACAGCTAATAATTGTGAATCCATTATGCAGTCAGCAAAAGACAACCAGATTAATTACACATGTAACTTGGAATTAGCCCATGACACACTGACTCTTGTCAATGTGGCAGTGAGGGGAGACCAGAGAATTGGGCTGGGAGTATGATATTATAAAGATATTATGGGACAGAGTGAAGTTTGGACCAGCAATGACGTAACAATTTATGCTACTGGGGAGGTTATGGGATTTGTGCTCTCTGTCCCTAAGAACCATGTTTCATTAGTTCTTTTACATATAAATCGGCTTCATTGCTTTTTCCTTGAAACATTACAAGGTAATATTTAAAGCCCAGATAGTAACATTGAGAATCAAGATTTCTTCTGGTTTTGTGAGAGGTGGTGGGAGCTCTGTCTTAATGTTTATAAAAGCTTTATTGCCTATTGAAACGATAAGTGCTTGTTTAAAGACAAGACAATATTTTTATTCCAGAGTGGTCTTGAGAAAGAGAAGGGTACTGAAGACATTGTGGATCCTGATGCCTACACGTAAGAGATACTTAGATAATGATGAAAGAGATTTTCAAGTGTTGGTAACTCTTTTCTCAGCCCATGTATTTCTTTTTGCCTATGAAGAGAAGGGACAAGTTGATCACCCTGAATTTGGGTCATTTCTTTGTGAAATACACAGATTTTTTCAGCCTTTCTCTCAATTTAATCTACTTTTCTCTGGCAGTGATTCAAATATTGTACTATGAGGCAGTTAACTTCAGACTACAGAGGCAACAAAAGGTCAAAGCCCCTTGATGTTAGGAGTGTACAAATATACAGAGAGATGATTCCTTTCTAAGTTTCCTTAAGAACCATTGACTTCACTGGGAATTTAATACTGTCAAGGAAATCTAAAAGGTCATATAAACTGTAATCTTTCCTCTCTTGCATTGAGATAACACCATTTCCTTTTTATGCATTTTCAGTATTGAGGAATACAAGCAGAAAAAGGAGTATGAACGGAAAATGAAGGAAGCTGAAGAAAAGAAAAATAAGAAAAGAGAGGAGTTAAATGCACTGAGACAGGACTTTGTTTTTCTCCTTCAAAAGAATCAGGAGTTGCCCAAGCACATGCAGTTGCACAGAGAGGTACGTGTGGCTTTTATGAGGGTCATTTACCTTTACAGGCATCTTCTAGAATGTTGCTACATATCATTTTGGGGCCAGAGATGTCCAATGGTTTGGATTAAGGTAGTTTTAAGAATATATAACTTGCTGGAACTTCTGAATCACAGCTGAATCACAATTGTGAAGCAGAGGGGAAAAAAATGGCTCTCTGTGGAGATAACTTTTGAAAAAAAAGAATAGTGTTGATGTGCATGCAACTATGGCACCTAGGTAAAAATATTTATTATCAAGTAGTATTACCTAGTACCCAAAATAATGTGATTCTGGGTTTTCCATCTTCCTGCAGGAGTTTGAGATGGACCATAAGATCTTTGAAGAGCTGGATAGACAGAGACTACAGAGAATCCAGTTAGTGCAAAAGGAGCTGGCTTGGGAGAACGAGAAACAATTGATTGGACTACAGAAACTACAAACACAGTAATTACCACTTTTCTTCTACTTCTCTCCCTGACTTTCCATGAGGCTTATTGTCCATGAAGTTGTACCTCCCACAAGGAAAAAAAATGTGATTTTTTTTTTCTCTCTCTCCTATAATCAGTATTTCATCTGTTCTGTTGATTCTGTTCTTATTTTACTTGGAACATACACGAAAGTATATGCTCATATTTATGTGTAATTACTTCTATTGAATCTTTGGTAAAAATGGAGATAGTCAAATGAAGGAAATTACATCATTCTGATTCACTTCTATACGAAGAAAGCTGGTTGAGACTGTTTACCTGGGGTTTTGCCAGTAAGTTCAATAAGAACCAGGAACTCTTACTGAAATGTTGAAAAACAACCTGTGAAATGAATGCCTGTTTTTAAGACACGTTGTGTGTCTGTCAGGTATTTTAATATCATTGCTAACACAATGTTCTCTATACAATTTGAAGTTATGAAACAAACTGAACACAAGTTTAAGCATGAGGTGCATTTCGAGTTGGTTTTCATAGATCTAGGTAAGAGCAGAATTTAAGAGATGTAATTAATAGTAGTAATAAGAGATGTAATTAATAGAAGTAAGTGATGAATTAATAAAATAAATACACAATAAAGAACATGCACACAGAGTAAGTGACTGGGAAAAAGGATAGAATGAGCATGTTTTTAATCAGTCCTTAATGAAAGATGAAAGTTACTGTAATGAAGAACCTGGTGTAAGTTTCAATATTGGGAAAGATCTTCATGAGTTTATTCTTGCGCATCTCCATTCCTAGATTGGATAAAAGTCAATGTCAGATGTCATCATGCTATGGCAATTGCTTATTGACCTGTGGATTTACATGTAATGATTGCATGTGCAATAAGTAAACTACACTATTCATGCCTTTTTGGTCAAAGCAAAATGGTATGTTGTGCTCACTAACATCAGAGTTTTGTCTAATTTGGGATTCAGGTTTCGAGACTCTCTGGAATTTACTCTCACTGTTCATGCTATTCAAAGCAATCATCAGATTTCCACCTACAGCCTTCAGACGGTGTCTGAGAAATACACCCAAGATAAGAAACACGAGGACACCAAGTGGGAAGTGCTTAAAGAGAAGCGGACAGCACTTAAAGAGACAGAACAAGCACAAGAGGAGATCCCCAGAAAGGCAGGCCATGTGCACAGAGGTAATGATAACCATTTAAATCTTTCAGTGATATGGTTTCTGTCTTTCATCTCAGTTTGTTTTCCTAAGATAAAGAAATACACGTGTAAGTGCAGGTAAAGAGATATAGCTGTGATGTGGTTTTTTAGTACCTACATACAAAGTAACACTCATACATAGTTTTCCATGTTTAGATCAATGTCAGCAGTTGTCTGTCAGCCCCATGGGTAGAATGTGACTAAAAGCCAAGTCAAAGAACCTGAATACTTTCAGAACATCCACCACAATGGAACTATCCTGATTTACATCAGCTCTACAGGAGCTGTCTGAGGGAGTTTCCAGTAGCTGGGGCTGCACTGTGCTGCATGGTATTACATCTTCACATGGTTATGTTTTATTTCAGAAAGTGTAGCTTTTGAGGATGAGGCTGAAATGCTGGAGACACCAGAGGTCCGAAAGTCAAGTACGCGTTATATAGAAAGCAGGCGTGAGAAAATCAGAAGGCTTGTTGAGAAATATGATGCTCTGAAAGCCAAGATCATGAAGAGGAGGGCAGAGTGGCATGAATTGTGAGTCTTGAACTGAACTCTGTTCCCTTTTAGTTCTGCTTCTTGTTTGAGGTCAAGTAATGCTATTTAGCTGTCATATGGCACTTTAATCTCCCTGCTTAGGTTTTTATATTCCTAAGGATAGTAATTAAAACAGATAAATTTTCATGTATCTCAAAGTCTTGAGAGAACATTAGAATATATTTAGTTTCTATGGTTCTTCTAAAATATTGTCAGATTTGAATTCAGCTAGGTAACTGCATTTTCAGATAGGGAGTAAATTGTGTCTAAATTGATCATGACTGAGAGATGCCTACACCATTACAGTCAACTCTTAGTGAATCCTGCCAGCCCCACATGGAGCAGACACTGTGACAGCTGGGTTGGATCAGCAGTCTTAGCTTCTCAGCCATCATGTGAGAGTTTGTGATACGCCTTCATGCTCCATGCTGGTGTTTATCTTGAGAGGCAAGAAACGGAGACAGGACATCTTTCACAGAATCATAGAATATCCTGAGTTGGAAAGGACCCACAAGGATCATCAAAGTCCAACTCCTGTCCTTGCACATGGCAGCCTCAAGTCACGCCCTGTGCTTGAGGGCATTGTCCAAACACCCCTTGAAGTCTGTCAAGCTTGGTGCTGTGACCAATTCCCAGGGGAGCCTGTTCCAGTGCCCAACCACCCTCTGGATGAAGAACCTTTTCCAAATATCTAACCTAAGTCATATCTTTGAATGACCACTTTTTCAAGGCTGGGTTAGATGGGGCTTTGAGTTACCTGGTCTAGTGGAAGGTGCCTTTGTCCATGGCAAGGGCACTGGAACAAGATGATTTTTAAGATCACTTATAACCCAAACCATTCTATGTTCATGGAAGTACAGAACATAGAATGTTCTTCCTTAGGAGACGAATGGCAGGGAATGGGACCAATGCAGAGTCAGGACACAAAGCTTTTAAGGTTATTGAGTGTTTAACAATGTGAAGTAGGATCAGATATTCTGTGCTACAGTGTGGTAGATTGTTGATGTGTGTCTCCCTGAAACTGATAGCAGCATGTACTCACTTAACCCAGAACTCCGTCTGAGTGTGCAGGTTTAAATTTTCCTGTGGCAGAGCTATGTTTTAAGAGTTCTTAGGGGGGGAAAAAATCTGGGATTTTCATTAAAATGTGAAAGGATATTCTTTCCAAAGTAGCCACTCTTTTCTGAAAGAGATGTATCACTCTTTCACCTCCCAGACTTTGCTGCCCAAGTCAGAGGGTATGAAATGACTCTTCGTTCATTTGCATGCTTTCTGTCTTGAAGTTCAGCTTTATTTTGTGCCTACCAGATACAAGAGCAAACCTAGAGAAGACTATAAGAATTCCAAAGATGCTGAGGAGATCAAAGAAGCACGGGAGAATATAGGATGTTACAGGCTGAAGACTGCCACTAACTACACACTCACTGAAGATGATCGTATAAGCACTGAGAAGAAGATGATGCAACTTGCAGTCCTGGAAGACTTGGTATGTAAAACTGTGTATATTGTCCCATTTTTGGGGGGAAATGAGGATAGTGTATTAATCACTGAAGAAATTTTTTGAAAGGGGTGCAAAGTGAACGTGGGAATAGGCCTTGAAGGACAGACAGCTGTCTTGAACAAGATTTAGTTACAAATCAGCCCTTCTCTTGTGAACTGTCTTGTGCTTCACCAAACCCAAACCTGAATCAACCCAGAGTGGCTCTTTATAAATGAGAAAGAGCATTTACCTTTACTGGTACTTCAGCAGGAACACCTGTCTTTTCTAATTATAAGTCTTATAATCTAGTAAAACACTGAGTTAAATAACCCCTGCCATGAAATACTTTTACAAAAACAGGGATGTGAGCAAGGACAAATGTTCTAGTGTGGCCTCTCTATTTGCACTTTGGCAATCACTGCTTCTGGAACAGGAATCTTCCTGAGAAACCAGGTCTTTTGGAGCCACCTTGCTATAGTAGGACTCCTACTGTTACCACACATCTTTTAACCATGAAGACACAAGTTCAAATGTTATGCAGTATCTTTGTTGCTTTCCTTGTGGCTTCTTTATCCCCATCCGTCTCATAGGAATGGTTTTTCATTGTATTTGGCTGGAGTGCAAAAGACTGACACTGGATAACTTTGACAGCAAGGTCTAAGCATTACAGGAGCTATGCAACAGTCTCAGGGGATTTGTTGGATCATTTTTGTCTCATGCTTAGGCTTCAGCACTTCCCTGTAGTGCTGATGCTACCAGATATCCAGTGATTAACCTAACTCATTAGGACAAACAAAGGGAATAGTCCTTGTCATAAATTCTGAGTTTGTACAGGTGAGGAATTCCAGTCACTTCAGGTGGGTGGTGTGCTATTTTCTTTTATAAAGATCAGAGACGTTTCTGCCAAGTATATTAATGATAGATCACATTCAATTATTGCTTCACATAAAAAGAGTCAACTAATATAGTGTTCCCTTTTCACAGAATGATTAATAATCCTAATGTTAGCCTTCTTGAGTTGGGTAAGACTACTTCCTGTGGTGGACAATCCTACTAAAATTGTTACTCCTTTGCAGATCCATGAGACAAAAGTGAATATGAACAAAGAGATTGTGTCTTTGCGGGATCTCAAGGTTTCTACTATTCATGAAATCAAGAGTTTAGCGAAGGAAGTGAAATCTATACAGGCAAGCTTAGATGTATCAGAACATCTCCCTATTCCCCTGATCCCTCAGTTACACCCAGATGAGGTTCCTGAAAAAATAGTGGAGTACAACAGTGACGTCCTCCTGAAGTTCAAAGAGGAGCAGGAGGCCAAGGCAAAGCTTGAGGAACCACTGGAAGGGTGTCCCTCGTCTCGTGCATTTAGGCACGTGTTTCTTCAGACTCCTCCAGAGGAAGAGGGTCACCCCATGGCACAGCCTGGAGATGCATCAGCTGTGGTCACAGAGGAGCAGAATGCTTTTGAGATGGAGAAAGCAGAGCCAACAGAAATGGAACTGGAAATTTTAAAGAGGGAGAAGATAAAAAATCTATACTTGCAGGAGACCTTGATTAAAAAGGTAGGAAATTGAAAGTTATTTTTGTCAGATTAAAAAATCCCACTGGATCATAAATGAAACTAAAATCCCTTCTGTCTCAGGATTGCAGCTAGTTTTGACTTTCTACAGTCCAGGAAAATGCTAACTGTTGCAAATTTAAGTGTAAATCAATATAAATCCATAACTATAACCTGTGTTCTGACTATTATCACTTGAAAAAAAAATCGTAGATTTCTTATTGATTGTGCCATGAATCTATGATCTTAGTGGCCAAAAAAACCCAAAAAACCAAAAAAAAAAACCAAACAAAAAAAACCCCAAGCAAACGAAAAAAAAAGGCAAGTAAAATTTTAGACATAACTTGAAAACTTACAGAGTTAAAAAAGCAGCATCACAACAACTTTGTAGATTCATGTTCTCAGCTCTTAAATAACTGTACTCTCAACTTGTTGGTCCAAAAATTACTTTGTAGGATTAGAAAAGGTACAAAAGAGAGTCATCAAAATGCTTAGTCATGGAAAAGATTCTTTAAAAGGTACATCTAAGTGGATAAAATATCTTTGGCCTGCAAAAAAAGTCAACTGAAATGGTTTTAGAGATGTGATAAAATTCTGAATAGCATAGAAAAAGAGAGTATGAATCATCTCTTAAAAGAAGGAGAGATATCAAATGAAATGGTCACATAGAAAGCTTGAAGCATGCAAATGAAAACAATTTTCCTATCCAACAATTAGCTAAGCTTTGGAACTCAGCTCTAGGATGTAGGAGAAGCTATAATTTGAAAGTGTGGGGGAAAAAATCCATTCAAAGCTGTCGAACACATACTGGTTCAAGCTCTAAGTCAGACTTTAGGAGGGTATAGAGAGCAGTATACCAGAGGTGTGCCACTGTTCACTTGTTTGCTCCATTTCTTAGCATTTCTTCTCTAATTTCTGCTACTGGGCATTGATTCTTTCGTCTGCCTCCACACAGACACCCTTGTGTGTATGTGTGTGAAGGTTTTGAGGGAATACTGAAATTTTGCTGTGAACATCACACACATGTAAGTTAATGTTAGCAGCTGCTAGTACTTATTTAGCTGTAAATGTCTAAGGGAAGAGCTAGCAGTTATTTCAAAAGAATTCTGTCAAGGCAGAAGAGTTATTTATTGATGCATCTGGAATTGTTACATAAACCACTGTAAACTACAGACTACTCTAAAATATTCTCTGAAAAGTAAAATACTTGAGAGATGGAGGAGATGCAGTGAAAGATTCCTGTGAAGCCCTGGTGATTCTTTTACTATTGTGCTGAGAATAAAGACACATTTGGGATTAACTTTGTCTTTCTAAGTGCATCAGTACTCTCTAAGAAACAGCAAGTCTGAGTTGTTGATTTGGCAGAGAGAATTTTTCCCTGCTGCTCCCTTCTCTAGCTTTGCATGTTTAACTGCACTGGTAACAATTTTCCTGTTCCTGATTTGATGCTCCTTTGCTCCAGATCAACACACTGGTGATCAACTTCGATGCTGAACTTTGCCTTTTGCGGCACAAGAAATTGAAGATGGATATGCAGATGAAAAGTGCTGCTCTGCGCTGCCTCACATGCTGTGAAGAGCTGCTTATTCTGAAGAAACTTGAGATACATGAGGACCTTCTTGAGGAGAAAATTTGCGCCCTCATCAATGAACAAGAGGGCATACAAGTAAGTAGGCCATGTGTACCATTAATTTAAATTTAACAGTGCCATTAATGCATGGCTTGAAACAAAAGCAAACCATAAAGTAAATTATGGCATCCCTTGGCTTTGTTTTAGCACCAATCAAGTGGCTAATGCTAAATTTTGAAAAACAAGAAACTCGTGATGAACAGCCTGCTAGGATGGTCACTTTTAACCTCTAATACTTAATTTTTTAATAATCTTAACATTTGTATTTTAATAGATCCTTCATGATATGGCGTAAATGACTAATGACATACTTTAAGAACATACTCCTAGGTGATGCTTGATGGAACTATGGGTTTAATCAAGAGAGAAAGACAAGTTCTGCATTTCCAGATCTTCATAGATGCATCCTATATACATACACTTGGGTTGTACTTTTTAACTGAAGTAGTTTCTTGTTTGTTTAGTCAAAATTGAAGAGCTGCCTTGCACAAATGGAGGATAGAAAGTGTGAGATTGTATTGCTTCAGGAACGTGAGAAAGCTCTTTATGCCAGCTTTGAAGCATCCCTTGGAGAAGACAACGAATTTGCTGATTTTCTGACCGATATTTTGAAGAAGGAAGTTGAGTATGTGGAAAAAGAAGAAGTAGGAAGAGAAGCAGGTTGGAGATTTTGTTGGTTTTGCTTTATGGATTTGTTATAAATATTTCCATGTGGCCAAGTACATGTCTCTTAGTCTAACTGGAGCCCTGAGTACACACAACACTCCAGTCAGTTCGAAACTCCATTAGGTCAGACCTACCCAGATTTGTTTATAGACTGACAACGTGTTCTGTGGTTGTCATCTTGAATGATAACAGTGATGTAATCCAGTTTCTAATATGGCTGCAGTTGGTCTGATAACAGCTCCTGCAATTTACACCCTGTAAGTCAATATTGAGGACTGATAATTGGTTAGAGGAAGAGGCACAGCTTTAGATAGGTACTTCCTATGCTGTACCAATGGGAGCTATGGATAAGTGATTAGTCTGTCACATTTGTGACATTCTGCTCTAATCTGTCCGTGGACTAATGAGAGATCATAAACCTAATCTGCAATCATCTATTAGTCACAGGACTAAACATATTACAAAAGGATTTAATTTGTCTTAGTGACTCAGTTCTAAGCTGGGGTGTCTTACTGAGCTAAAATACATGTGCTCTCTCTGACTTGGCTTTTGATTTCAAGTGGGACATGATTAGCAAAAAGTGCAGACAATGGTGATGCTTTTATGACAGATTTGTGCTTCCATATTCTGCTTGGCTGATTAATCTCTGTAGTAGAACAGTAAACCCACACAGTTTAAATTCATAACGCATATGAAGAGAGGAAATATATTGAAGTTAAGTCCCAAAAAACATGGTCTGCATTTGTGCCTGTTCTACTACTAGATGATCTTGACCTCTCTCTTTCTCTCTCACTTTTCCCCCTCCTCTTTTTTTTCTTCTTTTTGTGAAAACATCAGATCAGATCAATGCAATAGGCACAAGGTGCCTGGATTCACATATCACCAGAATGATCTTTCATGGGTTCCTGGGCTTGTGTTCACCAGCACATTGGCATAATGCGTAGCTGGTGGGTCTGGAGTGTTTTGCAAACCAGTCTCTGTTTCTTTCAGATGAAGAAAATGAGAATGAAGAGAAGGATGATGGAAAGCCTGACTTAAAGACTGATGAAGAAAATTGTGGGTCTGAAGATGTAGTCCTTGATGACTCTGTTTGCCCAGAAGGTACCTGAGCTGTTATTTCCTTGTGTTAACTAGTTGATTAGCTTTAGGGGCAACATTGTGTGTTGGAAAAGAAAACACAGATTTTTAGATTATTCACTGCATGGTAAAGTCATGAAGGGCTGGAATGTGTGTACCCCTCCTGTGTGCAGCATTTTTCCCCAGGAAACTTTGGTCAAGTAATAAAAGCACTGGTAGTGTAGACTACCCTAATTAAAAAAGCTTGGAAAAATAAAACTTAGCTAAGCAGTAAGAATTAATTATTTTGTGTAAAGAAGCATTCACCATTTCATGGCTGTTATCTGGAGAGAAAAGGCTCCTCTCTGGGGTGGAGCAGTGGCAAGGCTGTAGCTGCTCTCTGGAAACCAGCTGCCTTGCCTGGCTGGATTCGTCCCTGTTTAGGGAAATTCTGAGGGGATCCTCATGCTGTTAATTGAAGCTCTTTGTTACCACCTCGTGGATTTATGCAGCAATTGCCTGTTGCTAGGCTGCTCTGAAAAGTTAGGAGCTTTACTTTGCAAAATCCTCTTCATTTGTGCATTCAAAAAAGGCAGGCAGCCTTTCTCACCTCCTTTTCTTTTGTATGAGCTTAGCTAATTCAGGATGTTGTTTTTTAAAAAAATTCTTTGAGTGATGTGTCAATGACCATGTAACAGCACTGCATAATTTTCAAGTTCAAACTTACCAACAATTCGCCTTCCCTTTTTTAAAATTGGATTTTAAAATCATTTCAACAAATTGAATTTTTTATTAACTCCTCGTTCATCTATTTTTTTAATGGAATGTTGGGAAGAAATAAAGATTTTTACTTCTTATTAAAAAGTCCAAATTGCTAATTTAATAGGGAAATTACATGTTGCATTATCCTCTTCATATTTGTCTCTTTATGTGGATGTTTTCTTTCCTTTATTGGCCTCTCTTTTTTATTATTATGCCTGCTGATTTGGGCATAATTATGCACTTGTTTAGCATTACTGAAATCACAGTATTAGATAGAAATTCACAGATCTTCCTTACCATGACACAGGTTCTATGAAATACAGCTTTGTTTACAAATAGAGCTATAAATGATCCCTACAGCAAGTTCATAACTTATAGTGAAGGGTGTTATGGAGAAACAACTACGTGCTCACATAATTGAATATTTTACTGCAACACATATTAATTACTGGGGCTGCATTGCTTACAAAAACTAGTATTTGAGCTCTTGGCTTTATTGCTAGCTTTGATGCATTCAATCTGACTTCTGGAAACAAACTGTTTTGACTGAATGTAAAGAAGAAAATGATCCATGCAAGACATTCACCTGGTCATGGAGGCATGTGGCCCATGGGTTTATGTTTAAGGAAGCTCTAGGGAACCAAACCCGTGGTGTTTTTATGCGGAATGCTGGGAATGTGCACAGCAGGAGAAGGTACTAGCTGTACCCAGTAACTCCAGGGCAGTCACAGTGATAGTAAGCTCTTCTTTGACCCTTTTCCTCCCCAGGCTGCAGTGAGGATCTCTTCCTGAACACCATCCAGCTCCGGCAGCAGCGGATACGCATTGAGAAAGCTTTAGCAGAGGAGAAGAAAGTTGCCGCTGACCTCAAAAAGGAATACGATGCCTTGGCCATAAAGGTATTGTAGTGTTTTCTCAGCAAGCATCAGCATGTTCAATATAGTGCTAGTGATAAGTGCTAGTCTAAGGTTTAAAAACAAAATCCTAACCCTCTGAGGGGCCTCCACTTGGGGAGATATATCTGTGGTAGCACAGAGGCAGGAGGCAGCTTGACATGGGTCTCCTGTTCTGAAAAGGGTAAATCAAGTTGGTCCAACCTTAGTTTTTATGGGGCTGGATCCAGGCTTTAGGTCCAGTTCCTTCCCACTTCCTTCCAGTTCCTTCCTGTCTAGCCTCATGCAGCAGCAGGAACTGGATTCTCTGGTTTGGATGAAGCACATGGTGTGGTCTGGCCTGTCCTCCGTGTGTGTGTGTATAGGAACAGAGATTGAAGAATTCTTACCCTAACACAAATCCAGATTAAAATAAATGCATAAAAAACCCTATTCTTTCATCTATTTCTTTTACTTTTTGTTATTTTCTGTTGCTCTTTGTCAAAGGTAATCACTGAATAAACTCTTTTGGTACAATTTTTCCATTTTGCTTTCTTTAACTCCTGCATTCATTAAGAATTTTGATTTGTACTAATTAAAAAAAAAATCTTATTTTGAAGGGTCATCTGGAAGAGAGAGAGTGTTACCAAAATAACATTATGCAAGTCTTACACTTTTTTGTCTCAAAAATGTTCCATCAAGCATGCTTAATATACAACATTTTTTAGGTTTTAAAGGCTTTCCTAAGTGCCAGCTGCCACATATTCACCCTGGGGCATGACATTTGAGTCTGAATTGTTTCTTTCTCATGCAGAATCAATAAGCATTTCCAGGCATAAGACAATAAAAATTATCTTGCAGGCTCTGTAGATCTACAAGTGTTTTAGATGCTAAACAAAGCAGCTGTCTCCTGATACATACAAGGCTTCTCTAAGGAAACATTCATGATGCCATGAATGCCATCATACATGTGTGCAAAGGCATTCAGGTTAGAATCTTGCTTGAATATATGTAGATGATCCTTGGGTTTCCCTGTGAAACTCATCTGTCATATATAGTTTTAAAAAAGCACATTTCTATATACTTATTTCCCTTTGGATCAGGAACTCTAACAGAACCTTGTTGCCTTATGTGTTCTAAGTATCACAGGATTTTGTTTGTCCACAATTTGTCTTTCTGCAGGCAAAAAAAATAGAAACCAGTCTGGACACAACAAACAGGGAACTGGAGGCCTTTCAGTGGGAAAAGCTGCACAGACTGAATGAACTGTATGTGGTTGTGCCTTTGAGACTCCATCAGGTAATTCAAGATGTGCATCTGCATGTGCAGAATGGCCTGTGAACGTCTAAACAATGGTGTTACTGTTCTTTGGGGCCCTTAGTTCCTGATTCACTATGGTCTCCTGAGAGGGAAGTGCCCTTAACTGAACTACATGCTGCTATTTCCTCTAGAATTCCCCTTTTTTCCCCTTCTCCTGCAGAAACGAGGTAAGGACAGGCAGGCTGGCCCATTGCTGAAATGTGCATAGTCTTCCAGTGCTGTGTAGGTTTGGCATGGTATTCTCCTTCAGGTCCATACCTACTGATATTGTCCTGGGGGAAAAAAACCAAAACAAATCACCTCCCCAGAAAAACAAATCAAAAAAGCCCTGAAAACTGTTGAAACTAATGGGAATTCTGCCCAATTCAATAATGACAGATTGGATACAATGCATTCATTCACACAATTCCCTGCCCCAAAAAAAGAGTAGTGCCCATGCTTAGCATTACATCACTCACTAGCTCTCTTTTGCTCACATGTTTGCTATAAAGAGACATCTCCATCATTATACCCTTAATAAGTAAAGCCAGCCTTGCTCATTTCTGGCTGCTTTTGCAGGTGCACTGCTTGGTTGATGGGGAGATGCCCCGTGACTTCTCCCAGACTTTAGTATTTACCAACCAGTCCTTGCAGTACCTGCGGAAGAGAATTGTAGACCAACGTAATGAAAAGAGAATGCAAAGAGAGACCCATAGGAAGGCCAAGGAGCAACATAAGGAGCTTCTCCAGGACAAAAAGGAGATGCAGAAGGAGATTAAACGTGAGTAACAGAGACTCTGAACAACACAACATTGCTGATGTTCCTTCTGTCCCTCTCACTGGGTGTGGGTAACTCACCACAACTGTCTCTATACTCGCACAGATGTCCTGTACAGAAGGTTACTGCAGAAAATAGAACAGATCAAGAGGACTGTTTTGATGGAATAGCAGTGGTCCAGCACTGCAGAGTCATCAGGCTGTGCAAAATAATTTGGGAACTAAGTAGAGCTGACTGAGATGAGACACTGGAAGTCTGGACAAATATTTGCTATTTCTGCTTGTAAACCAGAACTTCTAGGACAAAAGTAGTTTCCCCAAAGATACATGAGCTTTTTCTGGCAATTTCCTCCCCTTTGTAACATCTGAAGAAGGAAACATGCCCTAATCAAAACACTTTCCCAAGAGCCAAACCTAAAGCTGTGTCTAGCACCACCAAGCCGGCAGAGGCCCTATATAGCCCATGGTGTGAGAGTGGCTTTACTAGGACAGGCTTAGAGTGTGGCTTAGTGACCACACAGGCAAGATCATGGACAAGGACAAATGGCATGACTCAGCCATGAGCTCTGTGTGGTTTTGTGTGAATTATTTATTACAGAGCAAATACAAAGAGCTCACACAAAAAGCTGGGGTAAGGCAGAAATTCTTATAAACCAATGAATGACAGTGCTGCCATTTGTGCCAATGTCCCTCTGTTAGAACTGGAGGAGAGGTGCAATCTTCTGATGATGGAGAAGTTTGGTCGGCTGGTTGATTTTGAAGCAGTTCAAGTCCACTCTGTTAATATACCGATGGAGCAGATGAAAGTGAGAATAATGGAGAAAGAATATGAGCATTTTGTGGAGCTCAAAGAATGGGAGGTAAGCAGCAGGAAAAGTGTTGTGATGATCTGTTAAGGCTTAGTTTCCCTGGGGGCTGAAAAGTTACCCTAAAATCTTTTGTGAACATGCTCATGTTTGATTTTTTTTTCACTTGTCCTTAATAGACCGCAGTTTTCAACTCCACTTTCCCATCATCATTCCTACCTCTGCTGTAGTTGTTGGTGCACATCCCATTTTTCACTGAGGTAGTTGATCTCTCTGTTTTGCTTTCCTCAAACACATTGTCCTACTTCATTCCCTAAGTGAAGCTCTTGCAGAGTGCTTTTCTCTGGTTCTCAGGTGGCATTCAGTACCTCCTGCCTTCTCTCAGTGCCTTTGTGACAAACTATCTGAGTACAGGGCAGGCTCTGGCTCATGCCTGGGGTGCCAGTCTGTGTAGTCTGACAAGTTTGTGTCTCCATTTGGTGGGGCCTAAGGCTCAGCTGCTGTGGTGCAAGCAGGCAACACGCTTATGCTGCCCTTACAGAAGAGCACAGGAGGGTACAGAAGTACTATGTACCTAATGGCTTTCTTTTTCCCCACACTTTTGCCTAACTGCTTTATTTACTTAGGCATTTGTAATTTATATAAATTGAAAACAAGAAGATGACATTGCACTAAAGATGGTGGTGTGGGATCAGGCAGTGTGGCAGGATCAGTCTGCTGTTTACCTGTGACATTTACATTGTGCCAAGCACTTCTTCCCCACTCCACACTTTTTGTCCTCTCTCATCCCACATCAACTTCTTGCATCTTTCTAGGAAAGAATTGTAGTCCTGCAACATCAGCTAACAAAGCTGACAAGGGAAAACACCAGCAAGCTGCACCAGCTGAACAGGTTTTGCCATGAAAAGCATCAGCTCGAAACTGAGCTAGAATCACTGATGACTGGTCAGGTGAGCCTTTTAGCCACTGCAGTGCTTGGGACTCTTCAGAAATGGGTAGGGGATCATCTGAACCCTCACCAGCTCCCTGGTCTCACATCCTGCTCTGCAGTCAGCAGTTTGGGCTAGGAGTGGGAGAAGCTGAATGGTTGCTCCATACCTTAGCGTCTCTCCCATTTCTTACTTAGCTGCTTTCTAAGACTAAAACAAACTCATTTCTAATTAAAATTTGCCTTGAAGGAATTAAAAGAGTATTCCTTTGTTACATGGAAACAGTCATGTTACAGTCATGTAACAGCATTACAATGAGAAGTGGATTTATTGCTCTGTACCAGGGAGTAAGTCTAAGTTAGTGAACTTTCATTCTTTCACATGGTTCTGCCTAAGGTGGGGAGAAGTCATGGGTATGTCCTGGTTCTTGGAAAGCTTCACTTCCCCTGCTTGAAATAAATTTCTACTGTTCATTCTCCATGTTTTATAGGAGCAAATTTTTTTCCTCTCCATTTTTTTTCCTCTACAGGGCGCAGAATTTGAGGGCACCCGAACTGCTGACCTCAAAGAGACAGCCAGGCTGGAGTCACGGCTCGTGCACATAACTTGTGAGGTGGCCTTTCTGAGAGAGCAGATCAACCACGGCAGAGTGTGTAGGAGGTAAAAGAACTTGCTTTCCTTAGCAGAAAAGGTGGGTGCCTCTTTCTACAAGCTTTACCACAGGACTCTGAGACGCCAACTCCCTGTTCAGAAATAGTAACTAACAATCCAAGTCACCCTTAAAATTAACTGTGGCAGCAGTCATGGCTGGAAGTGCAAAATTAATTGTTTTGGCTATCCAGGGGTTTAGTTGTAAAGGGTTATATTTGTCTTATCACAATATGACTGTAACAATATATATGGAATAAAAAATAGCAAATAAAACTACTAAATATTGTTATCAGTCCATTGCAGAGGGTTTCACTGGACAAGGTGCCCTGTGTGTGTCCATGTGTGTGCATTGTGTCTATGTCTGCTCTTCAAACAAGTGGCTGTGAAAAGCTGAAGTCTCACAGGGGCAAATACTGCTTTGGTATCTTGTTCTCAAAAATGGTAAAAGCAGTCTGTCCCAAGCAAGCATTTGTTACTGCTGAGCAGCAGTGGCCCTGCTCTGCTAACTGAGCTAATTAGTCAAGGGATGTGCTACTGGCTAGGAGAAAGCAAAGGGGCCTTTCTCCCCAGGGCAGGACATGGCATTTACCTGGCAGGAGGAGGGTGAAGTCAGCCTGTAATTCCACTGGCTTGCACCTGCCTGATCAGTGAGAGGGCCAAGCTCTGTGTGTTTTCAGGTGTTGCTCTTTTTTGCCTCTCTCACTTGGAGTGGTGGCAGCATGTGATCATTTACAGTGCTTACACCCTGTCTGACTGTGAAACCTTCCTCCATCCCTAGGGTGGAGGGGTTGTGTTCTTCCCATGCAAGGTTCCTGAGGTGCTTATTTTTAATTGAATAAAATAAACAACCTCCAGCTGCTCTTGCTGTTCCTCCCCACTTCCCACCTCTTGCCACAGGTCTTTGTGTCTCTGTCTGGTGTACGCTCAGCAGGGCTCCAGCCATATCCCAGCCAGGCACAAGATCTTCCTGCTGGTCCCAGCACAAGCCTCTGAGTGGTCCTTGTGCAGCCTGCCTTTACAGGGAGCCCCTGCTGGGGAGCACAGCTGCTGCTGGGGTGGGAGCTCTTGTGCAGCTGCAGGTTGTGCCCAGGGAGGTGGGAAATGGCTGGAGCCCCAGGCAAGGGGCTGTCTGGCACCAATCCCTTTCCTAACAAAGGGCAAGGACATCCAGCGCCAGCTGGGGAACCAGACAGTCAGAGACTCAGCTGGAGACGGGGAACAAGACCCCAGACCAAGTATCACCAGTGACTATTTGGAAAACTCTAACTGCAGGAAAATGTCACCTTTCCCCAGGTGTCCTGCTTGCTGTACGTCTGCAAGTGAAAAAGAGAAAGCTTATTCTGTGTGAGGAATTAGCATAGAGCCAGGCTCAGCAAAGACTAAAGCCTTTATTTTAGATGTTAAAGCATGGATTTGTCTTTACAGATAGGCGGCTGCAGATGGCGTGTATGTGAAAGGCTGTTTAAGTTGATCAGGCAGAGTGCATAACTCCAGTCCATTCACAGGCGTGTGTTCCTGGAACAAACCTTCCTGGAGGGAGAGGAAAAGACCTTTTGGACAGCATTATTTGTTGTGAAGCCCTCGCTGCAGGAGGGCGCTGGCTCTTGGTGGTGGCAGCTCTGTTTGGACCCATGTCCCGCAGTGTCCCTTGTCCAGCTGATTCCATTGTGTGCTCTGATGGTGCCACCAGGAGTTGCTGTCTTGTATCCTGGGTCCTCCTGTGACCTTGCTGAGGATGCCTTCTGTCTCCATAGCATTTTAAAAGGCACATATACATCTATATACAAGTGTATAAATATATAAATAGGGGTGTTATACAAAAATAAATACCCTTTCTCTTTTTCTCTTTAGAATAAGTCTTTTGCAAAAGGCAGCTTGGTCCCTAGCTGGTGGGAGGATGAGTCTCTAAGGGTCTCAGTGGTGGAGGGCTGCTGTTCAGATGTCTTGGTAGGTCCTGACCCAAAGATGTGATCACCGGATTCTGGGAATGGAGATCTCTGGACTGGCAGCAATCTAGTCTTTCTACCTCTTCAACTGGCACTAGGCCTAAGCAGCAAGGGCTTCCTGAGGGGGAAAGGAGCAAGAAATTATTACAATGCACACTGGAATGAAAGATGCTGTGGGAGGTTTCAAGTCAACAGTTCACTTTATGAGGAGGGGTACTCTGATCAAAGAGGAAGATCTGCATTCTGAAAGTCTGTGTGGGAATTTGATGCCATGATCACACAAAACAAGTTTGATCTGCACTACGCAGGTGCATCAACAGATTAGGTCCTAGAGAGACAGATTCATATCACTTGAACATGAATCATCAGAAAGGCTCTGCAATGAGGTTTCCCTTCAAGAGCAGCCTAAAATGATGACATGAAGGAGGCATGGAGTTTTCCAAACCACTGACCTTGGTGGAAGAGGGTATCCCGTCGAGCATCCAGGCCAGGGCCTTCCACTTTGCTTCCCATCACTGGATGATGGAAGCCAACAAAGTGCTCTTGAAAGTGAGGACAGTCATCTTGTGGCTGAAGAAGCTGGTGAGTGGAGTCATCTGGGAGACTGTAGAGGAAAGAGCTGTCTTCTGTTCTGGAGCTGGGCAATCTGGGGAAGCAGGCAAAGGGGTTTAGTGCTGTTCACAGATCTTTCCTCCTTGAAAGATATAACTCGTGTCATGTCTCAGCCAGCTCATCAATGCTGTGACTCAGAACATTCCTAAATGAGGGGAAGAGCAGAAATTGGGATATATTTGTGAAATGGGAATGAGGTGATGTGGGACCTGGTATCCATGATCCAACAGCTGGTGAGTGCCACAGGAGCCTGGAGGAATAGTGCCTCACAGGGAGCACAGTAATGAACATGTCTGAACAGTGAGACACAAAGCACTCACAACTGGACACTGGGCAGATTCTGAGGGTGCTGTTTATCAGGATCAATCATAGATGTTTGCTTCTCTCATCCTGCTTTTTAGTCTCCCACTTAGAAAAAGGAGGACAAAAAGGGGACAGAGGGGAGTAGGTCTTGGCCACCTCTACAAGTAAATTATTCCCTCCTGAAATCTAAGAGGAAGGAGTTGTGCAAAGAGAATTTAGACCAAGGTGTCCTAGTGCTGGAGCATGGATTTGTTTCTCAAGAGTTGGGACAGATAGGAGTGTACTGAGGGCAGGCTTTTGAGAGCATATAGTCGTCTTGTGGGCCCCAGTGGATTGTTCCACCCTCCCTCCACACTCCAGGACTCACCTGGAGGGCTGGTAGTCTTGCTGGGCACTCCCATTCTGCAGCACTCTTGCCTGCAGCAAGGCATTGGTCTCCTCATGTGACTGGAAGAGAGAAGGATTCTTAGAGCAATGGCACACAGCAGTATTAAGAGGCAGGTGCTGATTTGTGAGTCAGAGCCCTGGGGCAGACTGCTGAAGCTCCTACAGCAGGAGGCAGAAGAAGCTGAAACTCTTTCTTCTGCTACTGAGGGCAGTGGAACTGACCATTAAAAACTCACTTTATACTTATTGCTGAATCCAAGGGGGATAAGCAATTTATAGTCTCAGCTCTGGCACTGCCTGTTACACTTTACAGACAGAGTCCTCAGCACTGTCAGTCCCTGTGAGCTCAGGGGACACAGGAACCATTCCCATAAGAGTTGCCTTTTCTCACTGCCTCCTCCATACTCAAGAGGTACTGGCCCAAGAATCCACCCCTTCACCAGCTTTTTGGAGGCCTTCCTGTTCCCCGCATGTCTCAAAAAGGGAAATCTCTTTTGGGAAGCCAGCCTTGCCACTTCTGCATGCTGTAAAGTGTGTCAGCCATGTCTGGAGAAGCCCTCTGACTGCAAGTGCGGCCACCAGCTCATGACAAACCTGCTCTTGATCCCAGGTGTGGACTCACCTGCGGCACTTCATCGGGGCTGTAATCTCGGGGCTTGGTGCTTGCGTACCCCGCCCCTGCAGAGGTGCAGATGCCATTCAGATGTGCCCTGCCGGTATAGGGCTGCCCATTAACAAAGGGATGGCCATTGGCACGAGGAGCAGAGATCCCTCTCAGAGGCACCATGGTGTACTGGCATGATGACACCAGCAGCCCAGCTCCTGGGAAGCTCATGTCAATGGTTTGCTCTGCAGAGGGAAGGAAAAGGAAGTCTGAGGCAAAAATGAGAGGTAAAGTCAAGCCTGTTGAAGCTCAGCATGTAGAGGGTTAGACTGTCCTACCAGGCAGCTTTTTTGGAACTCAAATCACTCCTGGAGATAAATGGTGGAAAGCGGCCCTTTGCCCCTAGTCCTTGAGGTTCCTTTGCAACAAGGCAAGCAGGACAAGGGACAGTGGCCTTTGTTTTTATGGGGTTCCACATGACATCTGAAACTTGCCCTCTGTTCAGCCCTTCCCCACTTCTCAGAATTCCCTCATATTGTGGGTGTTTGATGCAATTACATGCAGGGTCAGATTTAATTCACAAGCTAACCATATCCTGTAAATCAGCCCCCAAGAAACAACCCTTACTCTGTTTGGACCAAGCTCTCCAAAGGCAAAAGGGGATGAAGGCCACAATGAGGAGTACGATGGAGCCCAGCACAACGCCGACAATCAAGTATGGCAAGTCGCTGGAACGGGCCACCATGGCTCCTGTCCCCAGGCCACTGTGCCCACCACTGAGCGGGGGACGCTGCTGGGGGGGCACTGTGGAGGGTGGAAGACGACCTGGCAGACCAAGGGACTTCCGAGCTGTGGAAGGAAGAGAGAATGTTAGAGACAAGGCAGAGGGCACAGCAGGCCAGTTCAGGGATGTTTGTGCTGCTGTGGAGTGGCCAGACTTCTGTGGTGGCTTTAAAGAAGCACTCCTGGATGACAGGATTCCCAGGCTGATGCATACAGCAGTACAGACCTCTGTGCTTGGCTCACAGCTTTCCCAAATCTGCCCTTGGACTGCTCAAGCAAAAGCAAAACCAGAAGAGCTTCTCCAAAGCACACACTTAGACTTAATGCTGTTCCTGTCATGACAGTGCAGCTTCTTGAAAGACAATATGAGGCCTGCTTCTAATGCAACATGGAGTTCAGCACAGCAAGGGAAAGCCAGCCATTCTGTTTCCTGTCACCTCCTATGTGAAAATTAAGAAAACAAAGGTAACTGTTGCCCTGAGGGACAGCTATGGACTCTGCACAAGGAGTGAGTACACAGAGCAGTCACACTGATCAACAGCATGCATGAGCCTGTGCCTCTCTTCTCTCCAGTGCTGCCTCCACTACTTTGCAGGATCTTGGGTGAATCACTGTCAGGCAGGGATGGTTCCTGCCCTGCTGTGCTCTGACAGCTGCAGGCAGGGAAGGCAGCAGGCTGTGCTCCCACAGCTGCCCTGGGAGGCCGCTTACCTTTGGTTTCACAGATCATCACGTTGCTGAACTCGCTTTCGCCTCCCTCGTTGAAGCACTGCATCTTAATGTCATATGAGGTCTCTGGCTGCAGGTGGCTGATGGAGTGCCAGTACCGGTCTCCTGAGGAGGGAACAAACACATGGAGCTCTTAACTTCCTCAGGGAGCAGGCAGCTGGCCTGGTAAAGTAGCTTGGACAGCCACTGCCTTTTGTGCGCAGGGCTCCTTTTGACTGTGCTGTCTTCCATAGGGACCAACAGCTGGGACCAGTCTCTCTATGTCTCCTACCTTCCACCACATCTTTCTTGTAGTCACTGTCATTGTCACTGTCAGTGGGGCGGTAGTAGATGTAAAATCCATGGATGGGAGTGTTGTTGTTGCTGGCTGGGATGTACTGCAGAGAATGGGAGGGAGAGCAGAAATTAGCAGAGATGTCCACGCTTGTATTGTACTAGGTGAGGAGCAGCGGGGATGAATGGGATGGGTAAGGAAGATAACCTAGCAGAGGAATCGTCTTCATGTTGACATTGGTTTGCACAATAAGGGCTTTTCTACAAAAGCTCTGTGCTACTTTCTACTCTCAAGCTTTGCTTCTCTCAGGTAACAGACAAGCTGTGAATCTGGGCCTGTCACTCCAGGCATCCAGTGCTCTGCTCCCTCTCGGCAACCACAGCCAATGATTCAGAGAAAAAAATTTCTCAACAACAGTGACTCAGCTGGGCACAGGCAAGCACACCACCACCATCTTGGCTCTGGTAGGTTCATGGCTTCCAGACAAACTGGGTCTTGCCATGAACTGGTCACTGCAGGAGCTTTGTGTTCCTGAAGACAGTTCTCTTCCTCCCCCACACCCACGGCAACATTGTCCCAGCTCCATGTGTTCTTGTTGTCTTTCACCCAGTTTTTTTATCAGCTACTGTTTCAATGAACACCTGTGCCCATCCTGCCTTGTGGCAGTTTCTGGCTAGAAGCAGCTACAAGAAGAGAGCAATGCATCCCTCTGAATAAGCTCTAAACTGTTGAAAACACTTGGATCTGGGCTTGTGATCCAAAAGATCCTACCCACTCCTAAAAAATCCTCTGGAATGGACTGCTGTAAATGATTATGAGCATTTAGGACTGTTACCCACCCAATGAGAGTGAAGGGTGTATCTGCTGGAAAATGCTAGGACAGAGAGAGGTGCTAATTGATTTTAGAAATCTGGCCAGGAGAGCAAGCAGCTACCCAATGCATTGTTCAGCTGTGCTTAATGAACAAAATGGTCAAGATCCCACAGTTATCCACTGAAATCTTCCCGTATAAAATTGCAGGATTCATGTGGAAAGGGTTTCCTAGGCTGTCTGACTTCCTGCCCTTCTATGAGTCCCAAGTGCAGTCCTCCTTTGATGGAGGCAGCTCTTGGATCCCAGATCCATTTGTGCTGGTGACAGGCTCCAGTGTGGTAACCTGGAGGAGGTGTAAGCTGGGCAAGGGCACCCCTGGTACCCCCCTGCAGCGCTCTCAGCCCCACAAGCCCTACCATCCACTTGAGCATGATGGTGGTCTCGTTGATGGCGTCCGTGAAGGTGATGTAGGGCCCGGCCACGGGGCGCTCGTAGACGCGGCTGCTGTACCCAGACACCACGTACGGCCGGGACGCCGCGCTGGGCTCGCTCTCCCCCAGGATGTTCAGCGCCCGGACACGGAACTTATAGGATGTGCCTGGGGGGAAAATGGGAAATAAAACTGTTGGAGGGATTGGAGTTTTCCAAGGTTCCTACTGTCAGCATGGCCCTGACTCTGAAGAGGGGCTCCATCTCCAGAAGGCAGAGAGCCTACAGCAAGTTTGTTGTGGAAGTCCAAACACTGAATGGCCACATTTCAGCCATGTCCTAGATGGAGCCTGCTTTTATTTATCTTCCCCAATTCCTGTCTGGATAGTCCAAAAATCAGATAGTGGTTTTGGAAGGTGTGCAGGGGGTTAAGAAATGCCTGAAAGGATATCCTGACATGAAAGCAGGTATGGAAAGGCATTCTTCCTCTACTCCATGGGAATTAAGTACACCAATTCAAAGCTCAAACTCTACATAATTTTTTCCTCAAACTTCATTTTACTGATTTTTACTTTGGGGTAGTTATGTTCCCCTTTTAAGCTGTGCAGCTCTGTGATGAAATATTTTCTCATGTGAAGTGCAATGGGATTTGTGTGCCCATCTGTCTTGCCTGTGGCTAAGGAAAGTTCTGTCCTGTCTTGTAAAAGGCAAAACCGAATGCCTTTAGTAACTGTATCCTGTAATACAGAAAAGCATGCCTAAGCCTCCCTGAGGGAGGTCAGACCTGTGCTGGTCTCTGCAGCTGGAGAAATTGGAGAAGCATCTGCAGCTTTTTCTCCATGCACCTAAGGCAGGCGTCAGGGAAGCTTTGTATTGCTCACGCATGCCAGGGCTGAGCAGGATGTGACAGATGGTTAACCATCCTACAGGGACCCTGCAGCTTTCCTATGGACCTCCAGGAAGCAGGGAGGAGAGCACCTGCCTACCTTTCTCCAGGCCTGGGATTTCCACAGAGAGGCGAGAAGGAGGAATGTCACTGGTGGCCAGGACCCAGTCTCCCAATTTCTTCAATTTCTTATATTCCACGCGGAAAGACTGGATAGGGAACCCGCCGTTCCCACGGGGGATCCAGGTCACATAGACAGATGTCTCTGATGCCATGGAGATGGTTGGACGGTCCGGTGCCTCTGGAGCTGCAAGGGACCCAGAAGGACATCAGGACATGAAACCTATTCTTGTCACCCTGTCTGGAGAATCCTGTAGCTCAGAGGTATGTGGGTGAAGGACAACCTGCATTGCACCCAGCCACATGCTCTGCAACTCCTGAATGCTCTCTTCCTTCTGTCTCTTCATTAGAGCTGGCACCCCCAAATCCTCATGCCTTTCAGTTTGTGCCCACAAGCACCTTTTACTCCTGCTTGCATCTTGCTCCTTTTCCACTCCCAGCTCAAGTAGGATGAGAAAAGGTTTGAGGTGTGATCACCCATCATGCGAGGGAAAGCAGTTAGAGGGGTGGATGCAGTGCTGGAGATGCAGCAAAAAAGCCTGGGTGATGTGGAAGCAGTGAGCAGAGGGAGACTGATGCTGGGGATAACCAAGGAGATGGGAACAGGAGAGATTGAAGAGAAACAGCTGAGAAGCAAATAAGGAAAAGTTCTGAACTGTGGAAATGCAATTTGACAGGAAAACAATCACAAGATGGGAAGGAAAGAGATGAAGGGAGGTATGGATATGAAAATGAAGACAACAAATGAATGAGTATGGGGGAGACTGAGGATGGAACTTCACAGGAGGATTAAAATTGAAGTAGAGAATTTCACAGAAATTATAAAGGCAACAGTAATGATAGAGACAAGGTGGGAAACAACAAATGAGATTGACCAGTAAGGATCTTATGTTTCTCCAGTGCAGCAAGATACCCAAATGGAGCACTCTGCACCCCTAGCATGGAAATGAACTGCCCCTAGCCAGGGCTTGGCTGAGAGAGGAGGATGCCAGGACATGCAGGGACTTGGTCCCCATTCCTCCCTCCATCAGCACCCACTGGTGCAGCGCAGTTTGTTGTTCCTGTGCCCCCCACATTCACAGATTCCAAGACAGGGCTCTCTGAACCCTCTGTGTGGAACTCAGCAAGAGACAGAGTTGCTGAGATGTCCTTGCATTAAAGGTGGGACCAGGCAGTGTCATTTGCTTGGTCTCCAGAACTGACTGTCTGCCAAGGGCAGTGGCAGGGGTGTCCAAAAAGGGTCTCCTTGTCAGAAGCTAGAAACCACCCATCCAGCACTACAGTTTTGATTTATCCAGTGGAGATGTCAACCCCAGCATGGCCTGGCCGCTGCCACCCACAAGAGCCCCAGCACCCCTCCCGCCCCCTGCTGGCAGCTCAGGGAGGGCCTTACGGGACAGACGGCTGTTGTCGGCCTGGTTACTGCTCTGAGTGCTCGTGCCTGGGTCATCCCTCTGGATCTGCTGCTCTTTGCTGGCAACAATCTCTGGTTTGGGGCGCCGGCCTGTGCAGAAGGGAGAGGTGGCATCAGTAACTGAGAGATGCGCTCAGAATTAACTTTTGCTGCGATGAGGAAAGCAAATATTCCCAGATAGGATGCGGAGGTAAGTATTTCCTGAACTCTAACAGCCCTAGGGACTAAAAGCACTCAGCCTGTTGGCAGGAACTAAAGCTAAAGGGGCAGATTTGTTAGTAGATCCCCTTCATATTTAATTTTCTGCAACTTTTAATTGATTTTCTTGAAATGTTGCTAGATTTCTGTCTCCAGGCAGAGGATGGATTAAACAACCTCTTGACATTTATACTAGACCCATTTTCTACAGTTCTGCAGGTGTTCAACTGAGACATCAAGGGAAGAAGGGATTTGCTCCAACCCAACAGAGGATCAGTTGCAATTTTCCCTATCCTACCCTCCACTTTCCCTGCTGACAGTTGCTCTAAGCTGAGGGCAGATGGGTTTGCAGAGCAGAAACACTCCCACTGTCCTAAGGCTGCTGCCTTGTGCCTCAGGGCTGGGATAGGATGTTTCAGAGCCCAGGGGAGCCCCGGGGAAAGCTCTGCCCTTTACCAGTGCGGAAGGTCACCATGGCCGTCTGTCCCTCGCCGGCACAGTTGTGAGCGGCCATCTCCACCTCGTAGAGGCTGCCAGGGTCCAGCCTGGTGAGGGTCAGGCGGTGCTGCGAGGCTGGCACATCCCTCACGGCCCAGCTGTCCGAGGCATTGGTGACCTGCTGAGAGACCAATGCAGGTGTTGCAGAGCTTGGGGCAGGCTTGGCTGCTTGTGGGCACTGAGCTCAGAAATCTTATTAGTAAGTTGTGTCCCAACCACATCTACCTTCCCTTCCTTCTCTGCAAAGGAGGGAGATGTTTCCAGCCTGATTTTGCAAAGCATTTCAGGTATAATCAGGACAACTCACCCAAATCCCAGAGTGTTTTCTTGACCCCAGGGTTCAGTCAGCCTTGTTCTGTCCTCTGGTTCCCTTTTGATACCACCACCCCTCAATGTGTGTAAATCTCAGGAGCAGTCATGCCTCACAAAACGCAGCATTAGTCACAGGACTGAGGTGCTTTAGGAGCCAAATCTCTCCTGCAGCCCAGCTGCTGAGCTGCTCATTTAGATATTGGCCATTTCCATGGGATGAGGTACCCAGACACAACTTTGTTTCACTGAGTTTTATCCAGCCTCACCCCAGGCACTTTGGGGCTGAAATGAAGAACCATAAAGCTGGAGCAAAGGTTTCTGCAGAGAAGAGACTGTATGGCCACAGCCCTCAGAAAAGCTTGGACACACAGTTTGTTTTTTGGTGATACCCTGATGCCCCATGCAGAGGGGGAGAGAAGGTGGAACTTTCCTCCTTCTCCCAAGCTGCAAAGATAATATTTTTGCAGGCAAATAGGCAGGACACTGAAGTGACCCGGTGCCGAAAGGAGCATTAGTAATGCAAGCAACGCAACAGAACGGAAATGCCAAGACCCTGCTGTATCATTCATCTTCTCCAAGCGTTTGACACTGACTGATTAATGCCTGCCTCGTTTTATTTTTATTCCTGAGCCTGCAAAGTTGTGAGGCCAAGGCCAGGAAAGGAAAGGAGAATTTCTTGAGAAACAAAAATAAGGGCTGCATGGCATTTGACTGCTTGCAGACTGCTGGGAGTTTAGCAGCAGTGTAGGAACAGGGTAAAAAGAGACATTCACAGATATTTTCTAGAGAAGAAGCAAGAAGCTTGCCCAGTACAAATGCAGGTCTCCTGTCAGTAGGTCTAACCTTCCTTACAGCCATCTTCTACACAAAGAGCCTTTTCTTTTGTTGCTGAATTGATTCCTTCCCTCTCCACACACATGCTTTTCCAGTCAGAAATGTCAAAACCAGATCATTATATAACTTGATCCTAAGGATCTTGGACAGAAAGAGACTCTTTCTAAACAAGTTTAAGGGTTATTGGGACTAATTCCTTTCCACACAATCCTTAAGCATCCCAAGAAAGAGTCTCCAGCTGAGAATTTGGACTACACTGAAAACATATTACTGCAAACTGCAGTGACCCATGGTGACCTTCACAGCCCTATGGCCCCTTCCAGGTGACACACTGAAAAACAAATCAAATATGGACAAACTCCAAGGCTGCAAGTTAAGATTGCAAGCAGAACTGGTAGTTACATGATACACCACTGGGGAATAAATCTCTTCTTGGCAGACAACCAGAGCCAACAGTCTGGGGATGCTTTTGGCATCTTTGTTTTTTATTTAAGCTTGCCCTATTGTGTTCCTGTGCTGGCATCTTCTGCCTTTGTCTTAAAGAGCTCTTTCAAGAGATGGTTAGTTGAAATCCTCATCTTAAATTTTTTTCAGAAAGAAATCAAGGATAGTAAGAGTCTTCTATTACACTATATTTTCACACAATTCCAGGAAAATAGATACATATATTCACATGTACTTGAAAATGGTGCCTTGCAGTGGCTGGGAATCCCAAACATGTGATCTGGCATGCTTTTGGAATATACTCAAACCTTCTGGGGTTTGAGGCAAAACTTGCCTCTCTACTGCAACTCTCTGCCTACCCAAAGGAAAGAAAAGCAGCAGACAAATAAATTCAAGCCCCCTTTTTCCACTTATCCCTAGCAAAATGGAAAGAGGTACTTTAGACCTCAAAAGCAGAATTTTCCCCTCAACAATGCTTCACCATTTCAAGAAACTGCTGGGCTACAGCTGTGCCTGCACTGTGCCCATGCTGCTGTGAAGCACCCCAGAGAGAGGAGCCCTTAGGCTCCAGCAGGACTTTGCTGTGCACGGTGTGCTCACACTGTGCCGCCTGCAAGCGATGCACTGCACAGTGCACTGCCTTCCAGCCCCCAGAATAGAACTGGGGGGTAAGGACCTTCCCAGAGGATTTAGCATGGCTATGACAGCTCTCTGCTGGCTCCTCACACTCACTGAGCGTGGGCACTTCGGTGCTGCTCAGCAGGGCAGACTCATGCAGCAGAGAGGCTGCTGCTCTGTGTCCTGCAGCGCAAGCTGTTCAAGGCAGAGGTGTCCCCGTTCACGGTAGAGGTGTCCCCATGGCTTGTGCCAAGACAAAAGCATTCCAGAGCAAGGTATTGTGCAACCTGCCCTCAGGACTTTCTACCTGTGCAAGCACACAACTGGGAATTGGATGTAGAAGCTACTGAAGAAGTGTGTGCATGTGCCTTCTGCATACTTAGGCGGACAGGCACTGCCACTGGGCTCTTCCTGGACAGCTGAGCAACCCTCCTGTTGCAGCCTGTATCCATCACACCTCACCAGGCTGAGGCTGCAGCTCAGGAGGTCCCACTAAGCAGTGCCACCAGGGAGTGACGGGTGCCCCTGCCCCAGAGCGTGGTGAGGCCACCAGCCCGCCCATGGAACGGCACAGAGGGAAGATGGGAGCAGGGCACAACAGTGATACCTTGCGATGCTTCACCACGTAATAGAGGATGGGGGCTCTGCTGTCAGGCCGGGGTCTCCACACCAGGTCGTAGCTGTCTGTCTTGGATGTCCGTGGAGAACTGAGGATGATGGGGGCTTCGGCTGGAGTCACCAGCTCCTTGTTGGCTGCACACTGTGGATATGCTGCTAGAGGGGTTGTCCCAGGCTTTGGCAGCCCAGCTTTATCCAAGGGCAGCTTTAAGATGCTGTCCCTGGAAGATGGTGTTGGAGGTTGAGCCAAGTCCAGCTGGGCATCTCGCCCAGGGCTGACTGGAGATCCTGCAAGATAAGGTGTCAGAGCAGGGTAAATGCCCATCCGACTCTGTGGTTAAGGCAGAGCTGTGAGCTCCTTGTGCAGTGCTGCTTGCTATGCCACTCAAAGATGTGTTGGCAACAATCCCTCCTTCCCCTGCTATAAACCACAGGGTTCCCTATCTCTCTGAAGTCCCTCTTACCCTCTGTAAGTCCAAGGAATCATGTGGTAACTCTCTTACATCAGGTGAACTCAGTTTTTAAGCTCTCACTCAGTGCAAGTTCAGAGGCAAAGCTAAGCCGTAGGGCAAGGCACTACACCCAAATGTCTTGCGTCTCTTGTGCAGAGATCACCCAAATGTGCATGCATGACCTTGCCCTTAGAAGCAAAACCAGCGTCACCTGTTCCCACAGGGAGATACGGAAACCTCAGGCACTACAGCACTTGCGCCAACTTCCTTCCCCTGCTTGTTTATTAGGCTGTGACTGAATGGCCATGACTTTGGAGAGAGGGGCTTACCCGGGCGGGCTGTCCTCAGCTGCACCATGGCTTGGGCACTGCCCACCTCGTTCTCGGCCATGCACTGGTAGATGCCCTCGTCCTCGGGCCCCACGCTGAGCAGCCGCAGCGCCCGGCGCGACAGCCGCAGCCGGTGGCTGCCCGACAGCGGCACCGCGTTGCGCAGCCACATCACCGAGGGCTGCGGGTTCCCTCGCACCTTGCACGTGAACTTGGCGCTCTGGCCCCAGGGAATGATCTGCTGGGACAGCTCCATGGTGACCTCCGGGGGCTCTGTGTGAGGAGAAAACACAGAGTGCTGAGCGCCACTTGGCCGGGAGCATGGCACGGTCACGGCTTTGCACTTTCCTCTCCGGCAGGGATGAGAGCAGAGTGAGGGATCCTTTCCTACCCTGAAGTCCCACTCCCTTTGTGGGGGCCCACATGGGTCTGCTACAATGCCCCTCCCCTTCAGCATCCACATAAATTGAAAAAGGGAGGCAGCCCAAGGCCATCTGCCCTCTCACATGACATCAGACATCTACAAGTCCTATTTTTCTGAGCTTAAATGCTACTCTGCAAAGATTGTGCTTGTGCCACAACAACACATTGGCACCTGATGAAATGCAATCCGTATAACATGGGCTTAGCCTCCCTAAAAATTGGGAGAATGGGAAGAATGTGTGGCAGAAATATCTAAAGTGCAGTAGACCTAATGTCTTCTACTCCACAGAGTTCCCTACAAAACAGAACAAAACCCAGACACTCCAATGTCTTCCTTATGCCTACGTCAAATATGTCTAAAAAGCAACCAGGCTTTCACTAGAAAGTATTAGAACAAAAGCAGTGCCACAAATGACAGGAGAAGAGCTTCTGCAGAGGAAGGGAGGATCCATCATCTCCAGCCCATGGTGGGAGCCAAGAAGGAGGAACTACTGCCCTCAAGAAAAAATTAGTCTGGTCTCCTGGAAACTAGAACCACAAGCAGGGCTTTGCATTACATTGTGGTTTGTCCAGGGAGGGAAAGAGTGTTTCAGTGCTGGTATCTTCCCCCAGAAGAAGATGAGCTGTCCAAGCCCTTCCTGAAACAATGGCTCCAGCAGCACTCACCAAACACCTGCACGTTGTAGAAGATGAAGGCAGCCCCGGCCTCCCCAACGCCGTTGTCAGCCGTGCAGCTGTAGGTGCCTGAGTCCTCCTCGCTCGTGGGGTCAATCAGGAGGTTGCTGAGCAGGAACCGTGTCTTGTTGTAGGCGGAGACGCCAGAGCCATCCTTGGCCCAGGTGACCCGCGGCGGGGGGATCCCGCTGGCCACGCACTCCAGGATGAGGCTCTGGCCCTTGGTGACAATGATGGTCTGAGCCTCGGGAGGGTAGATTATCCGGGCTGCCTCCGCTGTGGAGCCTGGTGAGGAGAGATGGAGGAAGAAGGTGTGTGGGAAGGAAGATGGCTGGTGGGAGAGCACCCTGTGCAGTGGGCAGGTAGGGATAATGGTAGGGAACACTGTTTTCCTGTGCTGGGGCAGGTAAATGGCAATGCAGGACAAGAGGGACATTCTGTAAGGGTTCTGTGCACACAGCAAAGCCACCTTGCCAAAGGGCTAAGGGCCTTTGCCCACCCACCACCAAGAACAAATCCTAAGGAACCATGGCAATCCCAGGGCTGCATACACATACTCTCCAGAAGCAGACTTTGGGGCCTTCTGCTGCTGGAAAGGAGTTTTCTCTGCAACTTATGATGGTTCACACAGAAAACCAGCTGTGATAGCACTGGTCAGTGCCCCCAGAGATGGAGATATGCAGTGAAGGGAGAATGGCTTACGTCTCACACGGAGCCTCTCACTGGAGACTGAAGTTTTCACTTCCTGTGTCACAGGGTTGTAGGCAGCACATTTGTAAGTCCCCTCATCCTCCTGGCTGGCATTAACAATCTGAAGGTTCCCAGATGGCATAATAAGATAATTGTCTGTAGAGAGAGAAGAGAAGGTGGCACACGGTCACAAGATATGCTCTTGTCCAGCCTCCTGGAAGACATGGAGTGCCTTGAAGAAAAGATGGACAAGGGGGAAAAGAAAAATCCATGATGTCCCAGGCAGCATGGACATGAGAGAGACCATTCCAGGGACCCTAAACTAAATTGTGCTCAGACAGGTGGCAAAGGGACAAGGAGGCAGCAGGTAGAGACAGCAGCTACTGCTGGCAAGGAAGGATGAAACCAAGGGTCCTGTGACGGAACCTGCTGGGACACTGTGCACTCACCTCGGGAGGCCTCCAGCCACTCCTGCTTCACACTGTAGCGGACCTGAGCCTTGGGGTGGCTTTCAGGCAGGTCACAGGCAATCACAGCTGTGTTCCCTTCATCCACCTCGATCACATGCTGGCCATCAAACTTGAAATCTTTGAGATCTGCAAAGACAGCAAGAGACAAAGCATCTCAGTGGCTGGCTAAACATCTCAGTGTCAGCTCATCCTCTCCCCATGGACTCAGGGCTGTTTCATTGTGGTGCTGGCAGAAGACTGCTCTGACCCCAGCAGCTAGGGAAACTGGCTTGCTTTCACAGTTGTTTTTTTTTTTTTCCTCCTTTTCCCTACAAAACGAGTAACTTAAAACACAGCTTCTGGAGAAACTGCCTGCCCCAGAGCTGGGAAACTGGGTGTGAAAAATCCTGGCCTGAGAGTAAAAAATAAGCCAACTTACTGCAGCATTGAAGGGTGGCCAAAAATGGTCCTTCTGCTGCCTGCTCTTTCACACATTGCTGCTGTTCTGCTACTGAGACTTTGCAGTCATGACTCAGGGAGCTCAGCCTGCTTCAAAGGTGTATAGATACCAGGTGGGAGGAAGTGTGTGATGCCCCCTGAGCTCCTCCTACACCTGAGAAATCAGCCTCTCTGCTCCAGGCTCAAATATCTCTTGCTCCCATCAAATATCTCGCAGCTAAAAGTTGGTTCACACGTGCCCAAGCTCCAGTTAAAAGCACAAGGACTTGCAAGGAAAACCAGCTCCTCCTCTACATGGCACAGCTACTCCTTCCCTAAAGCAGCTGTGAAACCCCTGTCCCTGTGAAAACACTTCCCTCTGCCCAGGCTGTGATGGGAGTTCCCACCCTGGCTGGGCTGATGTGGACAGCAGGACTGGAAACACAGGAATTAAGAGGAAGGGGTACCTGACTTTCTGCTTTCTTTTCCCTGTTTTTTTAAAGCAGGAGGAGAGGACTGCAGTGAAACCCCACAGATCTGGCAGGGAGCATCCCAACCTGGCTCCACCAAACTTTCCAGAGAGAAAACTGGTTTCCGTTCTCTCCGGGCATGATGGCAAATCTTGATGAGGTACTGCAAGCTTGGAGTTTGTCTCAGACAGCCTGTGAGGGAGGAGGCTTTGTGCCAGGACAAAAGTCCTTCACATACATTTTTACAATGCTGTACATTAGCCCAAGCGACCACTAGTGAAAACTGCACATCTTGCAGTTGGTTGCTGTCACAGGTGACAGGTTACACTGTCACATCAAGGCTCAGGTTGGTGCCTCTTCCCAGGACCCAAGGCTAACAGATCTCCTGAATGGCATGCCACTAAATCTGGATGAGACCACATTTCCTTTGCAAAACCCCACCCTAAGGCAGTGTGTTGCATCTGCAGCCACGGCACGGCCACGTGCTGTCGACAGCTCCCTCACCCCTAGAAACCCATCCCAGGAGGTGGCACCCGTGACCTCGGGCACTTTGGGGAGCTGGGGGGCAGCAGGAGGGCGGGTGGGCAGCAGGCAGCCTCCCTTGGCAGCTCCAGCCAGCAGGAAAATGTGGGGTTTGTTCTCTGGGAAATGCAGCAGCACTCCAAGAGCAAAAGACAACTCTGGCTCCAAGCTTCTCCCACCCACAGTCATGGAAAAGTGACATGAAATTTCTCAAGCAGACTTTCTGATTAAAGCAAGATCCTTTATGGAGTTTAAATAAAAACCAGCTCTCTTGGCAAGGCATGGAGAAAGCCTCCCCGAGCGCGGTGCGGAGGGGCTGTCGGGTGGCTGCTGGGGGAGCCAGCGGTCCCGGGCCCAGATCTGAGGGGAGGGGAGGAGGTTGAAAAGAAAAGGGGAGGTTTTGCAATGTCATAAAAATGATTTGCAATGAACATGCTTAATACTTCTGGAATTTCTTGGCATTGTTCAATTAAAAAAAATAATAAAAAGAAGGAATACGGCTGAACTTCAGAAATGTGATTAATCCTTTAAGACAAGCTGAGGAGGGGAGCCATGTTTCCACTGGATATTAAAGCCAGATGAAAGTTAACTCTTAACTTGTGAAAAGCTGGCAGCGCCTCACGCTCCTCCTCCAACGAAAGTTACTGCTGGGGAGGGGAAGGATGATGGATATTTTCCCCTCTTTGCTTTTTATATTTGATCAAGGAATAAAATAGCGAGAGGCACAGAAATGGAAAGAGGTGGAGAAGTGGCGAAAGCCCAGTGTCTGCCTGCCCACATTGCGTATGTTTCTCCGATCAACAAAATATAAACGAGCACCGGGAAAATTAATGTGCGCCTTGGTGGTCTGGATTCATCACAGCCAAATTAAGATTTTGGAGCCAAGGCATAGGCTCCAGCAATGCTGGCAGGGATCTGCACACACATACTTACACGAGCACGTGTACATGCACACATACCCTGAAGAGAAGAAGGGGCCCAAGAGCCTGGAAAAAGAGCAGACCCAAGGTCCCGGCATGGCAGAGCCATCTTGAAGATGGAAAACGATGACCCTGTGCCAAGGCACCCCCAGGGATGACTGTGGGCTGGGCAGACATGGGCACCTCTCACATGCAGCCCCCAGATGGTGGCTCAGCCCACATCTCACAGCTCTGGGTGTTGCAGCCCCCCAGTAGGGAGCAGGACCTGCAGCTCTTCCTGGCTTCCCCTCAGCCCAGCAGTGAGGGACAAGGGGTGAAACTGTGGACAGAGGGGGAAAGAACAGAGCAAAGGGATTCTGGGGTGGCTGGGGGAGCAAGAATCAAGTGCCTCTGGAGAAGCAGAGTGAAACTGGCAGGGGAGAGGGGAAAAATAGCAGAACTGGGACAAACTACTTTCTCATATGCCAAGAGTACGAGCTTCCTGCCAAACTACTCTCCTAAATTCCTGCTTCCCCACAGAGAACAAGACTGGTTTATTCACCAGTGGATTTTGGCCACAGGCAATCTCAACTGCCCCACTTGCCGCTGGTAGGGGCATGTAGAGCCATCCTCTAGCGCTGATGGGTCAGCCAGAGCTGGTGAGGGGTGGTCAGGGTCACCCCTGCCTCCCTCTGTGCATGGGACAAGCTCCCCCACACACATCCTGCTGCATTTGGCCCCAGCACAGCAAAACAGAGGGCCAGTGTCAAGCTGAGACAACCAGCTTCATCCTGGGGAGTTCAAACAAGCTGTCCCTGAGTTATGAGGGGACCATGCATGTCCTGTCCAGCAGGGAGACGGGGAGGAGAGGATCCATACCCCTTCAGCTGCCCAGCCAGCAGCAGCCAGGCCCCACACCTAACATGCAATTTGCACCAGAGTCTAAAAACCACTGCAGCTGGGAGAAACCACATCCCCTCTCACTGGCTGGGTTTTCCTTCTCATATGGCAGCATCCAGCATGCCAGCCCATGTTCTTGTCCTTAAAAGACACGCCTGACCACAGTGAAGCAAGTCCTCATCTACCAGCCATTGTCCAGGAGGTGTTGCAGACAGACAGACTGAACACTGCCAATCCCAGCCGTGCTGGGATAAGAGGGCTTCTTTTCCCCTCCTTTTTTTCCTTTTTTTGTTTAGGAGGGAGTGCAACCAAAGGCCATTGCTTCACTACCAGTGTCCATCTGCAGCCGGCCCCGAGGCGCGATGGGGTGAACGGGGGTGCAGAGAGGGTCAGCCCTGCAGCCAACTGTGCTGCTGTCACTGGGGAGGGAAACCAGCTGAATCCCAGGGCTGGGGGCCAAGCAGCGAGACAGACCCGATTAAATGAATGGGAGACCATAAATAACTCTGGAGAAGAAGCAGTAGTAAATAAAATGATGGCTCCCAAGGTAGAAGTTCTCCCTGACACAGGGCAGAGTGAAGGAGGGAAGGGAGGGAGCCTGAGAAGGGGAATAGACAGGAATGGGGTCCTCCAGCCTGGGGGCAGGAACCTTCTGCTATTCCCCCTTCAGCTGTGAGAGCGGCCTGGGGCTCTGGCTCTCACTCCCCATCCAGCCAGCACTGCAGGAGCCTGGGCACTGGTGCTGTCACCACCAGATTCCTCCCATCCTACTGACACAGGCACAGCCCCACAGACTCCTGCTTACTCACACCTCCCCAAGCACATTGCCCCCCACGCCTCAGCCCCACTCCCCCACCCTGGGCCCATCTCACAGTCCTCATTGCCACAGCTCTGCTGGCTCACAAAACACCACCTGTGTTTTCCTTCTCTCCCCTCCTTACACCACCTCGGTCCCCGGGGCCAGAGCCCCCGTGCCTGCTCTGCAAATACTTTTCCAACAGGCAGCCATCCCCTTCCCTCCCTCCTGCCATTGCCTCTGGGGAGTATCAGTGGAGAGGCCCGAGCGAAGGAAAATGAATGGGGCTGTCTTCAGAAAGCAGCTGCAAACTCCTGGGGGATGCCCAGCCCGACCCCGTGCAGGGTCACTGCCCACAGGCACCACACGCTGGGGCCCAGCTTCCCACACGTGCTGCCACAAGGCCGAGGACTGACCTCACCCATGGCACCGATGGAGGGAACAGGGCAACGAGCCTCCCCTGCCCACAGCATTCCTGGGACACAGGGACCTGCAATCCCACGCCCCTGCCGACAGGGACACTGGAATGGGTGGAGCTCCTTTGCTGCACCCCTCATCTGTTTTTCTGTGCTGTTTTCAAATGTCATGTCTACCAAGGTCAGGCTTGCTGCTGTGTGTGCTGCACTGATTTTCTACGCATACAGATGAATGCTGGCAGCTACACAGCCCTCACTACCTCTGCTCATCAGCTTTGCTCCAGCCCTGCACTTCAGCTGCCTCTGTGAGCTCCACAAAGAGCCCTCGACCTTCCAAGCCTCTGGAAGGTTACAGAACCAGCCCTCAGTACCATGTACAAGTCCCTGGTGGAATTACTTGGCCCCAGTACAGCCCACTGCAGCTGTGCACCATATACATACATTTTACATACAGCACCTCTGTATGAGAGGTGAGAGGAGAGGGGCTGGGGCAGGGCTTTCTGGCAGGATGGCAACTTTGCTACCTAGAATCAGGCACAGAAACTCTCTCTCTCTTCTTTGCAGCTGTCATTCATATGAAGGCTTAAAGCCTGGCTTGGAAAGCCAGGAATACTCCTGTCTTATCCATACGAGCTGTCCCAGACTGTAGTGCTGCCCTGGGGCCTGCAAGGCTGGTCTTGTGCACCAAGGGCAGGCCAGCAGTGATCATCAGGTGTGACCTGCAGTGACCTGCCCTGATATGCCATGGGCTGCCAAGGTTGTGTGGAGCACCAGCTCAGCTCTATCTGGACTCAAAGGTGCCCAAGTAATGCCTGAAGCGCTGCTCCCTTTGTCACTTTATGAAATCTCTCCCTTCTGCAAAACACTCCTCCCTCCACCTCTTGGATATACAATAGCTACTTTATCTCTGCTGGAGAAATCAAATGCAAGTTTCAACCAGCTCTCTGAGCCAGGGGGAAGTGAGATGGCCTCGGCATCACTGTGCTGCAGATGAGAGCAGGAGGTATCAGTGCCAGGGCCATGCTATGGCTGCCAGCACTGCTGTGATGGTTATCTGCCTGCTGACTGTCAGCAAAGCACAGCAGCCCCCAGGGCACCGGGCACACAGAGCCTGGGGCACTCCAGAGCGCTTCCTTCAAAGAAGGCCGAAAGAAAGGAGGGGAAATACCCTAAAAGTTGGCCAGACGATGTTACCCACACTCCTCAAAACCTAACAAGTCACTTCTTCCAATGACTCCAGGTCCTCTTCCAAAATAAACCCAAGCCTTGAAAATATTTCCATCACCCTCCTTCCCCCCCGCTGCCTTCATTCACACATTCCAGTTTCACTTTCCCCCTGCCACCCCAAAATAATTTTTGGATGGGACCAAGACTTTCAGAGGGTTTTCTTTCAGCCCTGAAGGTTATCTGGAGGAGATGCATCAGCTGCAGTGCTGACCTGCCAGGGGCTTTCCTCTCACCATGGCCACCACTGAATCAGCTCTGAGCAAGGTCCTGTAGGGGAGATATGGAGCAAGAGATAGAGTCCAGGGCACACCTGCTACCACAGCTTTCAAACTCAGTCCCACCACCAAGCGCTGCTCGTTGTTCTTTCAGACCACTGCAACGCCACTGCTGCAAGCAGCCTCCAGCTCATGAACATGAGACTGGTTATTTGAACCCCTCCAGAAGGTTTTCCTCCCACACCTTCAGTCCCACATTTTTATGGGGGATGCCCTATCTCTCTTCACTCACTGATTGCTAAATCTTCCCCACCTGGGTGCTCTTTATCACCTGAGGCTATCCAGGTGTGTGGGATACAGCCTCTGCCATCCCCAGCTACCCCTGAGGATGAGGGACCCATGTAGCACAGCACAGTCCAGCACAGCACAGGAGTTTTCCACAATGGATTAGTTGCTTGTTAATCCAACCTCTGGCTCCAGTTTTGTGAGCTCCACTTAACAGTGCTCCTGACTTCCTCTCAGAAGTGCTTTTGCCACAACAGGGACCACAGCAATGGCCAAGTCCTTCTCTGTTGCATGCACATCCCCAGGCACAATCCAGTAGGCAGAAGGCTGAGGCACTATTCAGTGGCTTTGATTTGTCCTGAAGGACATGGTGGGTCCTTCTGGTGCTTTAGGACTTGTCTCCCACCCACCACTGATCCTAGAGTAAAGCAGAAAGGTCAGACATACTTTTCCCAGGAGACGGAGCTGGTGGTAGTGGGCTGGGGTGCGAGTAAAAAAGAAAAGGGGATCAGCAAAGCAGGAGCTGTGCACACCCTACTCTCCTAAATGCAAACCATGCCCTTGGTAATCCCATCCACCTCTCCCCTCCTCTCTCCTTCTCTCTATCAGGCCACCAGCACACACAGCCCCCTTTCTGCTCTGGAATGTGTTCTCCGAAACTTAATCTCAGCATGGGGCTCAGGCCAAATCCCCCGACAGATTCGGCCCCGTGACAACCCCCTCCCACCCTGCCTCAGAGTTCAGCAATTCCCTCCTTGCTTTCTCTGGCCTCCTCCTCCTCCCACCCAGCCTGGCCTAAACATTTCACTCCTGATTAATGTATCACTGACAAGCCAATAGTTCTTGGCTTTAAAGCAAAGCCAGGCCCCACTCTGCACAAACATCTTCACTTCTTCATTTTCTTAAGACTTAGCCCCAAACTCTCTTTTGCTGGGAAAGATGAAGCCCTTTCTACGCTCAGGGACTGTCACTGCAAGGCAATGGGAGCCTCCTCTGCACACACTTGCTCCACCCAAACACTGTGTAGATTTCTGAGAAGGTGGGGCTCTCCACTGCTCTTTCTCACATGCATCCAAATACATCACCTTTGGGCCAAATACACAATTACATCTGGCCAAAACCAGGTGCTCGTAAGAAAAATCGCCCACCTAAAGACACCTCTGGCCACGCACACATCTCCCAATGCCAGAGGGCAGCAGTGAGGAGCATGTACACTCAGGGACAGGAGCAGAGTCCCTTGCTCAGAGTTGTGTCTCAGGAAGGCAGTAAAACTTAGCACACACTGACCCAGTGCTGGCAGCAGTCCTGCAGCAGCCCCAGCAGCAGTTGGGCCATCAGCACCAGCAGGTACTATTTATAAACTCCATCAATAAGTCAGGAACCAGAGGAGGCAGCCTGACTATCAGGAAACCAACCACACACACAAACCCCATAGCTCAGGTATTCCCTGGTCTTGCAAAAACTTCTCCCTGCAGGACAGGCCTGCAGCCTACCACGCAGGAGGAGGACAGCTTGGATCAGACTGGGCCACACCACGTCAGCCCATCCATGAGCAAAAACGCTACAAAAGGGCCTACGCCAAAGGAGCCATCCCTTGATGCCAGCACAAACAAGCAGGAATGGATGAGCCTCTCAAGATGTGTGAGTGATGGCCCAAGCAAAGCAGGGGCTGTCAGAGAACTGAAGCTACTCACTAGCTAGGGTGACCACTGCAGGGACACTGGCAATGACGCCTTCAGGCACGCGGGCGATGCACTGGTACCGCCCCACGGTGCGGTTGTTGAGGGCCGTGATGATGAGTTTCCCTCGCTCCACGTGGATTCCCAGCACCTCGTCTGATCCAGCCAGCTCCTTCCCGTTCAGTCTCCAGGTCAGGTTCACTCGGGGGGGGTCCACCACACACCCCAGGCTGACTGGGCCCCCAAGTTTTTGGACAATAGAAGCAGGCTGTACTGTGACCTGCAGAGATTCACCTGCATAGAGGGAAAAAATGGGAATAAGAAAGCTCTGTGAGACTCAGCAACAGAAAGGACAGAGGAAAAAGCTGTAGTGATGTACATTCTGCATTCCCCATTGCCTCTCCTTGTGTTGCACCATCTCCCTGACTCCTCACCCACCCACACTAAATTTTAGAGATGTACACTAGCCCCATTTCTTCTTGGCATACCCTGAGAGAAATGTTCCACTCCAAACGTATCTCCGCCTCTGGAGGAGGGTCTGAACCCAGACCTTTGGTCAAGGCTACCCCGGGAACAGCAGAGAAAGGAAACCTCTGTCCTTGAGGCATGGCTATGCTAAACAGCCTCGAGGCAAACCAGAATGGGTAAGAAAAGACACTCACTCAGTTTGGCAAAACAGCTGGCAGCTGCAAGCACAAGGCAAGGGATGGGGGACAGGGGCCTCTTCCTTCCTCGTGTCATTGCCATCCCATGCGGTGTGCCCTGGGGCGCCCAGGGAAGGGTCCCATAAGCTGCCTCAGGGGATGCCGTGGATCTGTGGCAGTAGATTCCTGTGGATGACAAGAGACACGATGGATGAAACCCCTCAGGCTTCTCTCTGCTTTCCAGTCCTGCCTGGCTTCTCTACCAACATCCTTAAACTGCCACAGATTCACCAAGCCAGTGGCCTGAGGAGACTACAGATGCTGATGGAAGCATTTCTCTTCTCCAGCCTCTCCCCTAGGCACAGTTAGGAGTCTCCCAAGTCATCCCATCCTTGCAAAGACACACACTCCCCTTCCCCATTTCATACTTGGCACAGTGAATGACAGCGAAGCACATCAGGCAATTTTCAGGAGAGAAACACAAACATTTCCAACAAAGTGTCACTGAAGATATCCACTGAGTGTTGCTGCCACTTCCTGGCTATGTCTGGAATTTAGTCTATTTTAAACACTCAAGTAAATGAGCAGTACGAGTCCATTCTAACTAAGAGACTCAACCTATGAAAACACTTCAGATTAACTGTTCTGTCTGAAACACACTACCTATTTTAAGTCTACACAAACCACCAGGTTCATATTTGAAAGCATCAACTAGCCCCAAAAAACTAGAAATGTAAGGCAACCTGTCACAACCCAGGTTGTTGTGAAGAGCTGCACACTGCAGCAGCTGCTTTGGAGACTCATGAACAAACACTAAAGCAGACAATCCCAGGTCAGGGGGATTAAAGACCTCAGTAGCTGCTGCAAGAGACTCCTCAGATGTCAGACTGAATTCATCTTTAATCAAAGACAACAAGCTGAAGCCAAGAGGAGACTCCCCTCTACTGGCACCATAATGCAGCTATAGGATTTTGAGCTCCCTTCAGCTGCAGGACTAAGATGACCTGCAAGTCTCAGGGCACTGTAGAATTGCTCCTGTGGCATGTCTACAAGGAAGAAGCCCAAGACCAAACCCAAAGCAGCCACGGCAGCTGACTCAAACAGCAATTATACTGTCTGCTCCCCTTGCAGCAATCAGCTCATTAGCCACAACCATCATCCTCAGGAACACCTGACTCTGCAAGGTGGTATTTCCTACTTCCACCATGGTCACTGCTTGAACCATCCCCTGCTGGAGCATGTGCTCTCCATACCCACCTCAGTCAAAAAGAGGGCACAAGTCTCTTCAAGCATACCTCCAAAATTAAATCTCCAAACTCCTGAAGTAAGGACTGACACATACTCCCCTTGAGATGCTTGGTGAGTTGTTCAAGGCAGGGCTGATTACTGCTAGCAAGGAAACCACAGCATTTGGGGAAATATCACCCAGCTACTCTCAAATGACTTTGCTTGGCTTTTGGTGACAGCAAGGGTGCAAAAGTGCAGCACAAGGCAATTTCCATGGCCAGCCATGCTGAGGTCCACATCATGACAGCAAGAATCCAGCAGACTTGCTTGAACACCTCCCTGCAAATTGGGCTGTCCCTCTGACAGCCTCACAAGCTGTCCCTCTTCCCCCCACATCCCAGTGCCCTTCTTGAAGGAGAAGTCATAGAAGAGACATTCGTAGAATGTTGAGAAGAGAGAAGAAAAGCCTCCTCTGAGCTGGTTATTTCAAAAGGAAGAAACACCAAGTAAAGCGACATGCTGCTGGAGTTTTGGAAAGGCCACAAAGAGCATCTTTACACGGCGCTCTGCAGGCCAGGATGAGTTCAGTGCACTGGCTGGCCCAGCAGGCTCTACACAAGGCAGCTCTTTCCAGCAGTTACACAGTCATGGGTAGAGTGGCTGAGAGGCCAAGACAACAAGCCCTGCTGAGAGGCAGACTAAATTCAGTCAAGCTTGGCATGGACCAGTGTTGCTTCCAGGCATCCAGGAGCATGGACAGAGCTCAGACATTGGGCATATCCTGAAGGCACCCAGAGAGAACAGCTAGGCCATACTCCAGCTACTGCAGGCCACAGCCCCATCACATGTGAAAATGCCTGTGGGTAACCTCCAGTGCCAAAGAGATAAGACAGCAATTTCCCTCCCACGCATCTCATCCTTCTTGGTACTCACTCTCCTCACCTGAGAAGAGTCTCAAAATTTCCCCCACCAACCAGTGCATAGTGTCATACAAGATACTTTAGTGATTGACTTGGAGACCCATCCGAGTTGCTCAAGTCTATTTCAAGTCTATTTCAAGACAGCCACCAAAGCACCCTTCACTATGCCACAGCCCCCACGGTAAGTCACCCCTGATGATGGCTGTAAAAGTGCCCTGGGTCTGTCCATACCAGAACATGAAGTGTTGACACCACTGCTGATGCACAAGTTAAGGTCCCACTAATTATACTCATCTGGAAAAGACTTTGAGGTAGTTCAAGCTTAAAAACACCTCACACCCTAAGGTTTACTGGAGATTGAAAGCCTTTCACTGATGCAGAAGAGACATTTTGGGGTAGGACTTACTGTCTGGTTCCTCAGGGCTGGAAGGCTATGGAGCAAAGCTGACTCATTCCCTCTATCTGGATAGGTTTGGCAGCAGGATGGAAAAATGTTGGATGGAAAGGAGTTGCTCCCTGGAGCCCAGTCTGAGGGAAGGGGTAGGCAAAGACGTTCCCAACCAGACCTCCCCGCAGCTCTGCGTCGCACAGAGCCTCTGGCCAGAAGGGCAAAGCCAAAGGCACAGAACCGTGCATGAGACCCTTGGTGAGCAAGGACCACCCAGGCACATGGATGCAATGGCTGAACTGGCTGCCCCCAGGTCTGTGAAAAGATGAAGAGCAATAGGTGGGGAGAAAAAAAGGGGGGCTCAAAAAATTTGGCCGCGGCACCGAGCAGATTGAACAGTATTGAGCAGAGAATGAGGAGAGAAGGTGTGTTGCAACAAGTGTATGTATGGTACCTCCCCAAACCTCCAGGCAAGAGTGCCAGCTCTAAATAGGGACATGTGGCCATTTCTTTCACAGCTGAGTGAAGTACAAAAAGTAAATGGCCAGCATAAAAATAATGAGGAAAATGAATGAAAACATCAATTCCAAAAGAACTATTAGGATCCAGGGCCAGATTTTGAAATTCTCAGCTTCCACAATTGAAGCCAGATTTTCAAAAGCATTCAGTTCTTGACATGCTGAGCTCTCCTGAATAGGCAACCAACTTATTTCGATGCCTAAATGGGAGCTGACCTCTTTTGAAAATGCTGCCCTTAAGCAGCCTGCAATAGTGCAAAGCAAGGAACTTTATTAATCAGGCAGCTTTCGATCTGCCTCATGTCCCTGCCAGCAGCACCAGAATGGACTGCAGTGGGAGAGGAGGCAGAGGTGGGGAGTGGAGGAGACCTCGGGCACTCCAGCTGACTTCCCAGAGGTGGTGGTCCCAGGCAGGGGCTGCAGGGCTGCTGCATGACAGGGTCCTGCTCTGCTGCCTCCCCTCTCCAAGGCAGGTACCTTGTGAGGTGTCCCTGGTTGCCAACGCTTCTGCAGCCACCAACAAGAGCAGCCCTGACAGCTCCTGCTCAATTGCTACCTAGGAAAAGAAATAGTTAAAGTAATTTAAAGAGCTTCAAGAGGGAGGGAAAGCAGCAACAACAACAAAAATATTTATTTATTTTAAATTCTTTCCTGCCAGGTTAAAATAACAATTTCCTGTCGGTGGAGCTCTAAGTCCCTTTCAGACAGCCCAGTAAATCAAAAGAGGGGCCATTAAGAGAACAAAATTAACGAGAGCTTAATCAGTCACGGAGGGGCGGTGGGGGTGTAAAATGTGTCGGCTCGGCTTCCCGGCACACACCTGAGGGCAGCGAGGCCCTGCCCGCAGCCCCAGCTGCGCCGCGGCCGCGGAGGGCACCGCCAAGGCAGCGGGGCGGGAAAGGAAAACCAGAGGTGAGGATATAAAAGGGAAGAAAAGCCCGCGCCTGCGCCGGGGGGTGACAAAGCTCGAAAGGAAAAAGGGATTTGAATTAAGCACAGGCCGCGGGAGAGGTGTTTGCTGATTAGAAACTGAAGGTTTTACTGAGGAAATGCAGCTCACAGCCCCAAGCCCCCTCCTGCTTAACAAGGGCCAGCCCAGCAGCCCTTGTTACTGCCACACTGCCTGTAATTTACAAGGCTCCCAAATGGGAAGCAGGCTGTGCCCAGCTCCGGGGCAGCATCCCCGCGGCACATCCCGGCCCCACCGGCAGGCTACGGGAATGCACAGGCACACCGGGAGCTGAGCAGAGCACATGGCAGTGCTCCGGGGCTGTGCCAGCCACATGGACCTTGGGAACTTCTTCCTGCAAGGGATGAACAGTGGGAAGGGGCAGGGACTGATCTGCACCGGGGGAAAGGCTGCGGCAACTTCAGTCCAGCTACCAGCTGGGGACACCCTGGGTGACTCTGGAGAATTCCCTGCAGCTGCTCTCTGTTTCCAGCAGGTCAAGTGGGGACAGTGATACTGGCAGCTCTCTGTTTCATACATCGAGACCTCAGCTTTTCAGAAAAAGCAATGTCTTACACAGTATTATGAGCCAATTTGACTTGTAATCATTAGTTTTTAATACAAGACAGCACTTTTTCCCCCATAAAGCAAAAACAACTGAAAAAGAAAATGTGAAAGAGAAAAGAGCAACAGTACCCTTTTGTTTTACAAATTGAGGAATCTGAGGGCTAGAAGAGGAAGCCAACCCGGCCCAAGGTTATCCAGTAAAGCAGTGGCAGGCAGGGCTGGAAATCAAAAGCTCTCTGATTGGAACCTCCATCCCATTCCCATGAAGCAGGCTGTTCTTGGATCCCAAATCTTTTCCATCCTCTCTGAAAAATCCCACTGTACAACTGTATAATCCTCTAGCCACACAAATACCTTCCAGGTAACATACCTGAGCAGATCAGCTGCAAAGCCCCTGCATGATTCCTGGGCATGGACAGCAATCTGGGCATCCCTGACTGCTTCTCCCCAGCCTATCAAATAGTAACATCCCACAGGGCAAAATTAACCTCTACCCAACCTCCATCTCTATTTCAAAGGATTCATTTCACTCTGTTAAGGTATGCTCATTTTCTCTGAAAGGGTTTGGGAAAAGGACAGGCTGGTGCAGGACAGAAGCCCCCCCTCCCAGGAACAGCACGGGCAGCTGATGGGGAGGGGTGTCATGGGGAGTGGCAGGATCCCAAATGGGAAAGGGCTGCTATCAGGAGGGGCAGAAAGGAGAAAACCAATGTTACACCACCACGTTTGAAGTCAAGGAGGTAGCACAGTGTTTGTGGAAACAGGGATAAGAGCTTGCCTGTTTTTCCCTCTCTAGCACTGAGAGCTAGCTGATGATTTCAGAGTGCATTAGCTCTTTTAACACAGCCCTTGACTAACTGCATGAGGGGGTCCCCTCCTCCCTTTTTAAAAGTGATTAGGCAAGAAAGACTCTCTTAGTGGCTGCTTGTGAGCTCAGAGTCCATCAAAAAGCCACAAGAGAGAAAGCCTGCGACAAATTCATGTTCATAGTCAGAAGGAAAATATCCAGAATAAAACCTGGCATGGCACAACCATCACAGATCAGTGAGTTCTCCTAAAAACTGCAACTGGGTGACCTTAAAAGAGAACCACTGTTTTAATTCAAGCAAGTCCTGAGCAATAGACACCTCTTTAAAAAATAAACTAAACTTGCAAGTAAAACATCTCTTTTCCTTGAACAGAAATGCTCATGCAAACCAAACCAGCAACAAACCAAACGCAAACATCTCTGTAACTTTTTGTCTTCCTTAAGATGAAGCTACTTCCCTGAGCTGTTTCCTTTTCACAACAGCCTGCAGCATCACCAGGGAGAGGACTGGGCATGCTGGCTTTGAATTAGCAACAGGATGCAAAGCCTTCTCATAGCCTGTCTGACTTTTGCTCATATCCCTGAGGACCCAATGCCTGCAGTTTCTGGCATCTCTCCACCCAACAGCTCCTCTGAACTGAGCGCCACTTTCCAGCTGGCATTGATCAGGCTGACTGCTGAGACCCAGCAAACCCCTTCACATTGGCATTTCGTCAGCCAGCAAGAGTGAGGCTGCTTAAAGAGCGAAATGCCACCCTCATACCTGCCACGGGCTCCCCAGTGTCACCATGGGGGTGGCACCGCAGCGAGCGTGCATCACCTTGGGCGCTGCCTGTGGCCTGGTGGTCCGAGGGTGGTGGGATGTGCCAGCCAGGGCCAGCTCTAGTGCAGGCAGGCCACGGATGCAAGGATGGCCTTGCCCCACAGGATACACGTCCTTTTTTCCAGTTACCAGGAGAGGAGCCCTGTGCTAAAACAGAGTATACACACTGGCTTTTGCTGCCCCTTGGCGTGCCCTGAAAGCAGCTCCAGTCCTTGAAAAGACAAGGCTAAAGTGTAAGAAAAAAAGAAAACCCACGTCCTTTCTTCAATATCATGCTCCCCCCATGCCCTAGACACTTAATTTCCCTCCTTCCCCCCCCCGGCTTCCCCCTCCATTCTGAGTAAATTCAATTTGACAACCCTGCTAATTGGATAAACGCTGCTCCCTACGCTCCTTTAAGGCTGCCCGCTTTTCTCTCCTTGTTTTTGGAGGGCGATTGTGGCTGTTCTTTAACATGAATTCCATCTGCTTTATTTCTCCTCTGCCCATTCAAGACCCCTCCTGAATATGTATGAGGGGCTGCGCCCCCCCACCCCCTTTCTCCTCCNCATTGCCCGGGACAATAACCCCCCAAATGCCCCCTTCTCCCACCCGGGCCCTTTTTGCTTTAGATAAACACAGGCAGTGTCAAGTGTGAGGAGGGGGGGACAAGGATGGGGTTCAACTGCCAGTCAAGCCTCGGGCCCTCAATGAAGCCCGGAGGCCTACCCTAATCTGCTGCATGCTTGCCATATGGGAGCTGTGTTGCCCTGGGAAACACTAACAGGCAGAACGGAGCTTAATAGAGTCCATATTCATTGTAATGCAGTGAAATGGCTCGAGGGACTATTGCCCCTTGGGTCTGTTTTCATTCTTCTGTTCCCCCTCTTTCTTTTCTC